>OY986050.1:40680319-40827012 GCA_963920205.1 Stenodema calcarata
CCCCTATGCATCGGATCCGGAAGTGAACCCCCCTATGTCCTTCCCCGATCACGGAAACATTTGAATACGGGAGAAAAGTTCGATCCATTGAGCCGTTTTTGCTTGATTGGAGGACAGACAAACAGACAGACAGACACCAAATTCAAAATCGGCATGGTTCGACTCAAATTCACGCGAAACGAATAACTGTAGTGAAATTTTTCGAAAATACTCAAGGAACACGAATATCTTCTTTAAATTTAGTTATGTAGATTAATAACAAAGAATATTTGTTAATCACTGAAACATAAAAATTTTAAATTCTTCCTTCCTGTGAGGCAGAGGTAACAGAGGTAGATGGACACACCCCGAGTTCTGCCCGTCAGCGACGGGCCCGACAGCTAGTAATTATTACTAATCATTATTAATTAACTCGATATCTGAAAACCCTCTGCTGTTCGAATCAGCTGGGCCAGTATGAACATTCACCGTTATGTTGATGACTTTCGATCTGCTCCAACATTTAGCGGCTGGTCCAACGAACGGCTGGTCTTGCAAACCTCCGGATGGTCTTGAAAAATTCTAAAAATAGAACTCTTCTCAAATGTGATACCGTTCGATTTGAATTTTTCCAGATATGAAGTAATTTGTTTTGAACCCCTTCCTCTTAACCCTAGGGTTATGAAAAGTTGCGAGGATCGTTGAGGGGTTGACCCAAACCCGTAAAGCGAATTTCGTAGTTTTAGCACAACACTAAAGGGGCGGACGGACGGATTTTTTTTAAATTCAATATTCTGCTATTTCCGGGGGGGGGGGGGGAGTTTAAATAATTGTTTTCTTTGGTCGATTCCAATGGTTCATTACTGAAGATAATAAACCAATCCGCCCGGATAATCCAATCCGCGCGGGCCGTGAGCTCGTGGTTTGGGGGGTCATTGATACATCATTACGCATCATTAAATTCACAAATACTCTAGTCCCTTACACTCACTATCGCGGGCTTGTAGCAAGTATGCACGTACTGCGTACTATTTCGAGGGTCTCACGGCAACTTCCCACATCGTCATTTCGGCAACTTTTCAGCAGAGCCGAAAAACCATCTGCCAATGACTATGTTTACTGAGTAATTCAGTAAAATAAATCGTGAGATTTAGTGTTAGGTACCTAACTTAGGTACTTACCTAACTTATACTTAGTTAGATCGATCCGCCCGGATAAGACGCTACGAATGGTATGCATAACTCATTTTGGCCAAAAATGACGATGTGGGAAGTTGCCGTGAGACCCTCGATTTTCAATAATAAGACATGACCAGTGACATTATTATGTAATTTTAATAGTGTTGAAAGCCCTTTGTGGTGCGCGCCTTTGTCGCCTATCGCACGACCCGACCCACAGCACGTAGAGTGGATGGGAGTTGACAAGGAGGGTGGTGGGAGGTGGGAAGAGAGGGGTGGGATGATGGTGGTGGGAGTTGTGTGATGGGAGGAGAGGGGTGGGATGAGGGTGGTTTGAGGAGGGGGGTGGAGGATCGCTGACGAGGAAGGAGGGAGGACAACCAGATATCAAGCGGATAACAAGATATCAAGCGGATAACGTGACCTACAGCGGATAACGTGACCTACAGCGGATAACAAGATGAGGCCGGACTGTGGCCTTCGCTCGAGCGTCACTCTACAGTCACTCAACTGTGGCCATCCAAAAGAATATTGCCAGGTTTCCAATGATAAATGCAGCTGAGATGAGATCGTTTATTGGGCTCCAAAGCTGCTTCTTCTCCCTCTTCAAGTCGCTCCTGCACTCCAGAGCCGCGTCCAGTCGAAGAAGTTCGGTATGGTGGATTATACCATGAACAGGAGTTTGATGAGAAATCATTCGCTTCAAGGTGCAAGAATACACCCTGCAATGGCCGAACTCATTGGACTTGCAGTAAATGTGAGATTCACCTCTGTCTTTCTCAAAAGAAAAACTGTTTCAGGGCCTACCACAAAAAGTAATTCGGTAATTTCTCCACTTGAGCCATTTTACAATAAATTTATACAATTAAATGTAAGAAATACGTAATTATTCTGTATTTAGATTTGTAAATAAATAAAGACATAAAGAAAAAAAATTAATTATGACATGTATCATTTTACATAATATTGCACACTATAGAAATCATATAAATTGCTGTGCAAAAAATCTGTAAACATTTGAGTCAACTACTAAAAGGTTATGGAACAAATTCCCAAAGTCTGACATTTTTAACTCAACGAGAACATTATGACGTACTGAAAGGGGTAATACACTGAGAACCGTTACCTATACAGGTGAAAAATTTTATGTAATGAAGAAAATCCAATAAGACCAAATGGAATCAACTTCTGAAGGTGATTAGAACATGCGAAGTACTAATTATCAATTGTTAAGTAGTGAATTAGGGAAAACTATTTTTAAAATTTTCAACTTTTTGAACTTGCAATATACGCAATCATCAAATTTCAAACTTAGAATAAATCTCACAGCCGAATATAACTTTTTGCAGTCTCTGTCTACATTCATAGCTCATGTCACACATAGCTGAGAGACAGTATGTTAGATGCGGCATGATCATGGCATGAAACAAGTTCTTTTTTAGATTGAGCGATCTGTAAACCAATAATTTATCAAAAGTGTATAATTGAGATTGAACCTTACGAGATATTTCGTTGGTCTGGCGACTCCACGAAAGATTCTGCTGCAAGATGACACCAAAGCATTTAATTTCGTTTTGAATTCGAGCATATTCTTATTGATATTGAGTTTGGGCACTTGCGGTAGTGACGAATTAGCCAACAACCGAGAGTGGCCAAATATGATGCAGGAACTCTTTCGCGGATTCACCACAAGACCATGTCTCTCGAACCAACACGCCAAGCTTCCAAGATCCTGATTGACCAGCTCAACATTTGAACTAATTGTCTCCATTTTCGTCGATAAATATAGATTTCATCAGATATTCCATTCAAATAGATGGCAAAGATTAGACTAGACAGTGTAGTACCTTGAGGTGTTCCTCTTTGCAAGGTCGACCAGAATGACATGTTACCCTTGGCAGTTCGAATACATTGCTTACGGCTACTTAGGTAAGATTTGAACCAGGAAATAACTGAATCACTGCATCCTATTGACCTCAGAATAGACAAAAGCAGCGTATGCTCGAGACTGTTAAAAGCGTGGCTTAGATCCAGGCTTACAAACAATGTCAATTCAGATTTATCAATACTTTCTCTGATGAGAGAGAGAGATTGGTTGATTGATTGTATGGTTTTATTTAGCCACCAGGGAAAGGTTAGGGCCTGGTGGCCCTCTCTTCCACCTTCCCTGGATAAATGTAATTACAATATTACCTCTTACAATCGAATTCGCAACATGTTATATACAAAAACAAATAAAATAAAAAACATAAATTCAATATTCTCCTAATAACCTCTTCTTTAGATTGTGCCGAAATGTTTCGGTACGTTCCTCTAATTTAAACAAATCAAAAAACTCATTGTACAATTTCGTTCCCTGAACTAAAAAGGATCTTTCAAAGATCACGGTGCGATTCCTTGGAATCTGCAAGAGATTTCGTCGGTTTCAGGTATTTGTATCGTGGACAGCTGCCATGAAAGTAAAAGCTTGGTACAAATAATCAGGCCTCTTAAATTTGAGTATTTTAAATAACATGGATGCTATCTGCAGTTTCTCCAATTCTTTGATCTTAAGTTTAGCAAGCTTTTTATAGGAGGGAGTAACGTGGTCGTCCAACTTCAGACGCATCACGAATCTAATTGCGGCATTTTGCGCCCTCTGGAGCTTTGCAATTTTCTCACTTTTCAAGTCGCAGAGGGCAACAGCGGCGTACTGGAATGTAGGAAAGACGAGGGAGTGGACCAGTTGTAGCCTAGTGTACAAGGGAAAATCAGAGGCTCCTGATCTGGAAAATCTGATTTTCCCTTGTACACTAGGCTACAACTAGGCTACAACTAGGCTACACTAGGCTACAATGTCATGTTGGTTATTTATTTGTCCCATGAGAGGGAGTTCTGGGTGCATATTCCAAGAGAGAGAGAGAGAGAGAAACGAAATATACTTACACATGGTGCGTTTCTCTTTTATCTGAGGCTGCTACCTGTAGTTTACTGTGATGGAAAATGGGAGCGTATGTGCGTGTACATGAGTATGTATATGTGAGTGAGTATTTATTCGTGTGTATGGGTGCGAGTGGCGCACAGTAAGGAGGAGGCTGAAAAAAAACCCCAAATTGAATATTTTCAAATCGCTTCGAAACTTGAATGTTTTCATTCACTGGTACTTAGTCAAAGAGAACCCAACTGATTTCTAGTTTAAAAAAATAGGTGGTATAAATAAAACGCAGTGAAATGCGATATTTAAGTGATATTTATCTATATTCGTTGTCATTTTCAGTGGTTTTCAGCCGATTTTTGCTCTATTACCTGTTATTTGAAATTTTTTTGATATTCTCCATAATTCAAGCACAAGTAATGGTTGCTGATCGTATTTTTAGTTTGTATAAAAATTAAATTTTTACCCATGATTAGTAGGTACGTTTAAGAAAAAATTTCAGCAATGGACCAGCAAAACAAGCTTCGCGAAGCTTTGGTCTATAGATGTATCTGCAGTGAAAGTTTTAGCTGCCTACACTAAATAAAAATATTATTTACCTAGTTATTATCATCACCCGAATCGAAAAGCGAATGGAACTTCAATCTAATTGGGAGTAAACACCATATTGATTATTTCGCATACTGTATTTTGGAAGTGGGTGAGAAAGAGGCAGATGTAGGTCGTGTATGAGGGGGGAAGGGGGTGTTGTCTCTTGATCCTTACGCTCTCCCTCCCCCTCTCTACACCTCGCCACAACTTTTAAATTGAAATTGTCGGTGCATGTGGATGTGGACTAGTAAGAGGAAAGTGGGCAGATGTAGGTGGTGTATGAGGGGGGAAGGGGAGTCTCTTAATCCTTACGTTCTCCCTCCCCTCTCTACACTTCCCACAACATTTAAATTTAAATTGTGGGTGCAAGTGGAAGTTGGTGAGAAAGAGGAAAGTGGGCAGAAGTAGGTGTTTGATGAATGGGGAGGGGGAGGGGGAGTTGTCTCTTAATCCTTACGCTCTCCCTCCCCCTCTCTACTCACCGCCACAACTTTCAAATTTAAATTGTGGGTGCATGTGGAAGTGGGTGAGAAAGAGGCAGATTCCAATGAAGTTGTCCGCAACTCCAGTGATTAGGCAATCAGCCGCAACTTCAATTACTGTGAAACGAGATAACGATGGCATCACATAATAACCTCGTATCTAGGTTTTTGGGCTTTTTTTTTTTAATGAAAACTTTCTATCTCATCGTCCAGTGGTTCGAATTATGGCGTAATTTTATTAACTAAAGAGCTCTAGGGGGCAGAACATTCATTTTCTGCCAAAATTCGAACCATGATACGATGAGATAAGAAGTTTTCTTATCTAAAAAAAAAAGAAAAGAAAAGCCCAAAAACCAAGATACGAGGTTGTTATGTGATGCCATCGATAATTTCTTATCAAATGACGCCAATAAACGTAGGCTGATAGACCTGCTGAACACAGGGTTTGATGAGTAAAGTGTCGAGGTGATTGTTGTCGTGAGTAGCATGCAACATCGGAACCAAATAATCGATTATAACATCAAATGATTAATCGTAAGCCAATAATCGATGAGACCGATTACTCGGTATTGAATAATCGATGTTCTGGTACCTAATCGAAAGCAAATAATCAATTTTTTATGTACTTGTTTCAAACGCATGGATATTTGCTTTCCGATGGGTTTCTTCGTCTATAGGTGACGACCTATTGTTAATTTACAAGGCTAGTGAAGATAAAGGAATGTCAAAACCAATAAAATTTCATAAAATAGTTTTTATTGTAAACGGAGGGTACCATAAATTGAACTGAACGAAGGGCTGGTAGTGCAAACCTCTGGATGGCCACAAAAAATTCTAAAAATTAAACACTTCTAAAATGTCAACATAAACTAAACCGTTCCATTTGAATTTTTCTCCACCACCAGGGGGGGGGGGGGTTACCTAGGGTTCAAAAAACATTTTTTTTTTTTCAATTCCCATTATCAACAACTTTTATTTGAAACGGTAGATTATAATCGTAAAATCTAGACACCCCCCCCCCCCCCTCCACAGAGGTAGATGACAATTCGAGGGTCTCACGGAACACCCCGCAATGTCACTTTTGGCCAAAATGAGTTATGCATACCATTCGAAACGTCTTCCCCCGGTGGATCGATCTAAGTATAAATTAGCTACCTACCTAAGGCCCACTAAGTATAAATTAGGTACCGATTTACTTTACTGAATTACTCAGTAAACATAGTCATTGGCAGATGGTTTTTTGGATCTGCTGAAAAGTCGCCAAAATGACGATGTGGAAAGTGCCGTGAGACCCTCGAAATGGTCATGTTCATTGTTACTACCTCCATGGATGAAGGATACATCATTCTCCATGGCTGAAGGATACCTCTTTCCTCCTTTCATGGAGGTAGTAACAATAACAACGAAGGTTTGTGTTAATTTGTATTAATCGTTTATTTCGCATACACCTGGATTTGAAATAATTTTTTAAGCATATTAGAATGCATCAAATCCTGACGTATTCCAAAACAGATTAATAATATTAATTAATCAGTAATAATAGGTAGTCGATTAATAAAAATAATCGGTAGCTAAACATCGATTAAAATCAATCAATCAATCGGGTTCAAATAATAATTATTATTTATTATAATGATCATAGTTATTGTTCTGACTCCTTTACTTGAATTTACTAATATACTTGTTAAAAGCTTCCCAATGGAGTTAGTATGGTTTTGTAAGCTCTGTTAGTAATTCGCTTAGGAATCTGTTTGTTAGACAAATTACTAAGGGAAGTTTTTATGGGCGCGCACACTTGGAATTTCTTCGACTTCAGTACCCAAGTCTAGTCACCAATGACGAACTGAGTGGTCTCAAAGGCATCCTGTCAGACGCGCTATGATATACCCCATAAGTCAAAGCTAGAATATCCGAAAGGCAACCTTGACAGCGCGCTATCCTATGGTTCTGAATGAATTGTTCCAAGTAGGCAACCTAACTTCCAGAGTTTACTAACCAGCGTACCTCCGTTGTTGGCTAGAACTTTAACAAGGTAAAATTGAAGGGTAAAGAAAAGAAGATAGTTTTTCGTTTTAAAAATATTAGACACTGGCACAAGGGTTGAGAGGAGAAGTTACTGATTCAAGAGCAAAAATGTATATCGCTTGAGCTCTGATGCTCAGTGGCTTTATACTAGAATCCCTTCCCTGCTAGCGTTGGTCAGGAGAGTGGGACCCTCGTCAACAGGGAGGGGCAAGGTGAACCGAGGGGTAGGGATCGCGGTTCCCGTCCCTTCTGGAGCGAGGGGGGTGAATTTTCTCCTTGTGCGAGGTCTTGTCTTTTTATTCAGTAGGTATTTTGATAGATTAATAAATGAAATATGTTTTGCTGGGGCATAACAGTTATAATTATTATAATTATAATGATTATAATCGATGATCCGATTAATCGATTATTTATTTGCATCCCTGATCGTGAGAGCTGTAATATCCAGAATCCCCTCCTCCGGGAAGGTGATGATCTTCGGAGAAGATGTCGACCTTCTCGTGCTTTTGGTTGGCTTAGGCCACCGAATTGACAATTTATATCTTTATTATAATTATCTCTATTTATTTTGATATCTTTATTTATATCATTATTATATTTATAGTAAATCAGGATTCTTACTATCATTACTGGTCCAAAATACATATTCAAAAATCAATAATGCTCCATTTAATCTAAGTTCAATGTTCATTTCGCCTGGGCTAGTCGTTTACGTGAATGTTTTACTGTCGATTAACTTTGTTACTTCTTTACTTAAGTCAACGAAGAAGAATATTCTTTACAATATTTTATCAAGTTCAACTCCTTATCTCTGCTGTTGGAAAACGTCTTCGAGATTCGTTTCGTGTCTACAAAGCAGAGCTAATTTGGTATGTTTGTCAGTAGGTTATTATACTTTTGTACAAATTACTGCCGACGTAGGTATTTAAATAAATATTTATAACCAAACCAGCTCATTTTGGATCAGAGTTGTGAAATGTAGAAGGTGTAATATTATTTAGGGTATTATATTTATATAATAACCTTTAATATCATCTGTGTAACCTTATTTTTCGGTTTTGAGAATTTTTTTTTTTTCTTTATAAAGCATTTATTCTTTCATAATTTCGTCATAACACAATATACATTTCATAAGCCAAATGCAACAGCTCCCTTTAAGAAAAATCTTGTGCTGGGAACTGGAGCGTCTTAACCCTAGTTACAATTTCCTTAACCTGGTAATTAGCAATATTATTGTAATACAGTTTCCAGATAGTACATAAAAATGTTCATAACTTCAGTTTAGAATAGATACAGTAATCATAATAACATAATTGATTTTTATTTTTTATTTTTTAAACACTGTAGGCTAACAAAAATATTTTCTATTAAAGTATACTAAAATAATACACCTTGATTAATTTTTTAAATAAGTGCAAAGGTAGTTTTTCTTGTTTCACAAGGTCATGTGGAAGTAAGTTATATAATATAATCCCTTTGTGAAAATATAGTCTTTGAGCTGCTGTAGTTTTCAGTTTAAAAGCTTTCAGCGTTACTTTGCCCGCGCTCCGTGTGCCAACCTCAACCCTTTCTAATTTATTTTCTATATATTTTTTGTGAGTATAAATCAAAGTGGTTTTCTCTATTACATTAAAAATGTCAATAACTTTAAATTCTCGAAATAATAAATTAGTAGGAAAGGTTCTCTTTTTTTTTAGTAAAATTTTTATTAGAGTTTTTTGTATAATTGAAACAGGTTGGATTTTGGTTTTATAGGCTGAACCAATTATGAGTGACTGAACACTTTTGGATATCTTTAGTGGTGTGGTTTACTTCAAACTGAAGTAGGTATATAAAAATATTCAAAAAAAACTTACTGAGCAACGTACTTTCTTATTGAGAAATACTATTACACTCTAGTGTCTCTCTTTCTTTATCAATTATAGGAGTTCACTTGCATTTCGTGCCCTCCACCGTTTGTTAATATAACGGACGGAAATGGGCATATTCTGTCTTCGAACAAGCTCAGAGGCATCTGGGGCATCTTTTCCTTTGGAAAACACAAATTAATTCGTGAGTTCTATGTCAATCAATCCTGAAATAAATGAATTTCATCTGCAATATTTAGCAAATGGCGGGCAACTCATTTCCTCCTGTGGGACTCCTTAAGGTGAAAACAACTGATTCCATCAATTATTCATAATTCATCAAGGAGGGTTTCCAAGGGAATGGAGACGCAAATGCCGCTTTATGGGAAGCTCATTATGAAAGCCCTCCAACTTCTTTCAATCTCTTGTATTTTTTTCTGAGTATTTATCAGTTTTGCGATCGATTCCTCTAATGAGACCAGACTTCCAGTTAGGGCATCAGTCCCCTCGAGTAATGACGGACCAGTTCGGGGTTGTGGTTTTTTTTTTTTTTTTTTTTTTTTTTTTTTTTTTTTTTTTTAACCTCCCTGCCTGTTTCAAAAGACCAAAAATCTGCCATGGGATGGCGGGTAAGTCGAATCTGATACGGTTATCAGAACCGCGGACCACCCCCATGTCGCTGATCTCGTTCTTGCGACGCCTTTACAATCCCTCGACAACGTTACTGGACGTCGGAAAGTGAATAATCCCAATACACAGGAGTTACGTGAAAAGGGCATATGGAATGATTCTGCCACTCAACCAGTCCTTGTCTTTCGCATAAACTCTGGTTGAATCCAAACAATTTTGATTAAGTTCACACGGATCCACCATGGCAGCATTAGTACGAGTATAAAAGATTGCGGAGCAGTGGAAGATGAACCACTGACCAATTTAGGAAGTGATTAGGGGAAGCATTGATCCAGTTATGTGTACTGCAGTAGTACGGACTTCCCGTTGGATTGAAGAGCCATATTTTGGTTCGTCGGAACAAGTTTGAGTTTTTCTGATTCAGGACATAACTGGATCAATGCTTCCCCTAATCACTTCCTAAATTGGTCAGTGGTTCATCTTCCACTGCTCCGCAATCTTTTATACTCGTACTAATGCTGCCATGGTGGATCCGTGTAAACTTAATCAAAATTGTTTGGATTCAACCAGAGTTTATGCGAAAGACAAGGACTGGTTGAGTGGCATGGGGAAAAGTGAATGGGACAATAATATATTATATTAGTTGCAGGTTCTGTTAGACGGCGGAGAGCCCTGAAGAGTAGAGAAGATCGCGTTGCGATGAAACACGTGTCGTGAAGGACTCAATTACGGGGCTTCCATATAAACTTCTCCATAGAATCCTGAGGATTCGGTGGCTCAAGCCATTTGATGGGTTTTCACTCACAAAAAGTCAAATTTAATAAAGATTTAAGCCAAATGAAATGTTCTACTTGGAATGATATAGGTAATAACGAGAAACAAACGGAGAATTGTTTAGAACATCTCAGGAACATCTCTTGGGCCAGTGTTATTCTTATACCTATATGTAAATGGAATGATGGACCAAAAGTATCATGGCACAATTACCTTTTTGCTGATGACGTCGCTCTCTTGAATTCAGGTAATAGTTGGAAGGAATCATACAAAAACGCAGAACTGGACCTACGCACAATCAAAAGATGGATGGATAGCAACAATTTAACTGTCAACGCCAGCAAGTCACTTTACATGCCCAGTTCAAGGACAGGAGACAAAGCGGCGATGCAGTCAAGATCCTTGTCAGTGTCCAGCAATAGAAAAAACTCATCAAATTAAATACACAGGTATAATAATAGACAACAAGATAAAATGGGATAAACACATAGACAATGTGTGTCAAAAACTGAGAAAATGTGCGTACATAAAATTTAAACTAATTTAAATGGAAATTTCCATCTAATATAATATATAATAGGATATATTATATCCTAACATCACAAATCATTGGTAACAAAACGTTTCAAATATTAAATTCTTGTAGCTGCAGATTTCCGTATGACATAGCTTTCACAATATACCAACCAAGTGCCTTCCAATCCCTACCATTTAAATACTCACATGCTTCCTCATCCGTCAAATACAGAGCACCAAGGTGCTCCTTCCTTATTCCTTTCAAAGTATGACAGTAAGCTAAGAAGTGGAAAATGGTCTCATCCTGACCCGAATTACAAATAGTACATGTGATATGTACAAATATCCATAACCCAAGGTTTGAAATTTAGGTTCAGCATTTCACACCGAGCCCTACATAATGTTACTTCTGACTAAGATCCAACATCCAGGTCCTACATGTAGTCGAGTGGGCCCAAAAACTGGTAAACCTTAAGAAACTGCTCATGAGCCCCAAGGGCTATTGCTTTACATTTCTTCGTAAACTCTAGCTTCATTCCATCGTGGATGGATATTCTTTGAACCATCGGGGTCAATGTTAAATTCTACATTGTGCTTACGGGCTAAATCACTCCACTCGGCCCCCCAGGAAGTTTTCCTACGAATAACCTCTCGGGCCATCACATGAATGGGTCTGCGCCGCGGTCCTTCCAGTATTTTTACAACATAATTAGCACAAAGACGAAACTTATAAGCGTACATTTGCTCAACACCAGCCTCAAGATAGACCATGACCATATAAGCGTACATTGTAATCAGGTGTATTATTGGGTAGCGAGAATAACGTTTTTACAAAAAATGTAACACATTTTTAACACAAATAACATTTCAACTTGGGCGTGCTCTTCATAACCCCAAACCTGCGCTCCGTAGCACATATTAGTTCTACTCACGGACTTGAACACCGCGAGTTTTGCACTCAAGGGTACGTCACAGCCTCCCATCAGTTTAGACCACACTGTGTTCAACCCAAGCTTAGCACTTGACAACTTAGATTTCACATGTGTTTTCAAGTTTAGCTCTGGAGTCAGGGTCACCCCCAGATATGTATAGCTTTTTACCACTTCAATTTTTTCTTCATTGAGCTTCCATCGTTCTCTTTTCGAAAGTCTACCACCCTTCCTTCAGAAAATCATAATTTTGGATTTATTCAAGTTTATGGACATACTCCATTTTATTGTATGGTATTCATGGAGTCGATCAATCATGGTTTGCAAAACATTTGGGTTCTCTGCTAACAAAATTATATCATCCGTGAAACACCCCCTACTATACTGTCCAATGAATATATTCCAAATCAATAAAGCCATTTATTAACATAATACGCATAGTACACGAAGAAAAGTATTGGATAGGTACATACTTGAAGCAAAATCATTCGAGTAGGTACTACCTAATTCATGTAGGTAGGCAATTTCTAATCTCCAAAATTTAAAGAAACTGTCCAGAGTGGCAATAATTGCAATAATAAGTTTTATGTGCTCGAAATTTGTAATTATTACAAATTTCGAGCACATAAAACTTACAATAATGATCAAAGAATCAAATCAATCCCTAGAGAAAAGGATTCATAAAGTAAATAGGAAAACATATCAATTGAAGCAAATTTGGCGCATAAGGAAGTCGAGGGGCAAGAACCACAAATTTTAAAAACAAAGGTCTGCCAGGGCCTCGATATCCAGATCCAAATACAAGTCGCACACTGACTCTATTGCCACCTCAAATGATCCAAAAGTAGCTCAGAATAGAGTACACGAATGAATGAAAAGTAATTTTTAGGGCAGCTAAGGGAAGACATTTATTTCAAAATTTATCCTATTATCCTATTTCGTATTTTGATATAGTAGAAACTGCTGTGTTGGTAGTAGGGAGGGATTTTCAAGCCTCGCCTGCTTCACACGACTATTCGCTGCAGTATTTAGACTTTCTCGACCGAATCAGGATCTTCAGTTGAACCCAAGTTCATCTATACGGGCGACAGGCGCGTCTTTTTCTCGGTCCCCCGCTGACCCACAGAGTTAGTTAGTCAAGAAATTATAATAACCGCTACGGTGTCGTGATTTCTAGGCCATCACCTTGCGAACGTTACGCAAGTTGACGTTGCCGGCCCTTCATAACGTCAGTGTCGTAGCTGCGTGACGCGGTCCAGCGCCTTGCGGATCTCCGTTCTACACCTGCGGATCTCTGTTCTAATTGAGAGGAGCTCCGTCGTCCTCATTACGTCCGATTGAGAAAGGAATGGGACCCGCTCACGGGATACGGCCGTGTTTCGTCTTTTCGTCATTTTTTCCCCCTCAATTTCCATAACGCATTTTTACTGAATTTTAATCGGGAGACGCACGCAAAAGGAAGCTCGCAGGCGCGCTCAGAATCCTCCAACCGGTATGAGGTAACGTTACAGGAATGGGATATCTTAATTCGCGTCACGATTCAATGATAACACCGGTACGGCCTGTAGATGGTTGGAATTTATGATGTACTGGTGGGTTCAGATGATGGAATTTGTATTAATACGTTAAATTATATGAAGTTTGAAGACATCGGCATCTTGGAGTAATCAAATAACATCTACAGTTGTTTTTCAGACGAAGATCAAAGCGTGTCTTCAATCTCACAAAGTGGTCTTGATCCACAAAGTACAAAATAATGAATTCACGACATGGTAGGTCCTTTCCGCCCCTGCTATTCATAATATTCATAATAATATTATAGTATAGTGGTTTAAACGGCCTATACAGAACTTCTAACATTTTTAGCAAGTTTTCGAAGAAAAAAAAAGCTATTCTCCTCTGTCTAAAATTTTTTTAAACTCGAATTTCCGAAATATTTGCACACCAAATTCCAAATCCACAAGATACAAGAAATCATAATATGACTTTTAGTTCTTTATTGTGGGGGATTTCGAAAAAACTGAAAAACCCGTGTTTCCTATTTTTTATGCTGCATTCAACTGCGCTATTTTCAATGTTTTCCGACTGGGCCGAATTGGCCCAATGGCCACCAACTTCGTTTTTTCAGATGAGACCCCCTTTTTTCATTTCAGATTTGGATTCTACGTAATATTTCATGAAAATTTGACCCCTCAATCGATTTTTTCGGTCGCACAAAACCCACGCTGTGAGCCCGCCAAGTTGGGCCAAAATTCAGATTTTGTGTAGGTAACCCCAAGTGTGGCAGATGAAATTTCATTTTTTTTCTAACGGTGGGCATTGTGGCAAATAAATCACAATTTTTCGAATTTACTGCAGATTTTTCTGTCATGAAAACTACCACTTTTTTTTCAAATTCATACTAAAGCGTTATTCTACACATTCCAGTATGTGAGAAGGAACAAGTAACGTCTCGCCCTTCGTACATTCCATCTCGCATTACATCTTCTAACAACCGGCACGTGCTACTTCCACTGTCGGTCGGTACATTATTTCGGAAGTGTGGAATAGGTTCAACCTCTTCAGATATAATTTTTTCCGCTTTTTCCGGCCAATTTATCCAAAACTTTATATTTTTAGTCGAAAGATAGCGGCATTACCTACTGGAGTAACCAAAAGTTGGAAAATGACCAACTGTCACTTGGTCAGTTTTACCTTCCAGCCGACGATATATTTCCCTTGTTCGCTCACAGTAACTGCAAATGCCGTTCAAAAATGTGACAGTGTCAGAGATGAATGTTACAAGTCAGTTGCGTTCGGTGGAGGTCCTCATGTCACAGTCGCGTGTAAAAAAACGCTGCGGGGACTTTCGAGAGATGATGCAGCTCGTATCGCCTCTTTTGAGACGGCCACATTCAAATGTTGAATGGTTGACCTCGTCCGACCTCTTGGGGTTTATTGAGGTGGATGTCGTCTTGGCCAATCAGCTCGGAGAGTTTCTTTCGACTGAAGACTTTCTGTATGGACCAATCAATCAAAAAGTTCCGCCGAACTCCTACGCGGAGGGTCCCAAAAGTGACAAGTTGTGGGCTAACATGTGAAAGGAGATGGCCCCACGCCCCTCTAATGCCCCCTTGGCGTTTTATCTTCGAGAACAAGGACGCATCCGACTAGTTAACCAAAGATTATTACAAATTAATAGACAAATCACATGCAACCAATTACACAGAATGAAAGACAACGCAGCCTTCCGATGGACACCTTTTCATGTTTGGGTGACCAGAGGTACCGTTTTCGGTGTGAGGCGACCACCTGATTGATCTCCGCACAACCTTCTCTTGCCCTTTTTGGGTTTCTTAGTTTTGACAATCTTTTTGACATGGATAAGTCTTACCGCTGGAGGTCAGCGATGTGTGTTTCTTCACGCTATACATGTAACGGTCTCACAGATATACAGGGTGTCTAGTGTAACTATGTGTAGAGGGCGAAATTGCAACGTGAGATGTGTCAAATCAAGAGCTTTCGAAAAAGTAGTGAACTATTTTTGTACGATCCAAAATGTTTAAGATAAAGTTAAAAGTGGCAACGGAGTGGATGTAAGCGAAAGTCATCAAAAATCAGATTTCACTCGTGAGTGTACATAATTATAACAATCACCATTGCAATTAAATAATCATAACAATTACTTTAGGTACCGAGGATTTTATCAATTCGGGATAAACTTGAACATTTTGGGTGTTACGGTTTTATCCTTGCGATCATTTCATGAAAATCGGTGAAAAGGCAGGAATTTCAGAATAAAATCTGAAGGCTAAATGAATACCATGTACTGATTTTGAATATCATACCCCTCATCATTTTGTATCGTGCAAGTGGTAATAAATCCTTCTCTTATTGTACCTTATTGTACCTATTGGTGATGTCAGATATTTTTCACAATTTTTCGAATTTACTGCAGAAACCTGTCTTGAAAACTACCACTTTTTTTCATTTTCACACTAAAGCGTTATTCTACACATTCCAGTGTGTGAGAAAGAACACGTAATGCCTTGCCCTTCGTACCTGTGGTCGAAGAGTGGTGTCTCTGATGACCAATTGGCATAAATTACCAAATTTGAGAACTTTATCCAGAAATACCAAGTTGCAAGTAAACTTGGCCAAGTGTTAATTGATCAATTTTGCTTTTGGTAATCAATTCAGGAAACGGTGAACTCCCTCCAGGAAAAAATGGTCAACTGGTATTTGGGGGTGGTTGACTTTGGATGTTATTAACGTCATTTGGTAACTGCTACATTCGATTTGCAGAGTGTATTACAGATTACTCCATCTGACGTATCGGCCATGTACTGAACTCGTAAACTAAATGCCTTCAATCTAACGGTCTAACGGTTTTTTAATATCTGATTGGGTAATTACAATATTTATTCGCGGACCTTTCCCTTGTAATCCGTGGATTACTCAACAAGAAGTCAGTCGTGCCGTCAGTCAGCAATACTTCCGACGCCTGGTTCCCCGTGGTATTGCTTCGGCCCCTTGGCCTCTGATCCTCCGTGACGACATCCCGCCCTAGTTCGCCATCCTCACAAGTCCCGGTGGCTAATGAAGTGCCCACGTTTCTGCGCCACTGTGGATTTCCCTTACTTATTTTTCCACAAAACAATGTTCTGTCCTTGAGGGGACATAACTGTCGTAAAGTACCGCTCGCTTGAGCGTCATTTTCATGGAGTTGTTTCTAGAAAAGAGCAAACAAAAAAATACGAGAAGCTCAACACGCCACGAAATCTTCACCTTTGATATATTCCGAACGACTTCATAACATTACCTCGAACCCAATGTCACAACTTGCCTCCCGATTCTCTTATGCCTCCGACTGAGGGATAGCAATGTAAAATGACGCATTTGCAGGAGACACAGACCCAATTCTCCTTGGAACGACTGCATCGATTTCTGCAGCGTTTGTTGATGTAGATATTTTTACTCCTCGGAAGTGGTATGAAACACATGAATGTTGCTGACCGCTCTCTTAGCATGTCAATACATCATTAAATATTTTCAGCTATTCGTCCCCAAACCACTATTATGAGCCTGGCGGTTAATGATGTATAATTATTGTTAATTATTAGTAGGTAATGATCAATAATAATTATCAATTATTATCAATCAATCAACTCGATATGTATCTGAAAACCATGTGCTAATCGAATCGGCTGGGCCAGTATGAACATTGACCCGACAGGCTGCCGCATGATTCACCCCCATGTCGAATTTGAATCAAATCTGAGCCCTCATAGTGAACGAACGGCTGGTCGTACAAAGCTCCGAATGGTATTGAAAAATTCTAAAAATTGAACAATTTTGGAATTTTTTTCAAAGAAACTTTTTTTTAATTAAATGTGAACTAGAAGTTATACCGTTCTGTCTGAATTCAAAATCATGTTTAAAAATTCGTTTTGAACCCCTTCCTATTGACCTAGGGACATGAAAAGTTTCAAGGATATTGCGGGGTTTGCCCAAACCCGTAAACCAAATTTTGTAATTTTAGCACAACGCTAAGAGATTAGGGGGGAAGGGGATATCTAGGGTATTTTACGACCTATTTTCATGCCTACCTAATATACATAAAAAGTTTTGGTACTTTAAATTATAATAATCAGTCTACCATTTAGTGATCTAGACAGAAGGGTGATCTGCACAAAGAATATAATAAACCTCTTGCAGAGTTTTGTTTTATTCGATTATGGGAATCTGCGTTTGAAACGTAAACCCTCAAACTTTGAGCGGGTAATTTCATTTGTCTTGGGCAATTACAAAGGTTCATTACCGAAGGTAATGAATCAACCCTCCCCCCCCCCCTCCTCTCAAAATTTGCTGGTTTACTACTAAGCCTGGGTGTAGTTCCAGGAGAAAGGCACCCGAATCTGCTAGGAGGAAGAAGAACCAGAATAATCGAAGGACCCGAGAGTGGGAGAGCTAATTAATCTATTTAAAAGAGGGTATACCCTATAGTCATCCGTAAATGGGCTCAGAAGCTGCGACCTGGAGACCGGTCCGATGGGGATTCGAGTCCTTTTACGAACTGGTTGATAGATAAATCGAGAGGCGGGGGCGTTCATTAGGGTCGGAACGAGCGGCGTGGGCCGAGGTCTTCTGACATGGACCCCGTATACTACCTATAGTGGCTGATATGGGCCGGACAAGCTGATATGGTCCGTGGAGATCTGATATGGGCCGCGGAGGCGGATATGTGATCGGAAGGGTCTTAGGGGTAATATCGTATACACATCGAAAGGCGGCCCATCTACGGGAGGTCGGTGGTAGTGCTAATACTCCTGCACGAGAGGTCAGCCCTGAGCATGCGTCGTTCCGCTAGTGAAGAGTTATGGGTCCGGAGTGAGTGGAAGTAGGTAACAAACTATTCGCCAAATATCCGTTTCGTGTTGAACCACTGGAATCCTCCAAGAAAAACTTTACAGAATTGGTGGGTTTATACGTTTATAAATAAAGGAGCAAAATAAAGCTTTAACACATTCAGTGCGGGACGAGACTTTTTGACCTCGCACTGCTGCTTTCATTCAGGACGGAACGTTTTTGAGTAGTTTTGCTTGGAATCCGGGCGGCTTCAAAACTAAAGCATTAGTGATAGAAAGTAAACTCCAGTAATCATGAGTTCAGGGCGTTGCGCCCTACTCGTCTCCAACATAATAATATATTATATTATATGCACGAGACTTCGCACTCACCGGCACGGGACGATTTGATCTCGTGTCAATAATAATTATTGGTGGCTTCACTTGTATGAATGCTAAATTGGATGTTTACCGTGCACCTGAGTCACCTTTGATAGATATTTGAACAAATTGAAATAGTTTTTAGACGCCCACCGATTTTGAGAAATCCGGCAATGTCTTTATTATCTTTATGTCTTTATTAGGCTTTTATTTTCTACCCCTAATCCTGTAAAGACATCAAGTTTAAGAGTTTTGTGAAGAAATTATTTTTTTTAATCATAAAAATAGATAATATCTAAATTTCAAATGGAATGTATTAGGTATAATATACCTAATATATATATAATATATTATATTATATTATATACCTAATACATTCCCTTTGAAATTTACCTATCTGAAACTAAAAGTCATAAATCATACTCGTAGAGTTATGAAGTCTTGTGCTGAGGGCTAACATAAAAAGTCTGCACAGGTTTGATTTCCACAATTTAATAATAGCGTGGCGTGTTAAAATAAAATTAGCGACAAGATGAAGGATTTTTCAACGTGAAGATGTAAATGAATGCAAAATGAAGGCGCGGAATTCCAGAGGCTTATTAAAACCCGATCACCTAGCCACCCAGCCCTCTGACGTCATACGCTCGTGCGTCATAGGCTCTGACGTACTAGTTAACCTCCTGCCAGCCGTCTGACGTTATACGCTCGTGCGTCATAGGCTCTGACGTACTAGTGTGCCTCCGGCCAGCCGTCTGACGTCATATGCTCTTACGGCATATGCTTTGACGTACTAGTTGGCCTCCTGCCAGCCGTCTGACGTCATACGCTTGTGCGTCATAGGTGCGTCTGACGTAGTGGCCCGCCTGTCGCTTGTGTTCTGACGTGATCTGAGGGAAAGGGTGAATCAAGGAAACAAATTTTCCCTTTTCAGTTTATGTGCCAAAGAAAAGACATGAACATGTCAAAAGAATGTCAACTCCATCCTGTTGTTGATACAGTCGAGAATTAAATGCTTGCATACGAGTCTGCAACACATTGGGACATTTTATGCCTTTAAAGAAGTGATTCAAGAACCTTCGAACAATGCTACATCACCTACCCCAGTAGCGTAGTTGTTTTACTTAATTGTAGGGTTCATCATAAATATTATATAATAGACAATATAAATTATTGAGAATGGTCACCTGTGTGTAAACAATTATTTAAACAATCACGCTCATACCGCAGCTTGTCGGTCACGCACTCCGCAGTGGTTAACGTAATATGGTTAGGTAAATCGAGAGCTATCCAACGAGTGGTGAACGATTTTTGTACGATGATAACTGGCGAAGATAAAGTTCCGTAGCAACGAATCGGTTGTAAGCGAAAATCATCAGAAATTTTCGTGACGATTTCGTGTAACGCTTTTGTGTAACGTTTTTCGAGTCATGTGCCAGAGTAGAGACATAAAATGTCAAAATGAAATCACGTGTTGCATGAGCACAACGATATTTTAATTATCATAAATAATACTCGTATACTTTCACTATTTTCACTGATGATTTCTTGAGCTATAGGTGGAGGAAATCGGACACGACTGAGAAATAACCCTCGAATTCAATTTTTGGGTATAGTCTGTAGATGGCTCTGTAAAATGGTAAAACTTCATTGATCCATGGCCTGCGGCTGCCGTAGGTACATAGTGCTAGGTGCACACTCTGAGGCAATAACTAGAATTCCAGGAAATAATAGGTTTTTGTGGGAATAAACACGAAAAACATGGTCCAGGAATATGACGTCAATAAGAATCGCATCGCACTTGGTGAAAATCCCGCACTTAAGTGATGTGACGAAAATTTGTTGCCGTACTGAACTTGTTAAAACGCCATGTCTCTCAAACTTCAAGTATTCGGATTCAGGCCATATCAATAATATCAAGACCATCCGCAGCTTCATCAACACGCTGTTCGAACCAGCTGTTCGTTTACAAAGAGGTCTCAAAGGTAGGACCGACAAAAATACATCAACGTGATCGTGAATCAAACTGTGGAAATTCAAGTCATTATGGTTCATTATTTCCGATAATGAACCATTGGAATGGACCAAGGAAATTCTCTTTTCAACCTTCCCTTAGTTGGCCTGAAATTATGAAATTCGGGTTATGCAATTAGACCAGCTCTACGATGATGCTTGAAACTTGGAAGTTTGGAAGGAGTTCAAAATTAATTTTGAAACTTTGATAACGTCATATCTCGAAAATTAAAATTAAACGGTAGTTTTTAGGTCACATTTGAATAGGGTTTGATTAAGAGCATTTTTAACACTACTCGGAGCAGACCACGTACTTCCATCCGTTCGTTCACAATGAGCGCTCAATGGTTGAGCCATTCAAAGTCGTCATCATCAGCGTGAATCATAATATTATATTATATGATTCATACGGCGCAAGCCAGATTAGTGTTGATACTGACCCAGCTGGTTCGAACAGCACATGGTTTTGCAATATCGGGTTTCTTGTTGTGAGTATTCGTGTCAACGGAAAGAAGATAATTGCGAACGTTCGATGGTATTAAATACTACTGTGAATATTGTTGTAAAAGTTTTATACAAATTAATCGTTGTCTATAAATGTATGTAGGTATGTCTGTCTGTCCTGTGTAGACGGACAAACCGCTGAACTGATTTTGATAGGGATTCCTCCATTGTGATGAACAAGTTCCAGGGATGGTTGTAGGCTATGGTAGAATCTCCGAAACGTCCTATTTCCTTCGCAACGCCACCCGGGTAAACAATTTCGTAACTAGGAAAGGGCTAAAAGTCATTAGAACGGTACGGACGGTAGGTACCGTGGTGGTTGAGTCTTGAAATTTGGCTCCTTAGGACTTAAGCCTGACGTTGCCCAGGCCCCAGGTCAACTGAGTGGCTCCTAAAACTAATTTCTAGGCAATCCACCGTAGAAATGCCGTAAGTTGGCATGTAGCCTCCTTAGGACATTTACTTGACGCTGCTCATGCCCAGCATCAGTTGAGTGGCTCTTAAAACCAATTTCTATGCTATTCACTCTATGAAGCTGTAATATTACTTACAAATATTTGGCACGTATCCTCCTTAGGACTTTAGTCTGACGCTGCCCAGGCCACGGATCAGCTGAGTGGCCTCTAAAGCTAATTTCCCGGTTGTTTACTCTATAAAGCAATGAATACACTGAGTTATTTACGCACCCCGACAGGGGCAACGCCCGTAAAATCTGGCTGGTTCTAAATAGTATGAATGTGAATGCAATATGACTGTTTAATTCATCATTTATTTGCTGTTTTGTCCATTTCCTCCTTGGTTGAAAAACCTTTGTCTATTTGGAGGGTTGTAGGAGGTCCTAACCTCCTACAACCCTCCAAATTGACAATGGTTTTTTCATCATTTATGTAAATAAGTTATATAATATCTTGAATATCTAGAATATCTTGAAACGTAAACCAACAAATTTTGAGGGGGTTATCAATTTTTTTCCTTGGTCGATTCCAATGGTTCATTATCGAAGATAAAAACCAAATTAGAACAGAGATCTAGACAGAAAGGTGATCTGTACAGAAGATAATGAACCATTGTCCAAGAATTTGCAGCGTTTTTCAAATTTTGCCTCGTGGTGCCATAACAAACGTTTGTTAAAAGCACGCTCCAAGCGGGATTCAAATTATCAATAAAGGATTGATCGGTTACTGAGTTGAAAAACTTGAATGTACTTATGTGTAAACCTATAAAAAATGTTTGAAATTACCTCGTTTTTGTTGGCACGTGAAGTTTCTCAGAACGAAAAAGAGAAATTCCCTTTGTACATTTTTCGTAAGGTTTTTCTAAAATTGGTCGGATTTGGTTTTATTCAGCAATTTGTGTCAGAAATCTGAAACTGTGTGATATGAACGTGGAATCGCGACATCCAACCAAGCGGGAAATGTACAATTTAGTGTCCGGTTGTCAGTTACGACTTCAGAAATTAGTTTTACGAGTTGATTAGGAAATTAGTACTACATGCGAGGTGAATCTCGACCTCGCATAGCTGTAGTGTCTAATATAATTCCTTGCAACGTAGTTATTCTCAAGTTTCAATATAAAGAAACGTGTCTTCACGAAGCAATGTAAACTAATAATAATGAATAATAATGTACATCACTCGATGATAATAATTAATAATTAATGATGATTCATAATAATAATTAGGTATTCAATCATTCAGTGATCTAGATAGAAGGGAGATTACAAAAACGTAATTTGAATAACTACCTATAACAAAATAACAATACCAAATTTGTCAATTTTCTCAGGATAAAAATATAATTAATTCATGGTAATATTGTGAAACTGTTTTTAGGCCCTGAAGAAGAAGAAATATATTCTTCGAAACGTTGGCACATAAATCAATTTTCATTTGACCGACCCTCGATATCCCTCAACATCATTCTTACTGACGGTCAAAAAAATCACACACACTCATCAGAATTAATGTAATATCAAATGAGAATTAATGTAATAATTAATGTAATATCAAATGAGAATTATTCTATATTATTGAGAATTATTCATATATTATATATGGTTATATAAATATTAGTAGCAATGAGAACATGATAATGAGATGTTAATGGTGGGTGTCAAATAAATGGCTGACGTGCAAGAAATTTTGTTACAGAAATAATACGAACTTTTTAACAATTTCGACAGGTGGTGAGGCCTTTTTATGTGAAATTATAGTCGTCAATCCCACAAAGTGGGGTATTATCGCGGGTTTTAATGTTATCGCCCATTCAAACGACAAACCAGCACTTATTCATCGCACGAATGAGCTCGGACGGGCGGCGATAAACTCGGATTTATCCTAGTTATTAAGGGCCTCCGGGTGAATGCAAGCAGAGGTAATGGGCGTCGGAAAGGTATCTTTCGGAGGTTCAACAGAAGAAAACGGGACCCTTTCTCGGAGGGGGCGGCTTTTATTAAATCCGATGGGGGGTCCGGCTGTTCGCAATTGAAATCATATTATACGGCCTTTCCGCTGGGACGTAAAATAGAGAAATTTAATGATATTTGAAAGCGTAGTGAGGTGAACGGTGAGGTAGTTTAAGGTAGCTTTCAGCGGGCCGGTAATGAACGTTCAGGGCCCTATAACGTCCCTAGTCAAGAGTGCACTTACTCGACCATTACGCAAGTTCTGGATGGGTTTTTCGTGAAGGACGGGGAAAGGGTTAAGGCGTTTTTTTCTTATTTTCCGAATCGTCCTATATTGGGCGCCACGGACGGTGATTAGGTCCGGGTTATGGGCCTTTTCCTTTTCTATCCCATTTTCTGGTAGCTTTTACTGAGAAAGGGCCTCTCAGCTAGCTTCGCTCGACGATTTCGTCCGTCGCGTCAGGAGGCCTGCGATCGTATGTCCATGAGGAACTCAATTGAGTTGCAGTTTCCGCTGATCGCGAATACTCAAAAGCGAAGACGCAGCATAAGCCCAGGATCGGCTTAGTGGGTCCTGAAGCTAATTTATACACCCTATGAAGCTACAATTTGGTATATACATAAAAATTTTGGAAAAATGTGCTATGACTCACCTGCTAAGGGAACAACACGTGCACCTCGGGTCACATCTGATGGAGAACTAATTGCTAATAGCAATTTGCTATGGGTTGGCACCGACGCCTGGTCAACATGGAGCGCTCCCACGCGGCATACATATGAATTGAAATACACATATGCGTCAAACTGACGTATATTAGGGTTCCCGGGTTAATAAAAAAAGTCAAATTCAAACTTGATCAAGAAAAATCCTGACCTGTGGCTCTGTAGAGAATTCCTTTTTGCCTAGCACCCATACTGAACCATTTGAGTGTTGTTCAATTCAAGCCTCGAACAATGCAACAAACAATGGGGTTCACAATTCAGTGTACCTATTAAAATTTATGTTTAGAAAAAAAGAAAGGTTGAATTTGAAGTGGAACAACTTGAATATGACTTGGAAATGCGTTGCAAGCAGAAAATCAATTTCCTGAATTTATTTTGCGATCTATTCTATTGCGACACATAATGTCACACATTCAGGGGAATAATATAATAATGAACTGCACTCTATTCACAATGCCGGCAAAAACTTTGAGGTGCTCTTCTCGAATATTATCCTGACAGCTGAGAGCTGACGAAAATACACGCACAACTTCAACTTGTGCACAACCAGGAGACGAACTGACAAAACCGTTCTCCGTGAGAACAAGAGGAAATTATTGGTCGATTCCAATGGTCCATTGTCGACATAGCAAATTGTATTTTGATCAACACCGAAATTTTAGATGCTCGTTATAATTCTGTATTTATGATTAATTTCTGAAACACAGCGTTATCCTCGTATCCTCCTCCTCCTTCTTGTCGGTTTACTGCTCTATCTAATCGATTTCCATTGTCATGTGTCACGTTGTGGATACTCAATTTGTTTTCCTTTAAAAACCATCGGCTAGTACGAGACGCCTTCACTTGCAACCCTTTACTGCACAAAGTTGCTCATAGGTTTCCAAACCTGACCCCGTTACAGGTCTAGTGATGTTTTGAGCGGGACGGATCGATTAAATAGCGTTCGACGGGTTCGGGCTGGGAGCGAACTCGACAGTTTCATGCTCATCGCCTCCTTCATCGTTCACTACAATAGAACTTTCCTTTTCCCTCTGGGAATCGATACTCTTTTTTTCGGCCTATCATTTCGTTCAAGAAACACTTAGCCCCTGACAACTCACTGTAAAGTGACAATCGCATGAAAGCTGTTCGTAACTATCGATCGTTTCACTTATGAAGGGCGTTACTCACAAAATCAATTTTAATTTCCTCTGGTTAAAAATAAAACGGATACATTATTATCAAAAACTGGCTTTAACCCCCCCCCCCCCTTGAACCCCCAGATGATGTCTAGTACTTCTAATTCTGACGGCTAAAATTATAAAACATAGAATAATATTCCCTCCAGAGAAGAACTGGTTACGCGCTTCGTTACATGTACCACTCCAGTCCTTCACAGAAGGGTTAGGAGAGAAAAAATTGTCAGCGTGTGATGTGCTGTGACGTTTGATAAATCAAGAGCTGACCAACTAGTGGTGAACGATTTTTGTGGGGGGGGAAATTAGTTGAAGGTGAAAACCATGAAAAACGCCCGTGTCGATAATTTCTCTGCTAAACTCTGCAACCATAATAATATTATGGTTATGTAAAGTGTACTTACAGGGTGTAAGATTTAAGGCCGTACCACCGGCCAGGGATCGATTCTACAACTAATTTCTCATGAAGAGTGTCCTATAACTTTTTTTGTACAGGTTGAAACCCCACTTTTTTCACTTTTAAGATTTTTTTCGTGTTTTCGACCTTAAGTCACTAAAATGGCCATGAGTTCCTCATTTTTCATTCAAAATTCAAATGTGATTATACCGATCGAAAGAACGTTAAACTCCCTAGTAATAAATGAAACTTCTTAAAAAAGATTCAGATGTTGAAAAATGAGCCCGAATAGGAAAGTCTCGAAAATTTCGTGGATGTGTAGTTATTTTCAAACGTTTGTAAGCTCGACTGAATCTGCCGGTTAATTTCAAACTCTAACCCAAAAGTTGGCCTAAAAGCTTAGCTTTCCAACGGTATGATCAAAACTTGTTTACAGTGAACCAATGGTGTAAAATCCTGGTTCCCGTGCTAAAAACTGTGGATCAGTAAAAATCGGCAAGTAAAATCTTTCGCGAAAATCGACATTTTTACCGTAAAATGAGTTAGGCAGCTATCTTTTTCGCAATCTTTGTCTCCCTGAGTCAAATTATGATACAAGACTTTTCAAACAAGCAGTCACTGATATATTGTCCAATTTACTTTGCGAAAATTGTCACAATTTCTGTTGATTTGTATGTTGACGCTTAAACCCTGTATACATATATTATATATAATATATATACCTGTATATATCGCTTTCACCCTGTATTCATATTATAAATCTCAAAGATCCAAATCTCCAGATCTGAAAAAATCTGTTATTGTTTTCCTATTGCTGTTGTTTTTCTTGTTGTTATTTTTGTTCATGTTATATTTTTTTAATCTACGTTCACTGTCACTTCATAGTTCATAATAATTATTCTAAATTCCTGTCCATATTATAATGTTTATATTATGATTAAACATCTATAATAAAAATAAATTATCGTCCTTCCTCAATTATTACTAAATAATTATGGAAATTGAATTGAAAGTTATCGTATCATATTATTATTGAGTTTACTGAGAGTCTACAAGTCGTCTACGCAATTCGCGACTGAATTCAGTAAGCTGGTGATTTGTCTGTTGTACTCACGACCCTTGGGATCGGCTAAAGGAACGCGTGAGAATCGTGCTGCAGAATTGAAAGAGAGAATATTTGAAATAACCTACCTACTCGATCTTCTGTTCAAACGTTTTTTGACGTTATTCACTGTAAATTTAGGAATTCAGTTGGAAAAGTGAAGGGACCATCACTGAGCTAGTTACCGACTACCCCGCGAAAATGATTATGTGGTCACTTCCTCGAATTAACACACAATATTTAAGCTGATTACTACATTATTTCGTGATGTTGTGGGACAGAGAAATTGTCCAGACAGAGAAATGTTGAAACAGAAAATGTTTAGGAAGTTGACAAAATTTGCTATTGAAAGAAATAAACAAAATGTTATCGAAGTTACTGAAACGTTGTCTATTCCCGAAGTCCAAAAAAGAAATTTGCCAACAAAGCGCAGAAATTGTTATGAATAAGTTACCTGTGTCATAGTGTGTTTTGCCACCTATCAGCTCATATTCCTTGGTAAATACGTAATGAAGCGTCGAAACGTTGGGATAACAATCTTAGTCATGTCCGAACGTTAATACCCATAGAGTAGCTCAAATGGTTCAAGTACTTGAAGAAGACATTCAAAGTACTTTCTAAGAAGATCTACAAGATATCTTTGTAGCTCCACCCCTTGCCAATGACCTCGCGAATCAGAACAGCGGAGGTAAATATGTGGGAGGGCTTTTGGACAATTTGACGGGCTAGTCGTAACGCATGGCAAATTTACCGTAAGACTGGGTGGAGAATTTCCGAAATGGATAATAGAAAACGAAACACCTGCGAACTCCGTTGGTCCATTGCTTCATCGTGAGTTTTAAATTATATTAGCTCCACCACCGACCAGACTATTTAGCTGAAACTCTCTTTGGAAAATCTCAACATTCTTCAATCGACTACACAATCCCATTAAATTCCTGAAAACTCTGAAATTACCAGGAATTTTGATCCACCGATTGCTTTAATAGAAGCATCGATTTCATAGCCTCCTACCCATCGCATCAGATACATCCCGATACCAGACCGTTCCGATGTGCTCTGGACATCCACTAAACCACCCACTGCGACCTGAGAGGGTTATCCAGTTCACTTATCTCACTGTACGCGGTAATAGGCGATTTCCAATCAATAAGCCGTCTACCTCTGCTCGTTAGGTTCTCGGGAAGAAGAAACTGATTGGCCGCATTCCGAAACCCGCACTCGAAACTCGCGTCTATTTAAAAGGTTACGTTCATTTTAACCTTTTGCTTCGCGTGAAATGGTAAGATCTTTTTTTCTGCAACTTGAAACTAAAAGACGTCTCCGCCGCCGGTCTCTTACTCACATTTCGAATCAGGTTGCGAAACTTGACCTCGTAACGTACGGAATCCTTACAATAATTGGTGCAATTGATAAATTTACTTTGGAGATTTACCGAAAAAAGCACCTTCTTGTTCTTCATGTACAAAACTTTCTACGGGCTGGTGATATATATATTCCGTATACGGAAGTAAAAAACTACAAAATTAAACACCGAACAACATCTTCGTCAATTTCATCGACGATTGGCGATCATGTTTGTGAAGTCACAGTTCTGTAACTTTAGAAACATGATCGCCAATCGTTGATGAAATTGTCGAGGATGTTGTTCAGTCCATGTTCTAATAAGAGTAGGTACTTATAGCAACTAGGGATGGGGAATGATATACCAATTTTTAAAAAATCTATTTTTATTGTTAACAAATTTTTTAATCGATACTCTTTTTGTCGATTTTCATATGAATCGATTCTTTAATGTCGATTTTTGAAAAATCGGCAAATTTTCTCAAAAGGAAAATTTATTTTTTGTTCTCCATCGTAAAATAAGAAATTGGAAACATCTGTACAGGTGAATGGTTTTGGACATGGATGAATCCATGGAAGTAGGAAATTTATTATTTATTATTAATAAATAACCAACAATAAATGATAATAATTTACACTACTTGATAATAATTATTAATAATTAATGATAATTCATAATAATAATTATATATCATTCAGTAATCTAGACAGAACTAGACAGTAGAGTGGGTGATCTGTACAATGAAGACAATAAACCGTTGTGTCAAGAATTTTTACATACTTCTAACGACGTTTATGGTAAAACTGGGTTGTAGCGCTTTTTGGAAAATCTTCAAGATTACGTTGAATTCGTAATATTCGTGGAACTGGAGTGGGAGCGGCGAAAAGAGAGGGGAGTCGTGGAGTTCTCTTTCTACGCCACCTCCACATCCACCCACAATATAAATGTTATGTACTCGTAGCTACGCGTGGGTGGGGGTGTAACGATTACATTAGTTTGCGGCGGGGGAGTGGAGAGGGGGTGTAAAGATTACATTAGTTGTGGTGGGAGAGTGGAGAGGGGGTGTAACGATTACATTAGTTGTGGCGGGGGAGTGGAGAGGGGGTGTAACGATACAGTGGTTGTGGCGGGTGGGTGGAGAGGGGGAGGGAGAGCGTAAGAATTAAGTGATATCTCCCGCCTCCCTCTCATCTGACCACATTCCTCTTTCTCACCCACCTCTACATTCACATTCACCCACAATTTAAATTCAAGTATTTGTTGCGAGGGGTAGTGGGAGGGGGTGAGGGAGAACGTCAGATTTAGGACAACTCCCGCCCCCTCTCATCAACCACTTACATCTGCCCGCAAAATGAAGGTTTCACTCATCATTTAAGTATATTAATAATTTATAGACCATGCCTGAGCTAGTGACGCCTATTCAAACCACAAATTTTGTTGGCCCATTCCTCCAATTCTGGATATTGTATGCAGATCAGTGTGATCTACACAGAAAGATGATCTGTACAAAGAAGATAATAAACCGTTGTGTCAAGAATTTGCAGAGTTTTTCTTGATAGAGTAGATACAAGAGGACAAAAAAATAACGGAAATAATTTCTTTTAAACAATCGACACTTCACTACGGACTTTTCAAGCACCAGAAGACGGTAACCGTTCAGAGGCTGTTTCGTCTAATATGAGGGATCAAACGACGTTGTTTACTTTCTGCAACGTTCTAAAGGACGGGGCCTGTGATGAATCATCCTGTATACACCTGTACATTAATTTTCTATAGGAGTTTCGTATTTTTAAGGACAATGTATTTCGAGGTTTTGTCCAGATAGAATAGCGGTTTTCCCCACTGTACGCCGTCCTCCCCCATCGACCTCCCCGCCCACATCCATTTAGCGCCCACAATTTCAATTTATGTAGTGGGAGTCAGCTCATTAATGACTACACAACTCGATTCGATTCGATCAACTTTTTTTTCGAGTTGTTCGACTTTCCGATATCGTGTTAATTAATAATAATTGGTGATAATGATTAATAATCACTAACGCATTGATCGATTGATATCCAGAAAGTCTCAAACAACTTCTAGCGATTCTCTGATATTATTCAACCCGTATAAGTGGGTTGTCTCCCCCTACACCCAGGAAGTGGGTACCCTAAACATTGTAACCGAGCCGTATTTAAACGGCTATCGGGTGATGTTGACTCGCCGATGGGATCCTCCAGATACAAGAGGACCCTTTCCGAACGTCTCCTCGTCCCCTGAATGGAGGGGAAAGTAGGGATTTTATTATTCAACGGCGAATCTCTTTTACATTATGATCGGATGTCGCAACGAGAGCCTCCGTATCCAGGGCGGCGCTGGACGAGCGAATCACACTTTCATTACGAGCCCAGATACATTTTGCATCGACGACAAACATCAATGTTTGTTCCCATTTGGGATGAAAGGAGTGATGGTCAAGAGGAGAGGAATTCGTGAGTTTTCCGCCTCAACCGATTACATTTTGGTTTACTATCTTTGATAATGAACCATTGTAATCGACCAAGAAAAAAAAAATTACCCCCCTTCAAAATTTGAGGGTTAAGGTACATTTCAAGATACGTAGATTCCAAAAATCGAATACAAAAAATCAGTCCGTCCGCCGTCCCCCGTCCGCGGCACTTTGCACAGTTAGCGTTAAGCAAAAATTACGAAATTTGTTTACGGGTTCGGACCAACCCCACAATGATCCTTGAAACTTTTCATAACATTCGGTTAAGGGGAAGGGGTTCAAAATTTCATATTTCGAAAAATGCACAGTTTTCAGTTTTTATTCAGATAGATTTTATTTTTTTTGAATCTTGTAACACCATCCGCAGTTGTGTACGACCAGCCCTTCGTTCACAATGAGGGTTCAGCGTTCGAGCAAATCAAAATTCGTCATCATGAGGGTAAATCATGCGGCAGCCTGTCGGGTCTAGAAAACATGGTTTTCAGATGTCGAGTAAATTCATAGTAAATAATAATTATAATCAATCATTATTAAAAATAAAACATCATCAATAACTAGAAGAAGAAGAAGAAGAAAAATGTTTTATTGAAACCAAAAAACAAAGTTTAAAAACATAATTTAAAATAAAACAAATAGGATTTGGCAAATTTGGCCATGAATCCGAGTCTGCCGGTGTAGAAAGAAAAGAGATAGGCATTCAAAAAATAAATAAATACATAATTAGCTTCCGCTCGAAGTAAGTACCAAAAATCAAAATAAAATTTGTTATCTCTTAGCGAATTGGTTATCTCTTAATTCAAAATAAAATTGGTTACCTCATAACTCAAGCACAGAGTACATAGTAGATACATCATTTTATACGACATAGTAGGTAGGTACATCATTTTTTTTTTTTTTTATTTTTTTTATTTTTTTTTTTTTTATTTATTTATTTTTTTTTTTCTCTTTCTTGTTATCTTTTAACTCAAACACAGAATAAATAGTAGGTACAACATTTTTCTCGACTTAGTAATTAAATTCTTGAACTAGGGAATTCCTGTACATCCAAGCCTCCTTAATAAAACTATAAAGTGCCATCTGGCGCGTACTGTCACCGAGAATAGCTAGCATTTCAGAGCCTTCAAAGGTGCTCCTACCAAAGTACTTGAACCTGAATTCCGACAAGACTGGACAGCCGCATAAAAAATGATATATATCCTCATCTTGACATGTGTTACATAAAGAGCATTTAGCTTCTTGAGTACCGCGATTCCATATTTTACAATTAAGGTTGAGCTGTTCACAACGCACTTTTAGCAGTAATCTCGTTACATTCTGATTGGCATGCTTTTGTTTAACGACAAATCCCATGTCCAAACTTTTGTACAACAAAAAAACCTCAGACTGCTGTGTTGATGTTAGAAACTCATTTGCTTCGTATTTTTTATGCCTTGCCAATAACATATTTGCAACGTCCCTAACAACCGTCGGTTTGAATTCGAAGTCATTTAGGTCGGCCTCATATTTTATTGCCATAATTTTCCAATTGGTATACCAAAAGACGCCAATCCTGACGCACTCCATCGCAACCTGGAAGGGGAGCCTGTGAGATTCCATATTACTCACCTTGATAATATAGCCTAAGTGAAGTTCAAGGAAATTCGTGAATAAAGTCCCTACTCCACATTCACGATGAATCATGTACGTAGGAGTACAATCCGGCAAGTTCCATACTTTTTTCAGGAAGTATCTAATAAGCCGTTCTACTTCTTCAAATTTACGGGAACTCCAAACTTGCGCAGCATAGCCAATCACACACTTCGCGGTAGCATTGAAAACCTTGAGTTTATTTTCAAAGGAAATATTTTTGGACATAAAACCCTTCCACACGCTGCTTAAACCGAATTGCGCTGCAGATTTTTTCATACTCAGTTTTTCATACGCAGTTTTCCAACTCAACGACGGAGTCAGAGTAACACCGAGGTACTTATATTCCTTTACAACCTCAATAGATTTCCCCTTTAAGTGGAAACTTTCATGCTTGGCTAACACTCCTCCACCTTTTTTAAAAATCATAATTTTTGATTTGGTTAAATTCACTTCTAGGTTTTTCTGCTCACAGTACAATTCCAATCTTTTTATCATATTTTTAAGTGCTCTAGAACTATCCGCTATCAAAACAATATCGTCAGCGTATTTTAGTATTTTTACTTCAAGCAGGCCAACACATACACCCCCACACATGAAGTCATCAATGTCATCCAAAAACAACGCGAAAAGTAAAGGGGAAAGCAAACAGCCCTGACGAACCCCCATACAGCAGTCAAAGAAAGTTGACAGCTTACTATTCGACCACACAGCCGCCTCAGTCTTAGCATAAATTGCTTCCAGAGTATTCACAAACTTCGCAGAAACTCCCAATTCCAACAGTCTATACATCAATAACTTCCTATCCACCCTGTCAAAGGCAGAGCAAAAATCAACGAAGAAAGTATACATTTTTCCTTTTCTTTTACCTAATTTTATACTTGCAAGACTCGTTAACGTAAAGATGTGATCTACTGTAGAGTAACCTCTCCTAAAACCAGCCTGGGTCTCTTTCAGAGAATTATTCTCATTTACCCAGCGTTCAAGACGTTTCAAGAGTATCCCCATAAAAATCTTGGTGCATGTATCCATAAAGCTAATCCCACGAAAGCTTGACGCCTCTTCAGAGGGACCCTTCTTATGCAGGGGGAAAATAATATACTTCTTAAAGCAGTCCGGAATCTCTCTTCGCAAGAATATGTCATTATATACGAAGACTAATCCTTCCAATAGGCAGTCCGGCGCGTTCTTATAGAATTCGTATGGAATTCGGTCCAAGCCTGGAGCCTTCAAGTTTTTTGCGCTTCGTAAAAAGGCCTTAAGTTCATCGAGAGTTATTAAACCATCCAAAACCTCCACCTGAAGGGGCGGTTGCGCACAACGCACAATCGCCACCAAACTGGGGGGATTATATAATTTTTTAAAATACTCTACCAGGGCTCCCAAACTACACGCAGGGAATACTCTAGGCCCAAAAGATCGAAAAATCTTTACCAGTTCCCAAAATTGCTTAGAGTCTCTAACCTCGGTAAATTTTTGGGCACACTTTTTATAATAGTTGGATTCTTTCTCCCTTATAAGAGTCTTATATTTCTTATTCTCTTCGACATAACTGAATCTGATAACAAACGAATCGGTCTTCCGATAGAGATTCAACAATTTCAGGACACGATCTCTAAGTTTCTTACAATCACTATCAAACCAGACGGCCCTCTTAGTTTTCCCTTCTCTATCCTGCTTTTGTACAGAAGCCGAGCGCCTAATACAATCCACTATGGTCTCGATCGAAACGCTGCTACCACCCATTTTCTGCCAATTTACCGCAATTTTCTGTTGAAATTCCTTTTCATCCTTACTCGTCCACGGAATACGTGGTACCAAGTCACAGCCCTGATCCTCCATTTGGGGGGTCTGCAAGTCGCAACTAAGGGCAATCGGCAGGTGATCTGACCAGGGAGCACTTATGACCTCAAAATCCGTTATGGCGCCCATCAAGTCCAACGGCACTATTCCTAAGTCTATAACTGAAGAACCATTGTAGCCTATGTAGGTATAACTACCCACCGCATCCCCTCTTGAACGCCCGTTTAGGATTACCGCCCCCCTCTCATTGCACCATTCCAACAAACATTCGCCCTTTCGATCCAAAACCAAATCCCTAGACGCCCTGCTCTTCCCCCATGTGCTGCCGAGCACTGCCCGAGGTAACCTTTGTCCTATACCAATACGCGCATTAAAATCTCCTAAAAATATACAATTATGGGATTCAGACAAATCCACTGCAGCTTTCAATGCCTCAAAATCATAGTCCCAGTTACTACCATTCAGATATGTCGGAAAGATAATGCAGCTTCCACCCCCCCTCAGACGCAGACGAATAACATAAGTGTTTCCCAATTTTATGAAACTGCACAGCCCACCCACCGATCTTCTAAATGCCAGCATACAGCCACCACTTGCTCGGCCTTTTCGAGCCAATCTCACCGCCGGCAACACAACAGTATCATACTCATGAAAATAAGACGCACATTTAGCAGAATTATCCACCTCAAGAAACGTTTCTAAAATAATTACGATTTCAAATGATTTTAAAAAAGAAAGAAAACCATCCTGCGTTAACTTAGTGCTTAATCCGTTTACATTATATGCAAGAATTCTAACTCGATGATCCGTAGACTGTCCAGTTCGCCCCCTCGCACCCTCCGAAGGCTCCTCCTGCTATTTGGTCCGAGCGGGACTGGCCGCCCTTGCTTCCCGATGATCCCGACTACGCTGCTCCGCATCGATATTCAGAAAGAAGTCACTCAAATCAGCGTCCATAATGCTGTTCAGGGCAGTGATTCCACCTTCTCCACCGTCACAAGCGACAAGCTCGCCCTCCGACCAAGAAAATTTTCGCTTATCCACCAGAAGAGTGTCACCTCTCAGTTTCATGGTCTTTGAGCCATCAAGCGCGCCACAGTGTTTCCTTATCCGCAGTAACATGCTACGCTTGGCTCTGCTTTCCGCTGTTACATCGTCATGTATGACAATACCAGTGCCCTTTAATTTACTGATTTTCTTGTAAATAGCCATAACATCCCTGTAGGACGCAAACTCCGCCAGGATAAGGCCCGGTCTGGCTTCCGTGGATTTACCAAGTACAAAGGCCTGTACTATATTTACATGTTCCACTTGCAAGACGACTTCAATTAAATTGTTCACTGCGTCAATCACCAGCGCCCCTGGGGGTAGTTTCATACCTCTTATTATTAGTTTATTTCTACTCGTATTTAACAAGTTGCGCGTTTCATTTACCTGATCCTTCAATACTTGGGTGTCATGCTTCAGATGGGCTACCTCTTCTTTCAACCGACGATTCTCCTCAGCAACCATATCAATCGACCCTTTCATAATTGCGATGTCTTCTTTCGTCGCGATATTCTGGAGTTTTCTCTCCATAGTTGATTCCATCATCTTCGCAAACTCATCTGGAGTAAAATCCCCAATTTTTTTTTTAGGCGACATCGGTTCTACTAGAAGTTTTTTTGAGCACTCAGGCGGGGTGCTGTTGCTGCGGCGACGCTTTGGCGTATCACGAATTGGCGTAAAATAATTCTCCAGCGTGCCCGACTTACGCATAAGAACTGTGACAGCTGAGCCCGCGTCAAACACTGACCTGACAGATTCAATTAAATGAAGCTTAAAGTGGACATCAATAACTAACAATACCTAATTAATAATCATTTTCACTGCTCGTTTTTCAAGTTCCCGATGAGCTAGGGATTTGAAATTTTAAATATAAGTCAGAACTGGTTGAAAATGCAATTTTCACTCGATCTCTTGTCATAAATATTGTTGAAACAATACCTATTGGTTTAAACAAATTAAGTTTCGATGTTGAGCTACAGACATGAAATTTCAAACATGGGTCGCAGATGGATGACAGTGCAATATTCACTCGGTTTTTCGCCTGTAAAATTGTTGAAACAATACCAAATTTTTTAAATAAATTAAAATTGGATTAGGTAGTGTGATCTGCTCAAAGAAGATAATAAACCGTTGTATCAAGAATTGGCACAGTATATTAAGCATCCTGAAAAACGTTGGTTTTAGGTGAAAATGGACTTTTTCACCGGAAGCCATCTTGCTTCATGGAAATGAGTTCGGTATCGCAATGTTGGCATTTTGGAATGGTGACAATTTCATGCCTCCCTGATAAGGAACGCACTCGTTTTTTGGCATCTCATTGTCGATTCTTCAAAAATGAAATTGATCCTTTTTCAAAAATAAATAATTCATCAGAAAGAACATCGCGAATAAGGTTTTAGAGTAGGTGTTCGAAATGCCATCTCCTTTCTAAACACACAGGCGACATCTTTTGATAACCTTTTGATAACCCGGTGGAGGCTCCTCGATGGAACACGGTACACTCACTCTGTTTTCCGAGATATGGAACGGTTGTAACTGTTCAGAGACTTCACCGTCGTCATCAGCGTTGGAAAAAGGTGTTACTCGGAAAAAAAAAATGAGTCACTATTTGTTATGAAAACAATAGACATAAAAACATAAATACAGTTCTATCTTCGAAAATTCGCTCTTATAGACAAGCTGCATGATTGTTGATGTTTTTTTTTTTTTTTTCTGTGATCAGAGTGGTTTACAACACTGATTATTTTCCAATTTAGTGTAACGACTGGGCGGTGACGTCTCGGAAGCCGTCATGGTGGGCGAGCCCGGGTCCGGTTCCAAGCTTCCGGCCGGCAATAGTTTCAAAGCTGCCCCAGCCCGTTTCCTCGACGGTACTACGTCATAATTCCCCTCTCATTTAATGATAAATTCAATTTTGATACAAGTTCAACATTATTCTGGTTTCCGTAGGGTTTGATTTATCCGGGTTTCACTACTACTCTATCATTTTATATGAATGGACGTATAGTGGCATCGATAGGGGATAATCTACCTGAGATAATCAAACGTCGTGTAATAATTTGCATCGATTAATCACTTGAAAATACGAGGTATCACGAAAACGGATCAGTTATAACGACCTCTAGTCTGACTGATTTAAAAAAAGCGTTGGCCAATTATTAACGAAATACAAGTCGTTTACTCAATTAACAGCTACGATAACACAATCAAAACGGACTGTCAATTTAATCGTAATGTATGCCGCCGTAAATAAACGGGTTATCCGGACCAATACCCGATATTACGAGTTTTATTTTATTTCTCTTTTTCTTTCACCTGCCCTAATTCTCATCTAACGATTATCGGCCCAGCTAATTGGGTGGGGCGCGGCGTCGATTAAAACGCATTTTAATTGATTTATTCAACGATCGGGATTGGCTGGCTCCGTATTTACGATCCATTTGAATGTATATTGCCACCCGAAAGGCGGAAATCGGCTTCTGAGTATTTGTATATATTATATTATTTAATTTGAAAAGGAAAATATTAAATAAAAACACCGGGGGCCTTTCAACAGTCTTTATTAACCAAGTTGCGTTCGCTCCAATTTCGGAAGGGTCAATTTACGGGGGTCGTTGATGGTCGTTGATGTCTTCGGAAGATATAAATCTTCAAGTATTAGGAATTGCTGATTTGAAATCTCTGTTCAAATCTTAAATCACCCATTGGAAACTGCTTGTAATTCACCCGCTGTTCGAGCTGCTCGGAACACGAATGAGAAATTTTAACGTCCCAATCAATATACGGATTCGTTTGTTTGAAATCATATAATCCCCAGGCCAACTGCGTTCGGCGAACACCAAAGCTGCTGCTTCCAGATTGGACAACGTCATATTTCAACTTGAAACTTAATGAAGTTCTTTGGTTTATTATTGTCAATAACGAAACGTCGTAATTGGCCAAGAAGTGACACAATAAGATATATTTTGGTTTATTATCTTCGATAATGAACCATCGGAATCGCCCAAAGAAAAAAAATTTTTTGTATTTAAACTTGAAGCATGAAGTTAAGAAGTTTCAGTTTATGCATGTTCCAAATTGGTTTATTCGTGTACTTCAGATCGTTTTTTGTGGATCACTAGTCGTATCCACTATACATCACTCTACTGGTACTTTTTCTCAGTTTGGAGTATTAGCTAATTTACACGGCAATGAGCTCTAGAGTAAGAGCCGACTTTCAATTACATCGTTTCAGCACTAAGATTTTTACCCTTTCTTCGAGACTCATGAGGTTTCTGAACATTTGATACAATTGGTCTAAGGCTAAATTTTCCTTCTTCCAAATTTCAATCAGATTAGGTTTTTATTACCCAGTTAGTAGTTGCCAAAAAAGGGAACTGATCTGTTTGTCTACAGCAATTGTACAAACCGAATGTAAAAAATCTGATGATTTCAGAACCTGATCCACATATGGTCCAAATGGACACAATGGACGGGCATTCAAATTACAGTCAATCTCTTTTAAAACATTACTAAGTTGTGTATCCGTTAGCAGGATTTTCTCCCAAGTTCGTCGTTTACCAGGTCAACCAGTCTCCCACAGAAACCACTCTACCAAGGAGGCAGCTGTGGTATAAATCCCCATTGGACGTTTATGTTCTTATAAAATGGTGCATTTAGGAGTTTAAATTGACCAGCATCATCTGACACAATAATAAGTAACATACCCTTTGTAGCCACAAAACGCATAAGACACTGTCAATGACCGACATATCCTGAACAAGTTCAGGATGTTTGGCTCGCCCTTCCGTACATTAGAAAAGGCAACACCATCTTTTGTGGGTCGTTCTAGTTTGGCAAACCATGAGAGGTCAAAGTATTCGAGTCCTGTGTGTGTGAAAGAGGGAGATATTGATAACAGTTCCTCCGGTAAGGCTGGCATAACTGGTAATTTCAATGGTCCCTTGCCATCCACAAACAAACGCAAAGATTTTGTTCAGTTAGTTATCAAACAACCTTACGTGGAAAATGTTGATGTTGGAGGGCTTTAACAGTATCCAACTCATCAGGGATTTCACATGAGGTTTCAACGCCAGATCCCCCTGGCACTGTCATGGTTATAGGTTTTAGTTATTTTTATTTATTTATTTGCAGTTATTAGTTACAACAAACAATACAAATTAACGGTATATTTTACCTAGAGTCTACAACCCCGTTAAGATAATAATCTTGTGCTGGGGTTGGAGTGCAACTAACCTTACCTTATTACAGCAATATCATATTTTGCCTTATCTTCATTATTATTATTTTCTTAATTTAATTGTATTACTTAATTAATAGTTTTTATTTTACAAACATTTTTTTGATTTTTAATTTGAACTGTTCTAAATTAAGTTGGGGTGAACTTTCCTAGAAAAGGGTAGCTGTTGAATTCTTTAATTCCAGAGTAGTCATAACATTTCAGTCCCATTGTTGTGTATCTTCTTGGCAGTGCTATTTTCATTTTATTATCTGATCTTGTGTTGTTTTTAGTTGTTACAAATTTTCCCATTAATAGATATTTATATACAATTGTTATCGTTGTTTTATCCAATAACCCTCCGAATGTTAAAATTTTTGTTTCATTAAAAAGTGCCTCTGTAGGGTAGATATCTGAAAGGCTTGTTGAATAGTATTTTGAATAATAGTTTTTGTGTCTTTATCACATTTTGGGAGAGCCCTTCCCCGACGAGGAGTAGAAAGTTGTCAGAAAGGTCTATGGATGGATGAAACTCTGTCAGCAACATCCTTATCCACATGAGAAACAGGTTGAACCATGGCAACCAGGTGGGCAATGTTCTTCAGACTTGATTCACAACTTTTGGCCTTTTTTTCCCCATTGTTCAGGTAGAGATGTGACCATCAGTTTGGTCCTCTTCAGACTCCGTATGTACGTCTCCGCTGTTGTCCTGTAGGTTAAAATACTTCAACGTTTGGATAACTGTTGAGTGACACAGTTTTTCTTCTTGGTTGTTGTCGTCATTTTGAGGTACGACTGGCGTCCATCTTCATAACAATAATATTGACATTTTGTATTTGCTGATGCCCACACCCAAGACGACAGTACGAGATTCTGGTTCGAAGGAAATATTTACTGGTTTCTTAGCCGTTGACGCCCTCGTTTGAAATGGACCTCTTTGCAATCCAGGATCGCAATCGCCCCCCTTTGCAATACTCTCTTCACCTCTGGTCTAGTCGTACTCTGTGAATGCGAAAGGGCCCTCGATCCGATAGGACGAAGAAAGGAATTCCATGTAAAGCAGAAGTTACATCTAATTAATTGGTCCTTCTCAATGGAAGAGGGAAGAGGGCTCACGTTCAATGGTCGATTTGCATAACTTTTTCATGGATTAGACGAGAAGGGAGTGAGGGAGAGGAGTTCGCCCACAGATAAGGAATCTGAATGTTTGTCCCCCTCCGCGGAGCACGTGGCGGACACGGGCGCAAGTCACAAGAGGTCGTGACTGCTTCGAGGACTTGGCAACATCTCTAGAGCTCCAGTTGTTCTTGATCTTCCTGACCCCTGAGGGCTTCCACCTCCTCAACTTCCAGTCCTCCCTGTGAGCTGGCACTACCTTCTGCAGGACCCTCTAAATAAAGAGATAAAAATGAAAAGTTTCAGTCAACCAGTACTTCAGTAGGACGTGATGGGCTAATTTTCAAACCCCCAAATGTTTTCATTGATTGAAAGTGACCACAATTCATGAGAATCTTCACCAAGTTTATGAACATTTTGGTTTATTATTTTCAATGACAAATCATTTGTTGTTGTTTCGTTCATTTCCTCCTTCGTTGAATAACCTTTGTTTATTTGGAGGGTTGTAGGAGGTTTTAAAGAAAACGGGGGAGAATTCTTTCCGAGCTTTCGGCTTTATTAAGCCATCTTCAGGGCTGTAACATAACTGTAACATAATATGTAAAATAATTGTAAGTTGGTGATACCGAAAACGGTCAAGTCTTAGCAGATTGTCGTTTTAATATAACGACAATCTGCTGAGACTTGACCGTTGTCGGTATCACCAACTTACAATTCTAAATAATTTTAATAATACAGTTACTGACTTACGTAATGTCTCCAATAAGAAACATTGATGGTACAGAGACGATAAACCGCAATACACTACAATAACATACTGTTACACGTAACCGCTACAAATCAAGTTTTCGAATTCTCAAATCTCAACTCCACTGATTTCTCAAATCCACTGATTCACACGTTCCAATTTTATGTTTGGTTCAATGAGTACTAATCATGCGGAGTGTAAATAGGTGACTTTTCAGATAGTGAGAGTAGGTTGGATTTCTACGGTCTGTTAGGTGGAGACGGTAGGTACATACATCAGGAGCCCCCTCTCACTGTCTTTCTCTCTGTCGATTCGACATCATCTTCACATTGAGTGGATCACAATACGGATAATCAGAGGTCGGGATTTGAGATGACGTCAGCAGCCTCATAGAGACCCGTGTCATCCCCACAACCCTCATCACTGTTATTATCCGGGTCGTAACAATATTGTTAGAAAGCGTCTGTCTGTAGCCCCTCCCCGGATCCATGTCTGCGTACGTCCCTTTCACAGTCGAAATTGATGGTCGTCCGTTGAGTGGAGGCGGTTGGATTTTCTTACCTTCATTTGCCGCGACGACCAGTCAATTACCGTCATCGCTAACAGACGTCTCATCGACAGTTACCGCTACAAGTACGAGAATGCCCTGATTAAATTAATATGAAGAAGAAGAAAGAAGAAGAAGAAGAAAAACGTTTATTGAAATAATACACACTTTGAAATACAAGAAAATTATGTAAATAAACTGTACGGCATTGGAATCCGTCTGCCGGAAGAAGGGGCCATTCATAAGTGAGGAAGAAATACAAGTAAGTGGAGCGAAGATTAAATATGGAAAATAAACAAAAATTGCTTGAAAACAAAAGGATACTGTTATCTTGAACAAAAATAAATGGATTACAAAAAGTTAAAAATTAAATTCCCTGACTAGGAAGGACCTATAGCGCCACGCCGATGCACAAAAAACTTCCAACCTCGTCCAGTCAGGTCCGTCTAGAATCCGGATTGCCTCGCTGCGGGTCAACGTGTTCTTGGAAAACGCGCATCGTCGAAACTCAGAGAGGACGGGGCATTGGCAGAGGAAGTGGAACATTAATATGGGACCATCGGTGTTCGTAGCCAAATAGCCCATGAAAATTTGGTTTTAGTGTAAATGTACCAGTGGCTGACATGTTAAGGAGAAATTTCAAGGCTGGCTAGTTTATTATTGGTCCAAGCCATGCGATCTTGAATTTTCCTGGTAAAACCACTTTTCTACTAGCTTACATTTTTAAAAATCCGAGAATATCATAGGTTTTTTTTTTTAATTTTCGATACAACTTTTTTGTACCATTAGTTGACACCCTCGGAGACCGAATGCCCCAATAGGTGACACGGAGAAGCCCCAATAGCTGACAGGGGCACGCCCCAATAGGCGACAGGGGGACGCCCCATTAGCTGAAAAGAAGTGAGGGAAACTTAAAACATGGCCATAAGAGCGAATTTTCGAAGAAATTACAGGTTTTATGTGAAATCTCTCCATTGGAGAACATGATTGATATGAAGAACATCTCAAGTATCAACCAAGTTTCTTCATCTTCAAAGTGCTCCAGATTAAGAATGGAATAGGATATCTTAATTCTGATTTCACCGCCGTTTTCTGCGTAGAAAAACCCTTTGAAATGAGGTGTCACTTGTAAGACTGTTTCATTTTTGGAATTTATGGAAAATATTCCAGAAAAGAAAAAGAAGGAGGGTAGCTGATGTTCCAGTAACTGACATGTGTTGATCCAGTACCTGAAACCCCCTGTCAGGCACTGAAAAATGAAATCTGCGTCGAAAATCACGTGCTTCCCCTTCCACTGCATCTTCACACGCACTCTATCGCGAGGGAAAGAATCTGCGAGCTTGACCACGTGATTTTCGTTTCCCTTGGACGTTCCTCTCCGACGCACAATGTCCAGCTGAAAACTGTTGAACATTACTACTAGGAGAGTGAGAGTTGGAGTTAGTGTGGTAGAGGAATCTTCAAATAAACAAACAAAAAATGGTCAAATTCTCGAGCCAAGTCAACAATAATTATTGTTGAAAACGGTAGAATCTTTCGTGATGCAGTGAATAAAATATCAAAGCAAACAAAGATTACTTTGCTATTTTCAAGGGCAGCCGTTCATTTGACACTCGCTTATTCGTTTTATATTACTCACGTAAACCTCCAGTAAATCAACATAAAACGAACATACTCCGACCGAAAAACAATGAACGACAACGACACTCCAACCGTTCCAATCCTGATGCTGCTGCCCCATCGCACATTTCAAATGATTTGTAAACTCGAGAAAACCACCCGCTGCGCTTTGGCAAATTCAACCTTTCATTTTCTTCAAATACCGGTTTTTTTCCCTTTCTTTTTTTCTTTCAATCGAATGATTTTGATTAGAAGTCAAGTGATCCGGGGGTGCGTAGGAGGACAGTTGAGCTGCCATCTGCGCTCTCGGACCGATCGTAATGGGATCTTTACAGCGTTTGCGACCGGCTCGCGAGCCCCTAACGACGAGGTATCGTTCACCTTGCGATAGAATTATCTCATTAGTACGACCCATATTTGGGATTCGGGTAGGAAAGTGTCGCGATCTGAGGGAGGAAAAAAAAGGAGTCCGAGAGAATTGAAAATTCGTACCTGAGGCTATGCAGGAATCCGTTGCGGCAAAGAAAATTACCTTCCCTCCGCTGTTTAATCTTCTTTCAGTTGTAGGCAGGTTATGCTGGTGGGTAGAAGAACGATAGTGTAGTTTTGTTTTTGCCACCCGTTTCTGAGCTTATTACCGATATCAACCGTCTGGACTGGAGAATGCAGTTCGGACTTGTACGGAGTGAGATTCCTTACTAAGGTCTTCGCTATGTAGCTCATCCATGTTGAGACTTTAACTGCCTCTCAATGAACAAACGTTGTCTTGTTTGCGTTAAGGCATCGTAGATAACACATCTCATTTATTATTTGTAACCAGGGTACTGTCAATAACAAAGACCCCATTTTAAAATATTTATTTATTTGAAAAGTGGTATGACAACGAAACGCAGGCCAAGAATAACAATAACAGATAACAAGAAATAGAGAGCACAAGATAACTAGGGTGTGAACAACCGAACGCAAATACAGGTTGTATCAAGTTAGAGAGACATGTAAAAAAGCTACATAACATTTTAGCTGTGACAATGAGTGGGAGAAGAAGTCAAATTCGGGGTGGACAGTTAGAAATAGATTTGCGAAACGGGGAATTCTAACGAGTGGCCGGTTTTGCAAATAATTTGTTGGACTAAAAGGGATTTGGAAAAGATTAGATGACCGGGAGGAGAGACGTGGCACCAGCAGACTGATTTTTGATAGCAGAGTTGGGCAATCGATTTTGTTGTTGAATATGTTTCACTTTTGGGAATTTTTGACGAGAATACGCCAGCAATAGCTTCAAAACCAATCATGTTCATCAATCATGTTTTTGGTAAACTCTGAATCCATCTCTAAATGTTTACCACGTTCAGAGCTAAGCCCGTTAGGTTTTTTTTTTTTTAGTTTTCCGTTATTAACCATTTTTATGTGTCACGTTTTTCATTTATTTACCCCCGGGTTCAATAAACATTAACTTTTCCAATCGCCTCGTGATAGTGGAGGGGGTGTATCCCCGGGTTCAATAAACCCTACTGGTACCTACCTACGCCGTACCTACCACCATATTTTCGATATATCCTTCATTCCGTAGACACGAAAATTATCTCAGAACGCGGAACTCGATGGGGCAAAGCAATGTGTTTGAGTCAGCTGTTCTACAGGAAGAACATTCGTTTTCCCGCCGTTTGTACACTGTACAATGTACAGATCACGCTTGGGCATAGATCACTAGATGATAGATTAACTATTATTATGATTCATCATTAATTATTATTACCAAGTAGTTTGAATTATTATTAGGTAATAATTGTTATTGAATATTACCATTGATTACCTACTATTTTAATAACTCGATAATGTGGTATCGGAACAAGATTCAAGTCTCAACTATCTTTTCAGTAATTGTGCGTAAACAAACACAGGGAACACCTGTAGTCAACTACAGGTGTTGGTATTGGAGTGAGGTGACAACATTCGTCCCCCCTGAGACTGTAGACCCTTGCGCATGTGGTCTGCATGTACGCGTCGCTCGATGCCATTTATCAGCACAATATAGGAAAGTGGTCCATTTTGGTTTATTATCTTCGATAATGAACCATTGGAATCGCCCAAAGAAAAAAAAATTTTAACCCCCCCTCAAAATTTGTTGGTTTACGTTTCAAGACACGTAGATTCAGAAAATCGAATAAAAAAAAATCCGTCCGTCCGCCGTACGCCGTACGCCGTCCCCCGTACGCCGTACGCCGTCCGCGCCACTTTGCCCAGTTAGCGTTGAGTTAAAATTACGAAATTACGAAACAATGTCATATCTCAAAATATTTAACTGAAACGTGTTATTTTCAGTTCACTTTTGAATGGCCTGAAAAATTACGAATCTTTTAAGACCAATTGGATTTTGGTGCGACCAGCCGTTCGTTCACAGTGAGCGCGCAAAGGTTTAGGAAAAACACTAATCTTTCGCGTCGAAAACGGCCGTTATGTGACCCAACCCTCAGACGCCCAGAATAAAACTACCTTTTGTCATCTTCCCGGTAAACTACAGTCTAGAAATTTTACTAATATTTACTAATATTTTACTAATATTTTACTAATATTTACTAGATACTTGAAATTTTGCAATATTTACTCGGTTTCTCATCTGTAAAATTGTTTAAATAATACCTTTTTGTTTAAACAAATTAAATTTTGATGATGAGCTAGATACTTGAAATTTTAAATATAGGTCAGAAATGGATCACAATGCAATATTCACTCGGTTTCTTGTCTGTAAAATTGTTTAAATAATACCTATTTGTTTAAACAAATTAAATTTTGATGATGAGCTAGATACTTGAAATTTTAAATATAGGACAGTTGTGCTTGCCTGAAATATATTCGACAGTGAAATCAAATTCTGCCAGCATAATCGCCCATCTACTCAATCGACTCATGGCCACTTTTGGTAACTCGGTCTTATCCCCCAACAAATACATTAGCGGTTTATGATCTGTTCGCAGAACAAACTTCCTTCCATACAGGTACCTCTCAAACTTTTTCACGGCACTAATAATCGCAAGTGCTTCCCTGTCAATAACAGAATATCGTTGTTCAGCTGCATTAATAATACAAATTAAGACTTGAAATTTTAAAAATAGGTCAGAACTGGATCACAGAACTGGATTCACTCGGTTTCTTGTCTGTAAAATTGTTTAAATAATACCTATTTGTTTAAACAAATTAAATTTTGATGATGAGCTAGATACTTGAAATTTTAAATATAGGTCAGAAATGGATGATATTTCAATATTCACTCGGTTTGTATGACATGGTATGAGTATGGTAAGGTATATTATTGTATGTATGATTTAGTACAGTATGATAAGACAGAAAAGAAATTCGGATGGTATGGTATGAGTACGGTGAGAATATGGTATGGTGCCGATTTGCAATACAGTCTGGTATAGACAGAAGGGTGATCTGCACAAGGAAGATAATAAACCGTTGTTTTGATTCTTCCTCTACTTCCATTAGCAGATATGCATCTCGGAGGTCGATTGTTGAAAACTGCTCCCCCCCTGCCAACTGAGCGCAAACTTCTTCAAATGTAGGAAGAGGATGCCTATCTATAATAATGTGCTGATTTATGGTGACTCTGAAATCTGCACATAATCTGATTTTACCATTGGGTTTTGGTGCAATAACCAACGGCGATGCCCACTCTATATTTGTGGCCGCAGGGTCTATTGGCTCTATGACCCCCTCAGTCAACAATCGCTCCAACTCTTGTTCTACTGCCAACTGTAAGGCAAATGGCACTGGCCTAGGTTTGCAAAATTTTGGAATAGCATTTGGTTTCAATTTGATTTCGATCTTGTGACCTACGATAGTACCTGTTGAAGTATGAAAAAGGCTCGGATAATGCTTAATCAACTCTTTAATCTCACAAGGCATATTGTGATTTCCTTGATTAACTATCGTGTCCTTCATAACACATATTTCCGCTCCTGGAGGAAGTGGTAGTTTGAATTCCAACGCCCATTGTAACCCAAACAACGGAGTGTCTTCCTTATCTACGACAATGATAGGTAACTCTGCTTTAGTGCCGAATGCTTCAACCGTTACAATTCCAAGCCCCAACGTTTTTACCTCCAAATTTGTGTATGCTCTTAAATTGGGATAATCTTGTAGTGCTGGCTGTCCCAAGTGTTTCCATGTTCGCTTGCCGATAACAGAGTGGAAAGCCCCTGAGTCAAATAACATCCTAAGGCTCCTATGGTTAACCATTACATTAAGCATTACTTGAGTGCCTGCCTTGGAGATTTGTCGACAACCCAGTGTGGATCCAGTCTCGCTATCACTTGCCGATGTTGAGTCTGCCTTTCTCACCCGGACTTGATTGGTTCTCTTGTACTCGTGAACATTCGAGCCTTTTCTCGTTGGTGGCTTCACTATTGCTCGACCCTTCTGGATGCAAACTCTAGCAAAATGATTTTTTTCATGACATAAACGACAATTCTGTCCTTTTGCCCTACACATATCATTATTTTCATGAATATCTCCCCCACATGCGAGACAGTTTTTGCCTCTGACTAGCACGATAGGGGATGATTTTATTGACTTTTTGTTATGGTCTTCAGGTTTTGCAACTCTGTTCACTCCTATATTACTTTTTGTTAATCTATCCAATTGACTTTGTGCTTCCAATCCTTGCTCTAACTGTGCTGCTAGTGTTTCTACTTCTGCCAGTGTATGACTATTCTTCGGAAATGTTTTCAACAGTTCATATTGCCAAACTGAATTGTTTATGCCAACAATAATTTGATCGCGGATTCTTTCAGCAGCGGATGTTCCAAACGAACAATGCCCTGCTAGTGCCTTTAAATCACTCACAAAGTGACTAACTTTTTCGGTCTCTCCTCGCTTACGCATGGAAAATATTACTCTATCAATGGTGATGCTCCTGGATTCCCTGTGAAACCCATCTATGACCGCGATTAGCTCCCGATAGGCGCATTCGGCTACCCGCTTAGGACGAAAATGATCCACTAGCAATTTAAAAGTTTGTGGTCCAACCTTGGTGAGGAGGGTGTCACGTTTATCTTCCTCTCTTGCGATCTGGGCCGAGTTCAATTCCAACTCGAAATATTGGATATAATATTCCCATTCTTCTAGCTGTGGATCGAATGCTCTGATATTCAACTTGTGCCTTGATTGGGGAGCAACTTCATCGCAATCGCCATTCCCAGCTTCAAAACTCCCTGAAGCTTGTCTTTGTCTTCTAGGCATTTTTTTTTTTTTTTTTTTTCGTCGCCACTTTAATAACTCGATAATGTGGTATCGGAACAAGATTCAAGTCTCAACTATCTTTTCAGTAATTGTGCGTAAACAAACACAGGGAACACCAGGTAGTGTTCCCTATCAAAAGGGAACATATCCATTTTTCGGAAAAACTCGTTTTTTTTGCATTTTCTGTATCTTTTAGATGGGCATGATTGAACCCCCCAGGCTCTAGCACTCCAAACGGAACAAATCCCAGTTTATTTTACACTTAAAATCGTGCCTTTCAATCAAAAGGTAACTTATCCATTCCCTATATTTTTTTCTGGAAATTTCGATCAAAAGGAAACATATCCCGGTTAAATCCGTTGAATGAAGAAATTTTTTTTTCAAAAGGGCACATATCCAAAACTATCGAGATGCCACCTGGCCGTTGAGTTTTGTGTTCAGATATTGACTGTAGGTCCGATAGGTGGCAGGTAATGTTCCATGTGTTTCTTGTAGAAGACTAATACTACTACCACTAGAGTGCATTCACAACCTTCTTCGGCAACCGTGTTATCAGATAAGCCAGAGCAAGTTTATGGTTTTCACGCAAGTGGCACCCGCGTTGCCGGTCATTTTTGGTGTGTTTTTGTGTTATTTGTGCTTTTTGTGTGTAAGTAAGTCAAATCTGTTGTAATGGATGGTACAGTGGGTTAGAGGCCACAGTTTTTTGCCTGCTGACCGTGCCTTTGGTAGAGTGGAAAAAATTCTGAAAAGACGCCCAGAAATTAAAAATTGTGAAGAGTATGAGGAGTCCTATAGTCAAGTTGGAGTGGTAAAAACTGTCGACAGGAGTTGGAATGTATATCCCATAAAGCAGTTGGCTACGTTTTATAATAAAATATCTGGGATAAGCCAAGCAAAAAAAGTTGAAATTAAAAAATTCCCCAACAGAATTGGAGGAATTTCTACCAGAGTCAAATGCATGTCGCATTATCGCTTTGAATCTGAATTCGAAGTCTTCCGTTCGATAGTGAAAAAGGGGAAGAACGAGGATGGCTTGCCTGAGCTACTACCACAACCCCTGACTCGTCCTGTGACTGCAGAAAAGAAGAAAGATGTTCTTCACCTGCTCAAGACTCACTACGGAGATGACTGGGTTGGCGACCCTGGATTATCTTGGTTCAGACCCATCCTCTTCGGTGATGGTAACGACAACGCAGTTGAAGATGCTGACGGCCATGAGAATCACGAAGTCGATGGGGAATGTGACTGTCTTAATGAAGAGGACATTGACACGCATGTGTAAACTAATGATCAGCGACCCATTTTGAACAAATTTAAAATACTGTGAAGACTTTTTCTTGTCAAAAAGCTAGTCTTAGCTTAATGCAATGCTGCTTAGCTTGCAATGTTTTCAAAAAGCAAATTTTATTCTTCGTAGAGAGGTTCGTAATTTAAATCACAAGAATGTTTTCACTTTCTTTGTAAATTTTGAAATTGAAATAATTTTATACTGTTTTAATTATAGTCTTATTGCCTTTATTACCCTACTTTTGTTCTTTTTTATTTAATGAGAAGGTACAATAAGGAACACGTCTGCCACTGTAATAAAATTTAACAATTTTCAATCCCAAGAGTTTATTGGAGCTATCATGAACCAAGTTTCAACTTTTCTCTTACGCTCCTGGTCAATGGATCCACCAGTTTTAGGTTACCATACTTGGATTTGGTGATGTGAGGTGAAATATTGGCATTTTGGGGGAAATTTTAGCTATCAACATTCAGGTTTTCTTTCAAAAGGGGACATAACACCGGTTTTCCATCAAAATGGCACGTATCCAAATTTAAAATAGCGATTTCTCCCAGAGTTTTGGATATAGATATTTCATATTCTGGGAAATAATCTGGGATGCCTTTGTGTTCAATACTATATCCAGAAAACACTGGAAAACTATTTGCCGGGTAGCGGAATTCGTTTTTCTCGCCTCCTGAACAATTTTGAAAAATGGATATGTTCCCTTTTGATAGATCACTCCTGTAGTCAACTACAGGTGTTGGTATTGGAGTGAGGTGACAACAACTATTACTTACAGTAGTGATTGGACGCCAATTATTTAAACTTGAACTAATCGGACGGTCCTGTGAGACCTCGAAAGCATGTTCTATCTATTTATCCATCTACTCTTCGAAAAGCCGAAGATGATCATTGGAAATTTTCATAACATAAGACGTAAACAGCATAACAGAAAAATATGGAATGAGTTGGTTTTGATAGCAAACGCCTCACTTATTGTACGAAAAACATCCGGACCTGTGGGTTTTCCACTTTTCCCGCGGCACAACCACTATTGTATAATATACAATAGTGGTTGTGCCTGATATATTATATCAGTTATAACTCCCGTCGTTTTAAAACGCTATGTCATCACTTATATTAAGTCAAATAAGGCCTTAGGCCGGTGTTGATGAAATCATTTTAAGATTCAATACTAAGTATTGAACGTTTATTGGCATAATTGACAAACAAGTCTTGTTTGTAAATTATGCCAATAAACGTTCTGTATTCTGTATCACCGTCCTGTCAATAGTTCTGTCTGCAAAATGTTCTCTTAAATATATCATGCCTTCCGCTAACCTCACTCTCATGCCTGTACCCTCCATCACCCCTCATTTTTCATAAACTTTTAGGGCCGTCAGGCCGGTATTGTACGGTTCTCGTATAAACTTAAGTCACTCTGTATGCAATTCAAACTCTTATTGTATGCAATATTCATGTCAATAAAGTTATTCTTGATTCTTTATTCTCAATTCTTGAATCACCGTAGCCGAGCAAAGCTGTTCGGTACCAGGGGGTGTTCCAGGTTCGATTCCCAGACCGTTAACAAGAAATAAAAAGGCCTCCGTGCTTTTGACAGCATCAGACTTTCACTGTAATATGGGTGATTTTTTATTTCTTTAGTTAAATTCGAAGCGGTTGTAGACTATTATAATATTGGTTCATTCAAGGTGAAAAATTATGAATAATTTGCAGCTTTTTCCCACCCCTCAAATTGAATTTTATCATATTGGCAACATGTTACCCGACTATTACCTAACAATAACATGCCTCCGGGAGTAAAAATCTAGTGCATCTTCGAAAATCCACTACAGCCCCAAAGCTCGTTATATCCAAGTTTAACTGAGAAACAACTCATTAATGAATTGAACAGAATTCTGTTCGATCGCGCATTTATTGAATATTCTCACACATCAGCGATCAGTTTTTGGCGTCTTTCTTGATTTCTCTAGGAATGGAGTTGACGGCTTTTGTAAACGGACGACTCAATTACTAGTCCGTAGATTCCACTGAGGACACTGGATGATGTTGCTAGTTGGAGTTCTTACAAGTGGAGGCTGGAATGCCTTATTACCCTTTGCCTTCTCTCGCATCCAGCTCGATAGGAGCGTTTTGGAATTTTTTTGCTCCAACAGTAGTTACATAAACTTGTACACTGGACTCTCCAGCACCTGATTATCATGTTCTATTACTGCATGCGGTTTTAGTGCTATTTTTATGACGGAGTGTTTTCCCCTCTCTGCATTCCTCGAGGAAGTGAGGTCTCCGCGAGACGCCGTCATTACGACTATCGGCCCGCGCTTTTATCGACTATTGGCGGAACGTACGTACCAACAGTTTGCAATTACAGGTACGTTCGTGTGGGACCGGCACTCGGACCGGTTCCTATTGTGTTAAACATGCGCGGATGGTCGCCGATGATGGAGTGATTGATGCGATGATGAATGGCAAGCGGTTTGATTCAAGGAATCATGCCATATCTACAGTTCGCAGATATAATATAATTTATAGTATTGTATAACGTTACTGGTTAAAATGCTCTATACTTGTCAGCAGAGATATAGTGAAATGAGATGATGACCTGACAACACAGTTTCAACCGGAGAGTCTTATAAGTAAACCGAACATGAAAAAAGTCAGTCTCGGACAAACATTGATTTTTGAATTTTTAAATCTCTACAATGCGACTCCCATAGTCATTAAATTTACCACAAGCACATGAAATATGAACTAGAATGGAGGATGGAAAAAGCTTGTCAGGAGCATAATACCGCAGCTTACCGAACATACCTACAGAGTTTGCGAGTTATCAGTATTATTTTTTGAAAGAGGAGGACTTAGGATTCCTCAGACCCAGTACTAGCACTAACTTGTGGCACCAGGTTTTTGTGGCCCCTAAAGTACGTCTGCAATACGCCATCCTTTATATTGAACCAATTTACCCAATTTAAATTTCTAAATACAAATTACCCGCCACATTTCATTGGCTAAACCTTTGAGGGCTCACTGTAAACGAACGCCTTGTCGTAGAAAGCTCCGGATGAAAAAATTTAAAAATTGAACTCTAGGTATTAAATGTGAACTAAAAGCTATACCGTTCTATTTCAATTTTCCGAGCTATGAATTTTTCAACATAGGTATCAAATTCGTTTGGAACTCCTTCCCATTGACCTAGGGTTACGAAAACATAAGGATCATTGTGGCGTTTGTCCGAACCTGAAAACCAGATTTCGTAATTTTAGCACTACACTAGCTGGGCTAAATGCCGCGGACGGCGGACGTACGGATTTTGGTTTAGGTACTCATTATCTTCGATAATGAACCAAAGAAAGAACTTGCTTAACCCCCCCCCCCACCCTCAGAACTTGTTGGTTTACGTTTCAAGACACGTAGATTCAGAAATTGAATAAACAATACATTACGGTCGTCCGCGGCACTTTGACCAGCGTTCTGCTAAAATTATCATAAACTAAAATCTAAATTCACTAAATATAAAATAACCCTATTTCAATGGGAAGGGGTTCAAAACAAATTTGGAAATTTAAAAAAATGCATATCTAGCGAAATTCATATTTAGATAAAGTTTATTTTCTAGAATTTTGTAAGACGACCAGCCGTTCGCTTACGATGAGGGCTCAAATGTGGCGCTGATCAAAAGTCGTCAACATGAGGATGAATCATGTTGCAGCTAGTCGGGTAAATTTTCATACTGGCTCAGCTATTCGAACAGCACATGGTTTCCAGATTTCGAAAATAATTACATACCAAGAATAAATTATCAATATTCGCTTTCACAAATTAAAAACGATAAATAACAAAAAATATAAACCAAAAAACTAAACTTAAAAACTCTGCAAATTCTTGACACAACGGTTTATTATCTTCCTTGTGCAGATCACCCTTCTGTCTATACCAGACTGTGTTGCAAATCGGCACCATACCATATTCTCACCGTACTCATACCATTTCTTTCCTATCATACCGTGCTGTACTATACTAAATCATACATACAATAATATACCATACCATAGTCATACCATGTCGTACCAAAATTCGTTTTGAACCCCTTCCCCTTGACCAAGGGTTATGAAAAGTTTCGAGGACCATTGTGGGGTTGGTCGAAACCCATAAAAAAATTTCGTAATTTTAACTCAACGCTAACTGGGCAAAGTGCCGCGGACGGCGTACGGCGGACGGTGTTTGGCGTACGGCGGACGGACGGATTTTTTTTAATTAGATTTTCTGAATCTACGTATCTTGAAACGTAAACCAACAAATTTTAAGGGGGGGGGGGGGTTAAAATTTTTTTTTCTTTGGGCGATTCCAATGGTTCATTATCGAAGATAATAAACCAAAATGAAGTACAAGGTACGCGGTGTGGGTGTGGTGGAGGGGGCGCAGAGACATTTTTTTTTTTTTTTTTTTTTTTAAATGCATATATTTATTAAATTACAAGGCAGTGAACTGACAAATTACAATGACAATATGCTCTCCCCCCCTTTAAGTACAAACTTGCGCTGGGGGGTGGAGTCGTTTTCAGCACCTTAATTAACACAATTTTATATAAAAACTCTACCTCATAATTCATTTATGCTTATAATTATGTCGGCCTACTCTATAGATACATCTTTATTATTTTTCGATACACAATTCTTTATACCAACAAAAAGGTTATACCTATACACAGCGTTTAACGGCATTTATATCGAATGAAAACAGAACTCTAAAAACTTACACAACTTGTCCCTACTCACTTAACTACGGTACAAAAGTTTTATTGCTTTTTTAAAATTGCTTAACGAATTTACTTTTCTAATTTCCTCCGGAAGTTCATTGAACAATTTACATCCCCTGTACACAACTGTGCTCTGGCCGCTACTGGTCAGTCTGAAAGGCATCTTCACATATTTGCGTCCGGTACTTCTGGTTCGGCTTTCCTCTAGGATTTCTATTCTTTTATTGGCTATTTCTTTAAATGTCATAATTAGTGTAAGTCGATCTCTCAGCTGTTTGATCGTGTTTACTTTGAGATCCCTAAATAAGCGTTCCGTCGGATATCTCCTTTCCTTCCCTAGAAGCACTTTTATAACTAATTTCTGCTGGATGAAGATTGTTTCCATAAGGGTTGCTGAGCAGCCTCCCCATCCACTGATGCCATAGACCAGTAATGACTGCGCAAACATAAAAGGTCTCGTCGTATGACGCACTAGTTGGCCTCCTGCCAGCCGTATTATGTCATACGCTCGTGCGTCATAGGCTCTGACGCACTAGTTGGTCTCCTGCCAGCCGTCTTACGTCATACGCTCGTGCGTCATAGGCTCTGACGTACTTGTTGGCCACCTGCCAGCCGTCTTACGTCATAAGCTCGTGCGTCATAGGCTCTGACGCACTAGTTAGCCTCCTGCCAGCCGTCTTACGTCATACGCTCGTGCGTCATAGGCTCTGACGTACTTGTTGGCCACCTGCCAGCCGTCTTACGTCATAAGCTCGTGCGTCATAGGCTCTGACGCACTAGTTAGCCTCCTGCCAGCCGTCTTACGTCATACGCTCGTGCGTCATAGGCTCGGGCGCACTAGTTGGCCTCCTGCCAGCCGTCTTACGTCATACGCTTGTGCGTCATAGGCTCTGACGTACTTGTTGGCCTCCTGCTAGCCGTCTCACGTCATACGCTCGTGCGTCATAGGCTCTGACGTACTTGTTGGCCTCCTGCCAGCCTTCTTACGTCATACGCTCGTGCGTCATAGGCGCTGACGTACTTTTTGGCCTCCTGCCAGACGTCTTACGTCATACGCTCGTGCGTCATAGGCTGTGACGTACTAGTTAGCCTCCTGCCAGCCGTCTTACGTCATACGCTCGTGCGTCATAGGCTCTGACGTAATGGCCCGCCGGTCGCTTGTGTTCTGACGTGATCTGAGGGAAAGGGTGAATCAAGGGAACAAATTTTTCCCGTTTCAGTTTATGTGCCAAAGCAAAGACATGAAAATGTCAAAAAAATATGTAAATAGGTACCTAAGCCCAACTGTAATGTCAATTTTCCGACAATGAGTTTTTGACTATAGTTTTCATACCTTTTGGTTTATTATCTTCGATAATGAACCATTGGAATCGCCCAAAGAAAAAAAATTTTTAACCCCCCCTCAAAATTTGTTGGTTTACGTTTCAAGATACGTAGATTCAGAAAATCGAATAAAAAATACCAGACTGTATTGCAAATCGGCACCATACCATATTCTCACCGTACTCATACCATACCATACGAATTTCTTTCCTATCATACCATACTGTATTATACCAAATCATACATACAATAATATACCATACCATACTCATACCATGTCATACAAACCGAGTGAATATTGAAATGTCATCCATTTCTGCCCTATATTTAAAATTTCAAGTCTGTAGCTCATCATCAAAATTTAATTTGTTTAAACAAATAGGTATTATTTAAACAGTTTTACAGACAAGAAACTGAGTGAATATTGCATTGTGATCCAGTTCTGACCTATTGGTTTATTATCTTCGATAATGAACCATTGGAATCGCCCAAAGAAAAAAAAATTTTAACCCCCCCCTCAAAATTTGTTGGTTTACGTTTCAAAACACGTAGATTCAGAAAATCGAATGAAAAAACTCTGCAAATTCTTGACACAACGGTTCATTATCTTCTTTGTACAGATCACTCTTCTGTCTAGATCACTAGGTCTAAATGTCTAGATCCTAAATGTTAGATTAATTATTAATATCAATTATCACTAATTATTAACGATTTAATCAAGTACCTAGTGAAAATTATTATAATTTATTGTTAGGTATTAATAATTCGTATTTATTAATAATAATAATTATTGTTAATTATGATTGATTAATACGATAAAATTCTGGGGTTTTTAATACTACGTCAGTAATAAAAATTATTTTTCTATAAAAGAAGTAGGTACCTACCAACAAACATTCGAAATTACCTTCATTTCCGTAGGACGAAACGCACCTCAGAACAACAAACTCGACATCACTTAAGCCATATGATGTTCCAAAGAGCTTGTTAGTATGAAAATGGACCTGTATTTCAACAGTTTGAGTCACGATCGTGTTGTGAGGCACAATCTTTGAGCCGTCATTGTGAAAGAACGGCTGGTCGTACACAGCTGCAGATGGTCTTAAAAAATTCTACGGAACAAACTCTATCTAAATATGAAATAAAAAACATACCGTTCTGTATGAATTTTTCGAGATATGAGATTTTCAAATTTTCAAAATTCGTTTTGAACCCCTTCCCCTTGACCTAGGGTTATGAAAAGTTTCGAGGACCATTGTGGGGTTGGTCGAAACCCATAAAAAAATTTCGTAATTTTAACTCAACGCTAACTGGGCAAAGTGGCGCGGACGGCGTACGGCGTACGGCGGACGGACGGATTTTTTTTTATTCGATTTTCTGAATCTACGTATCTTGAAACGTAAACCAACAAATTTTGAGGGGGGGTTAAAATTTTTTTTTCTTTGGGCGATTCCAATGGTTCATTATCGAAGATAATAAACCAAAAAACTCTGCAAATTCTTGACACAACGGTTCATTATCTTCTTTGTACAGATCACCTTTCTGTCTAGATCACTAGGTCTAAATGTCTATATCCAAAATGTTAGATTAATTATTATTATGAATTATCACTAATTATTAATAATTTTATCAAGTACCTAGTGAAAATTATTATAATTTATTGTTAGGTATTAATCATTCGTATTTATTATTAATAATAATTATTATTAATTATGATTAATTAATACGATATAATTTTGGGGTTTTTAATACTACGTCGGTAATAATTTTTCTATAAAAGAAGTACCTACCAACAAACATTCGAAATTACTTTCATTTCCGTAGCACGAAACGCACCTCAGAACAACAAACTCGACATCACTTAACCCATATGATGTTCCAAAGATCTTGTTAGTATGAAAATGGACCTGTATTTCAACAGTTTGAGTCACGATCGTGTTGTGAGGCACAATCTTTGAGCCGTCATTGTGAACGAACGGCTGGTCCTACAAAGCTGCGGATGGTCTTAAAAAATTCTACGGAACAAACTCTATCTAAATATGAAATAAAAAACATACCGTTTTATATGAATTTTTCGAGATATGAGATTTTCAAATTTTCAAAATTTGTTTTGAACCCCTTCCCCTTGACCTAGGGTTCTGAAAAGTTTCGAGGACCATTGTGGGGTTGGTCGAAACCCATAAAAAAAATTTCGTAATTTTAACTCAACGCTAACTTGGCAAAGTGGCGCGGACGGCGTACGGCGGACGGACGGATTTTGGTTCATTATCTTCGATAATGAACCATTGGAATCGCCCAAAGAAAAAATTTTTTTAACCCCCCTCAAAATTTGTTGGTTTACGGTTCAAGATACGTAGATTCAGAAAATCGAATAAAAAAAAATCCGTCCGTCCGCCGTACGCCGTCCGCCGTCCGCCGTCCGCCCAGTTAGCGTTGAGTTAAAATTACGAAATTTTTTTTTATGGGTTTCGACCAACCCCACAATGGTCCTCGAAACTTTTCATAACCCTAGGTCAAGGGGAAGGGGTTCAAAACGAATTTTGAAATTTTGAAAATTCCATATCTCGAAAAATTCATATACGAGTAGAACGGTATGTTTTTTATTTCATATTTAGATAGAGTTTGTTTCGTAGAATGTTTTAAGACCATCCGCAGCTTTGTACGACCATCCGTTCGTTCACAATGACGGCTCAAAGATTGTGCCTCACCACACGATCGTGACTCAAACTGTTGAAATACAGGTCCATTTTCATACTAACAAGCTCTTTGGAACATCATATGGCTTAAGTGATGTCGAGTTAGTTGTTCTGAGGTGCGTTTCGTGCTACGGAAATGAAGGTAATTTCGAATGTTTGTTGGTAGGTACTTCTTTTATAGAAAAATTATTACCGACGTAGTATTAAAAACCCCAGAATTATATCGTATTAATTAACCATAATTAATAATAATTATTATTAATAATAAATACGAATTATTAATACCTAACAATAAATTATAATAATTTTCACAAGGTAAGTACTTGATAAAATTGTTAATAATTAGTGATAATTGATAATAGTAATTAATCTAACATTTAGGATCTAGACATTTAGACCTAGTGATCTAGACAGAAGGGTGATCTGTACAGAGAAGATAGTGAACCGTTGTGTCAAGAATTTGCAGAGTTTTGGTTTATTATCTTCGATAATGAACCATTGGAATCGCCCAAAGAAAAAAATTTTTTAACCCCCCCTCAAAATTTGTTGGTTTACGTTTCAAGATACGTAGATTCAGAAAATCGAATAAAAAAAAATCCGTCCGTCCGCCGTACGCCGTACGCCGTACGCCGTACGCCGTCCGCCGTCCGCCGTCCGCCGTCCGCCGTCCGCCGTCCGCCGTCCGCGCCACTTTGCCCAGTTAACGTTGAGCTAAAATTACGAAATTTGGTTTCTGGGTTCGGACCAGCCCCACAATGGTATTAAAAACCCCAGAATTATATCGTATTAATTAATCATAATTAATAATAAATACAAATTATTAATACCTAACAATAAATTATAATAATTTTCACTAGGTACTTGATAAAATTGTTAATAATTAGTGATAATTGATAATAATAATCTAACATTTATAATCTAGACATTTAGACCTAGTGATCTAGACAGAAGGCTGATCTGTACAAAGAAGATAATGAACCGTTGTGTCAAGAATTTGCAGAGTTCTTTTATTCGATTTTCTGAATCTACGTATCTTGAAACGTAAACCAACAAATTTTGAGAGGGGGTTAACTTTTTTTTTTCTTTGGGCGATTCCAATGGTTCATTATCGAAGATAGTAAACCAAAAAACTCTGCAAATTCTTGACACAACGGTTTATTATCTTCCTTGTGCAGATCACCCTTCTGTCTATACCAGACTGTGTTGCAAATCGGCACCATACCATATTCTCACCGTACTCATACCATACCATACGAATTTATTTTCTATCTTACCATACTGTACTGAATCATACATACAATAATATACCTTACCATACTCATACCATGTCATACAAACCGAGTGAATATTGAAATGTGATCCATTTCTGACCTATATTTAAAATTTCAAGTATCTACCTCATCATCAAAATTTAATTTGTTTAAACAAATAGGTATTATTTAAATAATTTTACAGACAAGAAACCGAGTGAATATTGCATTGTGATCCAGTTCTGAACCAATTTCAAAATTTCAAGTCAATAGCTCATCATCAAAATTTAATTTGTATTATTACAAAAAGGTATTATTTAAACAATTTTACAGATGAGAAACCGAGTGAATATTGCAATGTGGTCTATCCCCCACTCACGGTTAAAATTTCTAGACTGTAGTTTACCGGGAAGATGAAAAAAGGTAGTTTTATTCTGGGCGTCTGGAGGTTGACCCACGTAGCGCCCGTTTTCGACGCGAAAGTTTAGTGTTTTTCCTAAACCTTTGCGCGCTCACTGTGAACGAACGGCTGGTCACACAAAAATCCAATTGGTCTTAAAAGATTCGTAATTTTTCAGGTCATTCAAAAGTGAAGTTCTAAGAATTACACGGTTCAGTTGAATATTTCGAGATATGACATCGTCGAAATTTTAAATTTCGTTTTGAACCCCTTCCCCTTGACCTAGGGTTATGAAAAGTTTCGAGGATCATTGTGGGGCTGGTCCAAACCCAGAAACCAAATTTCGTAATTTTAACTCAACGCTAACTGGGCAAAGTGCCTCGGACGGCGGACGGCGGACGGACGGATTTTTTTTTATTCGATTTTCTGAATCTACGTATCTTGAAACGTAAACCAACAAATTTTGAGGGGGGGTTAAAATTTTTTTTTCTCTGGGCGATTCCAATGGTTCATTATCGAAGATAATAAACCAAAATCCGTCCGTCCGCCGTCCGCGCCACTTTGCCCAGTTAGCGTTGAGTTAAAATTACGAAATTTTTTTTATGGGTTTCGACCAACCCCACAATGGTCCTCGAAACTTTTCATAACCCTAGGTTAAGGGGAAGGGGTTCAAAACGAATTTTGAAATTTTGAAAATTTCATATCTCGAAAAATTCATATGAAAAGGTATGTTTTTTATTTCATATTTAGATAGAGTTTGTTCCGTAGAATTTTTTGAGACCATCCGCAGCTTTGTACGACCAGCCGTTCGTTCACAATGACGGCTCGAAGATTGTGCCTCACAACACGATCGTGAATCAAACTGTTGAAATTCAGGTCCATTTTCATACTAAAACCTCTTTGGAACATCATATGGCTTAAGTGATGTCGAGTTTGTTGTTCTGAGGTGCGTTTCGTGCTACGGAAATGAAGGTAATTTCGAATGTTTGTTGGTAGGTACTTCTTTTATAGAAAAATTATTACCGACGTAGTACTAAAAACCCCAGGATTTTATCGTATTAATTAATCATATTTAATAATAATTATTATTAATAATAAATACGAATTATTAATACCTAACAATAAATTATAATAATTTTCACTATGTACTAAGTTGTGTAGTAGTAGGTATTCATGTGCAGGAGATAGCACACGAATACTACATTTTTCCACGTGTAGTACCTACTTCACTACCGTGTAGTATTTACGCGCTTTCTCCCCGAAGTGCTGCCACCCGCGCAGTGCAGCCATCCTTATCCTCCCGGCAGGTTGATCCGCCATACGGGCCGGTACATCACTCCCGGGGTAAGATTGAGCATGTCCTCATGCGGGCAGCCGGGGTACGCCAGGGTAGACTGGGACTAATTGACCTGGCTCCTTTTGCCAAGGCAGTTCCTTCCATAGGCAGGCCGAATCGCATGACATTATCGCGGTAGCAGATAGAGATACCAACCCTTGTTTCCCGTGGCCTTAGGTAAGACGCGTCAATTCCAATGTCCTCGGGATCTGTCGAAGCCAGGGAGGTTGTCCGGTGGTGGTTGCTGGGGAAGGGGAGGTAGTAATTTTGATTGTTACACGTTTTCTAATATGGGACTCAATTGAGACGAGGCTTGGCCAAAACATACAGATTGAATACAGAAACATGATAAATAGAGAAGGTAAATAGAGACAGAAAAATGATAGATGCTACAGCTCAAGTGATAAAGACACTGCAGACAAGATAAATGGTAGAAACAGGATAATACAGAGTGATATAGTAGTAAGAGTAATAATTGTAACTGAATACAGAAACAAGATAAATAGAGTAGGCAAATAGAGGCAGAATATAATGGTAGATGGGACAGTTTAAGTGATAAAGACACAGCGGACAAGATGAATACAGAGTAATTGCTGTACGTTCTGTAGCGATTAGGCGCTCAATCATTTCTGCATCTACGAGTATAAACCTACTCTGAAATCCCCTCACACTGGAGGCACCGATACCTCAAAGGGCACATTACATGGCTAAAACCCCTCCCAGTGGAGACACCAATACCACAAAGTGGTGCATTAGATGGCTTAACCGTCACAGCGGAGACACCGATACCTCAAAGGGTACATTAAACGGCTAAATCCTCACGGAGGAGTCTCCGATACCTACCAAGTGATACAATATAGGCTAAACCCTCACAGAGGAGACACAGATACCACAAGGTGGTACATACATTGGACGGCGAAACGGATCCAGAGCAGATAAAGACATAGCAGACAAGATGAATACAGAGTGATTATCGTAGTAAGAGTAATAATTGTAACAAACCAGAAAGAATATAGATAGCAATACAAGAACAGCCTACAAGGTATAGATAACGAGCTCGTGTACCAGTATTAAAAGTACCCTTTAAGCAGATGAAAGGAGTGGGGTTAAGGAATGCACATGGTTAGCCTTTATACACACAAAGGGAAGAACATGTAGGTCAGAAACCATTGGCATGCATAAAGAGAAGTAGGCCTTGTACGTCAGCCACTCTCCCTCCCCCCTCGCGAATAGACCACTTTACAGGTGGTGCTATACTTCCGCCCCTGCCCCTCATTCTCAACGCTCTCGCTCGCTCTCAACTCTGCGGCACTCTAGGTGAAAGCACTCATTTGTAGGGCTATTGATAGGAAACTGCTATCGATCAATTGATAGGACTGTCGAACTATCTAACACCCCTACTCATTTGTGGAGGCTCGCTTTACTGTGATGAGTTGTATAGCTAACAACTTATAACATGTATAGCTAACAACTGTATAGCCGTTTTAATGTACCCTTTGAGGTATCGGTGTCTCCGCTGTGACGGTTAAGCCACCTCATGCACCACTTTGAGGTATAGGTGTCTCCACTGTGAGGAATTTAGCCGTGTAATTTTCCACTTTATGGTTTCGGTGCTTTTAGTGTGAGGGGATGTCAGAGTAGGTTTATAGATGCAGCAATGATTGAGCGACTAATCGCTACTAGTCCTGGAGCCGAGGCCGAAAATGGGTGATCATTTTAGGAGAAGGTTTGATATAAAATTATGAAAATCTAGTCAATTCTGAGTAAGAAAATCCAAGTCTGCCATTTCAAAGCGGTTGCTTTCAAAAATGGCAGCCATTTAAAAAGTGACGAAAACGCACAAACATGACCTGTCTTTAGGATGGATGGAACTTTTATAGATGATAGATTATGTCCAAACATAGATGTTTTCACCAGTCTGCCACTTTCAACCAGTTGAAAATGCGTGGCAGACTCAATTTCAAAAATTGCATTTTTCGGGTGTAAAATTTACAGTATTTGGGACGCCTCAAATTTTCACACATGATTATAATATAATATAATATATTATATGCCCAAATAAGGAGTTTGAGACTTGTCTGCCAATCTTAAGCAATTGAAAAGTAATGGCAGACTTGAATTGAAATATTGCCAAATTTGGTGATAAATTTCATCAGTTTTAGGAAGATTCAAATTTCAATACGTTAAAGTACCAGTGGTACGAGAGCAATAGACCATGGTCTGCCTTGCCTAGCCAGTTGCTTTCTACCGGCAGACTGAAATGCAAAAATTGCCAAATTACTGATCAAAATTTTGTGATTTTAGGATGCTTCAAATTTCGGCTCAACATTGTTCTCCTGCAATAAGACCGAAAAAGAGTAGTCTGCCTTCAGTATCCCGTTGTTTAAGTTAGGCAGACTGAAATTGAAAAATTGCAATTTTCAAGGTCAAAATGAATGTATTTTGGGAAAGTTGTAATTTTGGCATGTGATACTAGCATGTTAGTGTAAACTTTTTGACGCAGTCTGCCATCAATATTCCGCTGCCTTCTGGCGGCAGACTGAACTCAAACGTGGGAAAACAGAAATAATTTCAATTATTGACCATTTTATGGTAAAAATGCATCTTCTTTAGGACGATTCAAATTTTGGCACATGATACTACCGTGTAAGAAGAAACTTTGTAACATGGTCTGCCATCAATATCCAACTGATTTTTTCGGCAGACCAACAATATTAGGTATCTTACTTACATAATATGTTATAATTTGCCATCCCTCAGCACCTTTATTAGCTGCAAGTAATTTTTTCTACGTCCATTTTCCTTCATGTCCGACTGTAGAAAATATCTTTACCTAATTTATAAATGAAACAAGGGAGAAGCAGAAAACAGAATACGATCTAAAACGAATTATCAGTGTAGTCAGAATAAATCATGCTCTTAACGTAAGGAGGAAAGGAACAAAGAAGTATACGTTGAGCGGGTAGCTAGCTATAGAGGGTAACAGCGAATTTAGTAATGTAATATCACAAAATCAATTTTTCAAGATGAAACGAAAATACTTATAGGAAATCATCTGAAAACCCATTCCCTTAAAAGGAAAATTGAACAGAGAACATAATAGGTTTTTTCTTTTTAAATGTCTTCTTTTCTTTTTTTGTGCTCATGGCGCTACTTCAGTCATCATCTTCTCCAGAACTGGATTCGTCATCTTCCAAATCATGATTTTCAACCTCATCTTCGTTTATACTCGCAGATTCTTGAGACACAAGGGTTTCTTCCGATTTTTCGGGTAGTGCTGACCCACTGAACCACGATATATTATACTTATTATTATTTAAATCCCATCCAAATAGTTCAGGGTTTTGAGGAGGGAGGTAGGCTGCATTTAAGTTTGTCCAAAGGCTTGTAACATATTTTGCTCTTGGAGCATGGTTCCAAAGAGCTTTTTCGCATGGGGGCAATGATACTTGCTCAATGCCCTTAGCAGCCTTTAATGGGCTTTTTATAGACATTTTTCCGTAGACGTCCATGAACATATCGTCCCCATTCGGAAAGAAGAGCGAATACAGCAAAAATGCGATTTTTAGTTAGGATATAGGTTTTTTGGTTTATTATCTTCGATAATGAACCATTGGAATCGCCCAAAGAAAAAAAAATTTTAACCCCCCCTCAAAATTTGTTGGTTTACGTTTCAAGACACGTAGATTCAGAAAATCGAATAAAAAAAAATCCGTCCGTCCGCCGTACGCCGTACGCCGTCCGCCGTACGCCGTCCGCCGTCCGCCGTCCGAGGCACTTTGCCCAGTTAGCGTTGAGTTAAAATTACGAAATTCGGTTTCTGGGTTTGGACCAGCCCCACAATGATCCACGAAACTTTTCATAACCCTAGGTCAAGGGGAAGGGGTTCAAAACGAATTTTGAAATTTTGAAAATTCCATATCTCGAAAAATTCCCATCAAACGGTATGTTTTTTATTTCATATTTAGATAGAGTTTGTTCCGTAGAATTTTTTAAGACCATCCGCAGCTTTGTACGACCAGCCGTTCGTTCACAATGACGGCTCAAAGATTGTGCCTCACAACCCGATCGTGAATCAAACTGTTGAAATACAGGTCCATTTTCATACTAACAAGCTCTTTGGAACATCATATGGCTTAAGTGATGTCGAGTTTGTTGTTCTGAGGTGCGTTCCGTGCTACGGAAATGAAGGTAATTTCGAATGTTTGTTGGTAGGTACTTCTTTTATAGAAAAATTATTACCGACGTAGTATTAAAAACCCCAGAATTATATCGTATTAATTAATCATAATTAATAATAATTATTATTAATAATAAATACGAATTATCAATACCTAACAATAAATTGTAATAATTTTCACTAGGTACTTGATAAAATTGTTAATAATTAGTGATAATTGAGAATAATAATTAATCTAACATTAAATGTTAAATTTTAGGATCTAGACATTTAGACCTAGTGATCTAGACAGAAGGGTGATCTGTACAAAGAAGATAATGAACCGTTGTGTCAAGAATTTGCAGAGTTTTTGGTTTATTATCTTCGATAATGAACCATTGGAATCGCCCAAAGAAAAAAAAATTTTAACCCCCCCTCAAAATTTGTTGGTTTACGTTTCAAGATACGTAGATTCAGAAAATCGAATAAAAAAAAATCCGTCCGTCCGCCGTACGCCGTCCGCCGTACGCCGTCCGCCGTCCGAGGCACTTTGCCCAGTTAGCGTTGAGTTAAAATTACGAAATTTGGTTTCTGGGTTTGGACCAGCCCCACAATGATCCACGAAACTTTTCATAACCCTAGGTCAAGGGGAAGGGGTTCAAAACGAATTTTGAAATTTTGAAAATTCCAAAACTCGAAAAATTCATATAGAACGGGATGTTTTTTATTACATATTTAGTTAGAGTTTGTTCCGTAGAATTTTTTAAGACCATCCGCAGCTTTGTACGACCAGCCGTTCGTTCACAATGACGGCTCAAAGATTGTGCCTCACAACACGACCGTGGATCAAACTGTTGAAATACAGGTCCATTTTCATACTAAAAAGCTCTTTGGAACATCATATGGCTTAAGTGATGTCGAGTTTGTTGTTCTGAGGTGCGTTTCGTGCTACGGAAATGAAGGTAATTTCGAATGTTTGTTGGTAGGTACTTCTTTTATAGAAAAATTATTACCGACGTAGTATTAAAAACCCCAGAATTATATCGTATTAATTAATCATAATTAATAATAATTATTATTATTAATAAATACGAATTATTAATACCTAACAATAAATTATAATAATTTTCAGTAGGTACTTGATAAAATTGTTAATAATTAGTGATAATTGATAATAATAATTAATCTAACATTTAGGATCTAGACATTTAGACCTAGTGATCTAGACAGCAGGGTGATCTGTACAAAGAAGATAATGAACCGTTGTGTCAAGAATTTGCAGATTTTTCGTTTTTTTCTCCTCTTTTCGAATTTGAAAATACCGCGAAGATAGCACCAATCAGAGAGACGCTATTCAAGGCGAATGAAAAAAGTCCAGGGCGAATATGACAACGAAACAAGCAGAAGGGCGAATATGACTGAAAATTAAGGTTAGGGTCACTAGAAATATGTTTTTTCCTCACTTATGAAGGGGTTTTAGGGTCGCTAGCAGTAGCCTACGAAATAGTAACAACCCAGTTTTGTAACAGAGAAGAAGAAGAAGCTGGGAAGCTCTACTGTGAGGTATAACTGTATAGGTGTAGGGAAAACTTCAGTTAGTTTTCAATCAACTACCTATTTATTCATAGTGATTTTCATTCGAAGGACCGTTTATAATTTGGGGAATTGAGTAATGAAATGTTATATGAAGGAACCAATGAAAAGTTATATCGGGAAAAATAAATGGAAAAGTTCTTCTGCAGATAGCTAAATGAAGGATAGCAACTTAAATGTGATGAAAAATATACAAGTAATAACGTTCTGGTTGAATGATGAAAGGGAATAACGCTGCTGACGGTCTCGTTGGGGCCCGAAGATAATGGAAGAAATAAAACTGGAATAATCTCACCAGTTGTTGGCTTCCTCGGAGATGAAAATGGTACAGGTGTAGATGATGAGTGATGATGGTAATGATGAGTGTTCGGCCCCAGAGCTCACCTCTGGAGACCTCAGCCCTAGTTCCCATTATTCCCGCTACTAGCGTCTTCTTCCTATATTTTCCAGTTTCTTCAGCTCACTCCACACAACTTCCTCCATACCGAAATTCCTACACACCGACTCCATAACACGTACCTTCACTTGCGAATATTTACCGAATAAAGACAATTACACGATTTCCCCGACACACAATAATTTCCGAATATTATTTACTAAATCATAAATGCCAGTTGGGGTAGCATGCTGAGAGAAAGGGCAACAGATGAATTACCTTATGGATACCTATGAATATTAATGTCGTGTTACGGCCATCTTTCTCCACCCGAACACCTGTTTCTCAGTCAGTCTAATCGCTTTACCAGTATAACTTCGTGCTCCCAAATTTCCTATATTTTTCCAGTTGTATTTTCCAAATAAACTACCGATTTACCGACGCAATTGTTTTGTGAATAATCCCGAGACTATCGTACATGGTGCCGAAACCCATTATACGGTAATTGCGCGTGTTTTTTCCGTGTGAGTTTCCGCGATTACCGTCATGGAACCAGTTTCCCAACCCAAAATGCCCGACGCGGGTTCTTTGTCTACCGATGCCCAATTGATTTGCCAGAAGCTTCGCCTCGATGTGAGTACAGAAACGTTTGCCAATAACGCCCGATGGGTGATGGAGCATTTGGGATCTGACAAAATTCCGAAATCAGCTTACTCGATGCTCAAGTCTGTGGTATCAACCCTCATCACAATAGATTCTATATCTGCGGCGGCCATGTGTCGGCCATCTTTTCAACAACTTGAAAAATCAATTGCCCGACTCGATGATGTGATCAATAAGTTTCATTCCCTTGCTTTCTACGAACATTTTCAACACGTCGTATTTTCGAGGGCCGTTCGGAGATACGTGACTTTCCGATTCGAAGACGCAAGGGCGACGTTTGAGGATTCTCTGGATGAAACACTCGATCTTCCCGACGTCAACAAACTCCGGGCCCTACTACAAAAATTGGGACCTTCCCTGCAACGATGGATTACGCCGCACATCTCAAATGGGACCCCATTTTCTCAAGTGTGGGATGAATTATTTGACGTCGTTGACAAAGCTGTATCATACCGCTCTCCCGCTTCCTCCCCTGTTCCTACCTCTGACCCATCTCGATTCGCTCGTTCCTCTTCCCGATCAGCGCCACATGAGCAACCAGTGTCCCTATCCTTCCTCCCAAACAACCAGATGAAACCTACACGGTGCTCCCAGCGCACTCCACAACGGACGCCATCCTCATCGGCTCGAAATTCAGCGCCTGCCTCGCATCGTCACGTAAGCCCACCTGTTATCTCTCAAGCCATGCTACCCTTCCCAGAACGGCATGTAAACTTTTTCCTGCGACAACTCAGTTTCCATTATACAGACACACACCACACCAATAAGGTTGTTTTGCCTCGCTCCCGATTCATTACAGTAAATGTCCTTTTCCCCTATCGATTGCTATGTCTTCCTATACCTTCCTACATTCCCACTGCCACCTTTCGCCCCCGGGGTCCTCCCTTGGGGGGGGGGGGGGGGGGGAGGATGTTCGGCCCCAGAGCTCACCTCTGGAGACCTCAGCCCTAGTTCCCATTATTCCCGCTACTAGCGTCTTCTTCCTATATTTTCCAGTTTCTTCAGCTCACTCCACACAACTTCCTCCATACCGAAATTCCTACACACCGACTCCATAACACGTACCTTCACTTGCGAATATTTACCGAATAAAGACAATTACACGATTTCCCCGACACACAATAATTTCCGAATATTATTTACTAAATCATAAATGCCAGTTGGGGTAGCATGCTGAGAGAAAGGGCAACAGATGAATTACCTTATGGATACTTATGAATATTAATGTCGTGATACGGCCATCTTTCTCCACCCGAACACCTGTTTCTCAGTCAGTCTAATCGCTTTACCAGTATAACTTCGTGCTCCCAAATTTCCTATATTTTTCCAGTTGTATTTTCCAAATAAACTACCGATTTACCGACGCAATTGTTTTGTGAATAATCCCGAGACTATCGTACAATGAGGGTGTTGAGCGATTGAACCCGGGATAATTTTAGCTCGTGCTCAATTTACGGGAACCATGTGGTGATCACACACGATTTTATCCAGTTGGGATAAAGCTGGTGCGGATGATGGGACAAGACTGGCTTCGTCCGGCGAAGAGATGGGATGAGAAGTCCACAGCGATAGAGAGAAAGAGTCTATTTGGAGGTCGCGTTGAGTCCAAGAGGTGAAGTGATAAGTCACAGAAATTTCCTACCAACTACGTACTCAAACATACCGAAAAGCTCGAGAAGTAGGGATGGTACCTACTCATTGTTTTTCCATTCTTCAAAAAGAAATGATACCAACTGGTTTTTGAAATTAACGTCTTTCAACGCGTTGGCCATATTCGCAGGTCTCTTCTGCTGAGGGTTCATAATGGAATATGCATTCCTGGTCACAGCAGAGCCTCTGGCCTCTCTTTCAAGATCTTTTGTAGAATGACTGTTGTAGTTCTCGTAGTCCATTTAATTTTTGCTAGGTATGTGACGCCTTGTATCAAAGATCTTGAAAGAGAGGCCAGAGGCTCTGCTATGACCAGGAATGCATATTCTATTATGAACCCTCAGCAGAAGAGACCTGCAAATATGGCCAATGCGTTGAAAGACATTAATTTCAAAAACCAGTTGATATAATTTATTTTTGAAGAATGGAAAAACAATGAGTAACATCCCTACTTCTCGAGCTTTTCGTTATACCTCACAGTAGAGCAATCATGCTTCTTGTTCTTGTCAATTGAAGAACCATATAACTGGTTCCATCACTTCATAGTGGCCATGATGGGGCCGATTCTAGGATGGTGTTCCACCTCTCAACAATTGATTCTGGCAATGTTGTGGTAGGCACGTGTGACACGGACGTTCTGGTGATAATTCTTGGTAACCTCCAACATATACCCAAAATGACGAACGTTTGGATGGAGACAGGCACAGTCGGTCGAAACGATCACCGTTTCATTGATATTGGAAAAACTCTGCAAATTCTTGACACAACGGTTCATTATCTTCTTTGTACAGATCACCCTTCTGTCTAGATCACTAGGTCTGAATGTCTATATCCTAAATGTTAGATTAATTATTATTATCAATTATCACTAATTATTAACAATTTTATCAAGTACCTAGTGAAAATTATTATAATTTATTGTTAGGTATTAATAATTCGTATTTATTATTAATAATAATTATTATTAATTATGATCAATTAATACGATATAATTCTGGGGTTTTTAATACTACGTCGGTAATAATTTTTCTATAAAAGAAGTACCTACCAACAAACATTCGAAATTACTTTCATTTCCGAAGCACGAAACGCACCTCAGAACAACAAACTCGACATCACTTAACCCATATGATGTTCCAAAGAGCTTGTTAGTATGAAAATGGACCTGTATTTCAACAGTTTGAGTCACGATCGTGTTGTGAGGCACAATCTTTGAGCCGTCATTGTGAACGAACGGCTGGTCCTACAAAGCTGCGGATGGTCTTAAAAAATTCTACGGAACAAACTCTATCTAAATATGAAATAAAAAACATACCGTTCTATATGAATTTTTCGAGATATGAGATTTTCAAATTTTCAAAATTTGTTTTGAACCCCTTCCCCTTGACCTAGGGTTCTGAAAAGTTTCGAGGACCATTGTAAGGTTGGTCGAAACCCATAAAAAAAATTTCGTAATTTTAACTCAACGCTAACTGGGCAAAGTGGCGCGGACGGCGTACGGCGGACGGACGGATTTTTTTTTATTCGATTTTCTGAATCTACGTATCTTGAAACGTAAACCAACAAATTTTGAGGGGGGGTTAAAATTTTTTTTTCTTTGGGCGATTCCAATGGTTCATTATCGAAGATAATAAACCAAAATTGCTGCAGATTTGGGTGGTACGCTCTGCATGTCCCTACCTACATTCCATGCACTGACTGGCTGCGACTACACGTCTGCCTTCTTTCGAGTTGGAAAGCAAAAACCTTTTAATATTGTTAAAAAATATATAAACCTACAAAGTACGCTTGCATCTTTTGGTAAGAATGCATCAATTACTAATGAGGAGTTCCAAGAGATTCAGGCATTCGTTTGTAAATTATACAGCCGAACAGAGATAACTAGTGTTGACGATCTCCGCCTTTTTCCTTGAACACAATATGTTCATGGAAGTCTACGGAAAACATATTATTATAAAACATAATATTATTATGTTCATGGACGTCTACGGAAAAATGTCTATAAAAAGCCCATTAAAGGCTGCTAAGGGCATTGAGCAAGTATCATTGCCCCCATGCGAAAAAGCTCTTTGGAACCATGCTCCAAGAGCAAAATATGTTACAAGCCTTTGGACAAACTTAAATGCAGCCTACCTCCCTCCTCAAAACCCTGAACTATTTGGATGGGATTTAAATAATAATAAGTATAATATATCGTGGTTCAGTGGGTCAGCACTACCCGAAAAATCGGAAGAAACCCTTGTGTCTCAAGAATCTGCGAGTATAAACGAAGATGAGGTTGAAAATCATGATTTGGAAGATGACGAATCCAGTTCTGGAGAAGATGATGACTGAAGTAGCGCCATGAGCACAAAAAAAGAAAAGAAGACATTTAAAAAGAAAAAACCTATTATGTTCTCTGTTCAATTTTCCTTTTAAGGGAATGGGTTTTCAGATGATTTCCTATAAGTATTTTCGTTTCATCTTGAAAAATTGATTTTGTGATATTACATTACTAAATTCGCTGTTACCCTCTATAGCTAGCTACCCGCTCAACGTATACTTCTTTGTTCCTTTCCTCCTTACGTTAAGAGCATGATTTATTCTGACTACACTGATAATTCGTTTTAGATCGTATTCTGTTTTCTGCTTCTCCCTTGTTTCATTTATAAATTAGGTAAAGATATTTTCTACAGTCGGACATGAAGGAAAATGGACGTAGAAAAAATTACTTGCAGCTAATAAAGGTGCTGAGGGATGGCAAATTATAACATATTATGTAAGTAAGATACCTAATATTGTTGGTCTGCCGAAAAAATCAGTTGGATATTGATGGCAGACCATGTTACAAAGTTTCTTCTTACACGGTAGTATCATGTGCCAAAATTTGAATCGTCCTAAAGAAGATGCATTTTTACCATAAAATGGTCAATAATTGAAATTATTTCTGTTTTCCCACGTTTGAGTTCAGTCTGCCGCCAGAAGGCAGCGGAATATTGATGGCAGACTGCGTCAAAAAGTTTACACTAACATGCTAGTATCACATGCCAAAATTACAACTTTCCCAAAATACATTCATTTTGACCTTGAAAATTGCAATTTTTCAATTTCAGTCTGCCTAACTTAAACAACGGGATACTGAAGGCAGACTACTCTTTTTCGGTCTTATTGCAGGAGAACAATGTTGAGCCGAAATTTGAAGCATCCTAAAATCACAAAATTTTGATCAGTAATTTGGCAATTTTTGCATTTCAGTCTGCCGGTAGAAAGCAACTGGCTAGGCAAGGCAGACCATGGTCTATTGCTCTCATACCACAGGTACTTTAACGTATTGAAATTTGAATCTTCCTAAAACTAATGAAATTTATCACCAAATTTGGCAATATTTCAATTCAAGTCTGCCATTACTTTTCAACTGCTTAAGATTGGCAGACAAGTCTCAAACTCCTTATTTGGGCATATATAATCATGTGTGAAAATTTGAGGCGTCCCAAATACCTACTGTAAATTTTACACCCGAAAAATGCAATTTTTGAAATTGAGTCTGCCACGCATTTTCAACTGGTTGAAAGTGGCAGACTGGTGAAAACATCTATGTTTGGACATAATCTATCATCTATAAAAGTTCCATCCATCCTAAAGACAGGTCATGTTTGTGCGTTTTCGTCACTTTTTAAATGGCTGCCATTTTTGAAAGCAACCGCTTTGAAATGGCAGACTTGGATTTTCTTACTCAGAATTGACTAGATTTTCATAATTTTATATCAAACCTTCTCCTAAAATGATCACCCATTTTCGGCCTCGGCTCCAGGACTAGTAGCGATTAGTCGCTCAATCATTGCTGCATCTATAAACCTACTCTGACATCCCCTCACACTAAAGGCACCGAAACCATAAAGTGGAAAATTACACGGCTAAATTCCTCACAGTGGAGACACCTATACCTCAAAGTGGTGCATGAGGTGGCTTAACCGTCACAGCGGAGACACCGATACCTCAAAGGGTACATTAAAACGGCTCAATCCTCACGGAGGAGTCTCCGATACCTACCAAGTGATACAATATATAGGTCTAAACCCTCACAGAGGAGACACAGATACCACAAGGTGGTACATACATTGGACGGCGAAACGGATCTAGAGCCGATAAATAGACGACGAAAGACAAACGACCTAACTACAATTGATGAACTGAATTAATCCGACTCCAAAAGATTTACTGTCAATTCAACTCACGAACACGAAAACGGTTTTGAGAAACAAACGGAAAAACACTTGAGAAATAAATTTTTTTTCTTTTTTTTTTTTTTCTTGCAACTCTCTAAATTCTTGAAACTGATCTGAAATATAATAATAATATTATATAATATATAATATACTATGTTTGGAAACGTATGACCGGAAAAATATTATTTTTGGAAACGTACGATCGAAATACAAAAAAAAAAAATTTCCTTTTGTCACCAAAAATAAACAGTTTATTTTTGGTGACAAAAGGAAATTTTAGTAATAAAAGTATTGTAGCGACACTACAGTTACTGTAGTGTCGCTACAATACTTTTATTATTGGTACCCCAAACAAACTCGTGATGATAAATTATAATGAACGCAAAATAGAACCCACGCAGGGCGTATAATAGGAATAGTAAGTAGGTGCTCGGCGAAACTCAAATGAGCCGAGTTATACTATTATATACGTATGATGCCGTGTGAAGTGCAACATAATATACTGTAATGATTAAACACGATCCTACTAAATGAAAGGGAACAAACCATAAATGTAGGAACGTGCCATAACGGGTTTCCGACTGCAACAAAATCGATTCCGTGAAAAGGAAAAATAGGCCTACTACAATCGGCCGTCGGGAACCCGCTGTACGGACCGTAGCGACCAATCAAATGAAGGCGCTCAATCAATCAACATCTATTATAGATGTTGATTGATTGAGCGCCTTCATTTGATTGGTCGCTACGGTCCGTACAGCGGGTTCCCGACGGCCGATTGTAGTATTTTTCCTTTTCACGGAATCGATTTTGTTGCAGTCGGAAACCCGTTATGGCACGTTCCTACATTTATGGTTATAATAACTCTATACTCTGAAATCCCTCACTGGAGGCACCGATACCATAAAGTGGCACAAGACGGATACGGAGTCAGATAGGACAAAGAGACGGAGAAAGACAGACGAGCGACCTTGACATAAGCAAGTTATTCCTATAAGGTGTCATAAGCGACTTACAACGCAGGTAATAAGAAACTTACAACTAGGTACTTACCATCGCAAACGGGAGACGTACTTGGTTCGTAGATCGCTGCCACCATATATGTACTAAGTTGTGTAGTAGTAGGTATTCATGTGCAGGAGATAGCACACGAATACTACTTACATTTTTCCACGTGTAGTACCTACTTCACTACCGTGTAGTATTTACGCGCTTTCTCCCCGAAGGGAAGAACCACGTACCGTGTACTCTCGGTAGTAAGAAATGAGAACTAATTGATTTCCACAGGAATATATTATAATGTAAAGAACCTAACTCGCCAAGCACACGTCTCGTTAGGTTCTCTCAACCGGAATCGAATGACCCCAGCTCCAAGTAAAATCACCGTCGAGTCCCCGGAAATAGGTCACGAGTGTTGCAATCATGACACGCCAATGTACCGTCAGCACCGGAATTTCATCGTGTTGGTATCTCATATCAAACCTCGATAACGTCAGCTGGCCCGGCGGATCCGCGCAGTGCTGCCACCCGCGCAGTGCTGCCATCCTTATCCTCCCGGCAGGTTGATCCGCCATACGGGTCGGTACAACTAGGTACTTGATAAAATTGTACTTGAGTATTGATAATTGATAATAATAATTAATCTAACATTTAGGATCTAGACATTTAGACCTAGTGATCTAGACAGAAGGGTGATCTGTACAAAGAAGATAATGAACCGTTGTGTCAAGAATTTGCAGAGTTCTTGGTTTATTATCTTCGATAATGAACTATTGGAATCGCCCAAAGAAAACAATTTTTTAACCCCCCCCCCCCCCCCCCCTCAAAATTTGTTGGTTTACGTTTCAAGATACGTAGATTCAGAAAATCGAATAAAAAAAAAATCCGTCCGTCACCCGTACGCCGTCCCCCGTACGCCGTCCCCCGTACGCCGTACGCCGTCCGTGGCACTTTGCCCAGTTAGCGTTGAGCTAAAATTACAAAATTTGGTTTCTGGGTTTGGACCAGCCCCACAATGATCCTCGAAACTTTTCATAACCCTAAGTCAAGGGGAAGGGGTTCAAAACGAACTTTGAAATTTCGACAATGTCATATCTCTAAAAATTCTCATGAAACGGTGTAATTTTTAGTTCACCTTTGAATGACCTGAAAAATTACGAATCTTTTAAGACCAATTGGATTTTTGTGCGACCAGCCGTTCGTTCACAGTGACCGCGCAAAGGTTTAGGAAAACTTTCGCGTCGAAAACGGCCGTTATGTGACCCAACCCCCAGACGCCCAGAATAAAACTACCTTTTTTCATCTTCCCGGTAAACTACAGTCTAGAAATTTTAACCGTGAGTCGGGGATAGACCACATTGCAATATTCACTCGGTTTCTCATCTGTAAAATTGTTTAAATAATACCTTTTTGTAATAATACAAATTAAATTTTGATGATGAGCTATTGACTTGAAATTTTAAAAATAGGTCAGAACTGGATAACAATGCAATATTCACTCGGTTTCTTGTCTGTAAAATTGTTTAAATAATACCTATTTGTTTAAACAAATTAAATTTTGATGATGAGCTAGATACTTGAAATTTTAAATATAGGTCAGAAATGGATGACATTTCAATATTCACTCGGTTTGTATGACATGGTATGAGTATGGTATGGTATATTATTGTATGTATGATTTGGTATAATACAGTATGGTATGATAGGAAAGAAATTCGTATGGTATGGTATGAGTACGGTGAGAATATGGTATGGTGCCGATTTGCAATACAGTCTGGTATTTTTTATTCGATTTTCTGAATCTACGTATCTTGAAACGTAAACCAACAAATTTTGAGGGGGGGTTAAAAATTTTTTTTCTTTGGGCGATTCCAATGGTTCATTATCGAAGATAATAAACCAAAAATTTGGGATCTAAAAAAATACATTCATCATTGCCCTCCTTCATGCTTATTAATAACTAACAGTTCCAGTGAGTTATCCTATTGTATTATTCTCCATTGAATCCATATTCTATTATAGTTTTATACCTAAGCTTCCGTCCAATATTTTATTAAATTTGGATCTACGGTCTTTGAAATTACCATAATAATAATAATATTATTATGATGGTAATTTCAAAGACCGTAGATTATACTTATATTATACTTATACTTATATTATACGTATATTATACTTATTACATTCACCCCAGTCCAGTTCCAAGCTCCCTAGATACCTTCTTCCCAATTGAAGAATTTTTTTATCTCCACGTTGCGGCAAATATCACATGCCTGGGTGTTACAGGGTCTACATTTCTTGCCTTAAGGAGCCACTTGATGTACTGACATTCCTTTAATACTCAGGACTTAAGTTTTTTGTTTGATTTTGGTTTCTGTTTTGGATTAATTCATTTGATTTTCTCGATAAGGAACAAGGTTAGTCGATAGGTATGTCTTAGACAAGTGATTATGAAGTGATCAGCGTTATTGGATTACTTATTCCCGGTAGTGATTTTTCTTGATAATTTACCGTTTGATCCTATTAAGTGCGTATGTTTTAAATGACAATACGTGTACAGCGTGGGAATGTTCTTGTTCCCGATGATTGGAGGCGTTCAGAGACCCGAAATGTGCTTTCGATAGAGTAATCTCGGATTATGATAAATAGAGGTGCATGTCCGAACAAGGCACAGATGAAACTTGACAGGCGCAGACAAGAAGTAGCCCACTTCAATTCAAGTGCCCCTCAGCTCCCCCACTCCATCATTACTCCACTCAACCAATCAGGAATGAGAGGATGGTCGTTCCTGTCGATCCGTGTTATTACCGCCGGACCCACCTCACAACTCGTCCATACGTCCGGAAGTCGAACGACAGGAGAAAAAAGGCCCCTGAAACCGGGCGGCTCGACCCGTGAAAGGGCCCTCTTCGACAAAATATAAAGTGAACTCTTTGACTGGAAAGTGACGTAAAGAGGTTTTCGTCGGGTAATGATGGATCTCCTTTGAGGCACTGAAAGTGTCGGTGGTGCTGGCAGTGGGGGAGTTGTAACCCTTTGTGTACTTTCGAACTTTTTGGACTCACGAACACGCCCTTTCGGTATCACAATTATACTCGAGGAAAAGCAACTTTCACCTTGTCAGGTCCCTTTTTAGAGCCCTTCAAAGGAAATTACAGGGCCTTATGGGGCGTCGGCGTATCACGTGACCGGAGGGATGGAAATGTGTCTTCGTGTAATGATTGAGCCCTTCTGATAATTATAATACGACTGGTCTCAAACACACTTCTGTTCACGTTAACACCTCTTTGGGGAGTTTGAATTCTCTATTCACGACTGCAATACCTACTCGAACCTCCAATCATGTGAAAACTACGCTGGAAAGTCAACATTAAACACAGTTGTCTGTACAGTTCACCCTTCTGTATTCCTCCTTCATCCTTATGAGGAGGATGCCAACGAATCCGGTTTACCAAATGAACGATTTGAAATTTACGTTAACTAGATAGATAGATAGATAGATAAAGTCTTCATTGCTTTTTGGATAACATCCATAGCAAAATATAGATACATATAATACAATCGTTGATACAAATTGTGGTGTGTCTTACCAGCAAGCAAAAAATAAAAATAAAAATAACTCCTCCCACTAGGAACTTACAATGAGCATTCTAACTTCACTTGCCTCACTTAAATCATAAAACAGCCTGTTGGCAACATTGCGGTCACTCGTCGCCAGTATTCGCTTATACTTACTGCTCTTCAAAAGAAAGGGGCAATGCGAGAATTGGTAGCAATAACTTCAAGCGGGGATTCAACAGCATAGGGCATTGAAGAATGAAGTGGAGGGCTGTATCGCTTACAACCCAGTTGCAGATGGGGCATGCAGACAAAAGAAAATCTATCTTGACGCCCGCAACCAGTATCCTTGGGGCGTGTTTGCCAAAAACCCGTAGCTGAGCCAATCCTGAGTCAGATACATCTGGAGTGATGATTACTGGATGGCCATTACACCATAGTCAGGGCAGGTTTACGTTAACTAGCTACATACCTAATATAGGTAGGTACCTACCTATGTAGCGAAATTATTTTATACGACAAGAATGATTTGGTTTCTTTTTATTTTAAATTAAAATGACGATCTAGGAAGTTGGCTTTTTCACAGTAAAATTCCATGTTTATTCATGTAAAAATAAGTATTCGTATAATTCAAAATAATGGGAAATAAATATTTAATTCGTTGTGTCTAATATCACCTCTGAAAAAAAAAAAAACAAGAGAAATGTCATTGTACATTTTCGTACCTATGCCTAGTCAATCGGGCCTAGCTTTCCGTAAGGAATTATAATAATATTATGTGACATGAAGATTAGTACCAATTGTGAAAAACTCTGCAAATTCTTGACACAACGGTTTATTATCTTCCTTGTGCAGATCACCCTTCTGTCTATACCAGACTGTATTGCAAATCGGCACAATACCATATTCTCACCGTACTCATACCATACCATACGAATTTCTTTCCTATCATACCATACTGTATTATACCAAATCATACATACAATAATATACCATACCATACTCATACCATGTCATACAAACCGAGTGAATATTGAAATGTCATCCATTTCTGACCTATATTTAAAATTTCAAGAATCTAGCTCATCATCAAAATTTAATTTGTTTAAACAAATAGGTATTATTTAAACCATTTTACAGACAAGAAACCGAGTAAATATTGCAATGTGGTCTATCCCCGACTCACGGTTAAAATTTCTAGACTGTAGTTTACCGGGAAGATGAAAAAAGGTAGTTTTATTCTGGGCGTCTGGGGGTTGGGTCACATAACGGCCGTTTTCGACGCGAAAGTTTAGTGGTTTTCCTAAACCTTTGCGCGGTCACTGTGAACGAACGGCTGGTCGCAAAAAAATCCGATTGGTCTTAAAAGATTCGTAATTTTTCAGGTCATTCAAAAGTGAACTAAAAATTACACCGTTTCATGAGAATTTTTAGAGATATGACATTGTCGAAATTTCAAAGTTCGTTTTGAACCCCTTCCCCTTGACCTAGGGTTATGAAAAGTTTCGAGGATCATTGTGGGGCTGGTCCAAACCCAGAAACCAAATTTTGTAATTTTAGCTCAACGCTAACTGGGCAAAGTGGCACGGACGGCAGACGGCGTACGGCGTACGGGTGACGGACGGATTTTTGGTTTATTATCTTCGATAATGAACCATTGGAATCGCCCAAAGAAAAAATTTTTTTAACCCCCCCTCAAAATTTGTTGGTTTACGTTTCAAGATACGTAGATTCAGAAAATCGAATAAAAAAAAACTCTGCAAATTCTTGACACAACGGTTCATTATCTTCTTTGTACAGATCACCCTTCTGTCTAGATCACTAGGTCTAAATGTCTAGATCCTAAATGTTAGATTAATTATTATTATCAATTATTACTAATTATTAACAATTTTATCAAGTACCTAGTGAGAATTATTATAATTTATTGTTAGGTATTAATAATTCGTATTTATTATTAATAATAATAATTATTAATTATTATTAATTAATACGATATAATTCTGGGGTTTTTAATACTACGTCGGTAATAATTTTTCTATAAAAGAAGTACCTACCAACAAACATTCGAAATTACCTTCATTTCCGTAGCACGAAACGCACCTCAGAACAACAAACTCGACATCACTTAAGCCATATGATGTTCCAAAGAGCTTGTTAGTATGAAAATGGACCTGTATTTCAACAGTTTGATTCACGATCGGGTTGTGAGGCACAATCTTTGAGCCGTCATTGTGAACGAACGGCTGGTCGTACAAAGCTGCGGATGGTCTTAAAAAATTCTACGGAACAAACTCTATCTAAATATGAAATAAAAAACATACCGTTCTATATAAATTTTTCGAGATATGAGATTTTCAAATTTTCAAAATTCGTTTTGAACCCCTTCCCCTTGACCTAGGGTTATGAAAAGTTTCGAGGACCATTGTGGGGTTGGTCTAAACCCATAAAAAAAATTTCGTAATTTTAACTCAACGCTAACTGGGCAAAGTGGCGCGGACGGCGTACGGCGTACGGCGTACGGCGGACGGACGGATTTTTTTTTTATTCGATTTTCTGAATCTACGTATCTTGAAACGTAAACCAACAAATTTTGAGGGGGGGTTAAAAAAATTTTTTCTTTGGGCGATTCCAATGGTTCATTATCGAAGATAATAAACCAAAATCCGTCCGTCCGCCGTACGCCGTCCGCGCCACTTTGCCCAGTTAGCGTTGAGTTAAAATTACGAAATTTTTTTTATGGGTTTCGACCAACCCCACAATGGTCCTCGAAACTTTTCATAACCCTAGGTCAAGGGGAAGGGGTTCAAAACGAATTTTGAAATTTTGAAAATTTCATATCTCGAAAAATTCATATAGAACGGTATGTTTTTTATTTCATATTTAGATAGAGTTTGTTCCGTAGAATTTTTTAAGACCATCCGCAGCTTTGTACGACCAGCCGTTCGTTCACAATGACGGCTCAAAGATTGTGCCTCACTACAGGATCGTGAATCAAACTGTTGAAATACAGGTCCATTTTCATACTAACAAGCTCTTTGGAACATCATATGGCTTAAGTGATGTCGAGTTTGTTGTTCTGAGGTGCGTTTCGTGCTACGGAAATGAAGGTAATTTCGAATGTTTGTTGGTAGGTACTTCTGTTATAGAAAAATTATTACCGACGTAGTATTAAAAACCCCAGAATTATATCGTATTAATTAATCATAATTAATAATAATTATTATTAATAATAAATACAAATTATTAATACCTAACAATAAATTATAATAATTTTCACTAGATACTTGATAAAATTTTTAATAATTAGTGATAATTGATAATAATAATTAATCTAACATTTAGGATCTAGACATTTAGACCTAGTGCTCTAGACAGAAGGGTGATCTGTACAAAGAAGATAATGAACCGTTGTGTCAAGAATTTGCAGAGTTTTTTTAATTCGATTTTCTGAATCTACGTATCTTGAAACGTAAACCAACAAATTTTGAGGGGGGGTTAAAAAAATTTTTTCTTTGGGCGATTCCAATGGTTCATTATCGAAGATAATAAACCAAAATGGAACAAATAAATATATTATTTACCTAGTACATTCGAAAAAGTGAATCAATCAGTCGCAATACTAGTGAATATGATGTTGGATCTTCACTCGTCCCAAACATTTCGCTACTACGGTGTGAGATGTTCCTCGTACTCGTACATTCACAATATTTCGAGGGTATCACGGCAACTTCCCACATTGTCATTTGAACGACTTTTCAGCAGAGCCAAAAAACCATCTGCCAATGACTATGTTTACTGAGTAATTCAGTAAAATAAACTGTGAGATTTAGTGTTACCTAACTTAGGTACCTAACTTATACTTAGTTAGATCGATCTGCTGGGGGAAGACGCTTCGAATGGTATGCATAACTCATTATGGCCAAAAGTGACGATGTGGGGTGTTGCCGTGAGACGCTCGATTTAGTGGTTGGGTGAAGGCTACAGACAAGAGCTTTCGCCGAAGGTTTTCGTATGTGTTTTTTTTTTTTTTTTTTCCTCTCTTGCTTGCATTCGTTCCCCTTCGACTTCAGCAATAAGAATTTATTCAGTCGCGGATAGACGTACGAGGTTGGTGCAACCGAACGGACGAGTGTCTCGATTTCCAAATGTGACAACGGCCTTATTCTTCTCTTTTTTTCAATAATCTACAAGGGAAGAAAAAGTTAAAAAAAAAAATAATAGTAATAATAAAGGGGTGGGAGATGAAAGGGGGGAAAATATAATAAGAAAAAAAGTCGTTCTCCAAAACCCGGTGTTCGTGATCGAGGAATCAGATTGTAACAAGTTGTAGAGTTGTAGCTGTCATCAGCGAGGTCTCCCATCAACAGGTTGGTCCCCGCTGTCACAACTCGCATCCCATGTCACAGGTTTCACGGCGAATCTCGTAATCCACTCGGATTGAAGGTGCCGCGTGATCCGGTTATCTCACGGTAGTCGGGGATAGAACGGGGAAGAAAAACACCAAAAAAAAAAATGTTGAAATAAAAAACTGCAAATTGTTGACGCACCGGTTTATAATCTTCTTTGTGCTGAAACTAAATGATAGAGATGATGAATCAATTACAAATAAAATATACGGGTATAATTCCGGGGTTTTTAATTCCACCTACCGACGTCGGCAATAATGTTTCTATAAAAGAAGTACTTCGGTATAGGTAATTTTGAATTTTTGTTGGTAGATCTACCAACAAAAATTCGAAATTACCTCCTTTCCGTAGCGCGTAAAGTACCTATGAACAAAAATATCTACATCACAAAAACCATGACATCACATTGTGATGTTCCAAACAAATGTTAAAATTTTGAAGGGGTTAAGAAATTTTTTTTTTTTTTTTTGGTCGATTCCAATGGTTGAATATCGAAGATAATAAACTAGGGATGGCCATCGGTAGCCAACATATCGATATTTCGATATTCGATAGTATCGGAGGTAAGGTTTCGATGACGATAGTTACCGTATAGCTCAGTATCGATACTTTTTGCAACCGGTAGTATCAATCAATAATATCGATATTTACTAAAATATCGGTTGAAAAAACATTTAATTAAAAAACTAGATAAATAGGTACCCAAGCCCAACTATAATGTCAATTTTCGGGCAATGAGTCGACTATAGTTTTCATACATATTTAAATACATATTTAAATACATAATATGTATTTAATATTATTCAGACACCTACACTAACCCTTATCAAAATCAACACACAAAGGGTTCCCCTTCTTCTTCTTTCCATTTTCCTGTCCAGGCCGACGCCGTAATGGACACATTTAGTGAAATTTACTCATGGAGGTTGGAACGTTCATGGAAAGCTCTACTAGTTCACCCACGACACTAAAACTCAAACCTTTGGAAATGTTTGATATATCGGATTAAAAAATCAATATCGATATTTCGATACTATCGAGTATCGATGGCCATCCCTATTATGGAGGGACATGCCCATTTCAAGGACAGGAGACAAAGTGGCGATGCAAGATGAACTATGTCTCAGATATCATGATTGCACTCAAGATCCTTGTTAGTGTCCAGTAACAGAAAAAATTTAATTTTCAAGAGAAAGAAAAACTTCATGATTCAACGATCGGTGAGGTCAAGTTAGTGAATCATATCAAAATGCTAAATACATAGGTACTAAATGCTTGCTAAATACATACTAAATGCTTGCATACGAGTCTGCAACACATTGGGACATTTTAACTGGGACAACGAATCCCAGTTTCCTGTACGACCAACTTTGTTTGGATGTAGTATTATTTTAATGAAAACTGAAACGTAGGTAACCTCAACCTCAAGCAATTGATCACAAAACAAGCGGCAGTGTTTACTATATCAGATAATATCTATATCTAATCTATATTATAGATTCTATTTATAACATAAAAATATATATATGTCTGACATAAATATCAAGAACGAATACGCAAGAAATGCGTTATAATTCGAGAGCTTTCAATCGAATGGAGAACGATTTTTGTCCGATGAAAACTACAGAAGTTTCATTTCCCCAGCAACGGCTTGGTTGTAAGTGAAAATAATTATCTCGTATCTCTAATAATAATTAATTAATATTTTAATTATAATTATTATCGTAAAATGTAGGTAACGCTTTTCGAGGACACTTTTTCGTGGCAGTTTTTTATTTTAATGTGCCAAAGCAAAGACATAAAATGTCAAAAACTCAACAAATTAAATATCTAGGTACTTAGGAATAATAGTAGACAACAAGATAAAGTGGGACAAACACATACCTAGAGGATCTGTATCAAAAAATGAGAAATTGTGCGTACCTACATGCTATACACGATAAAACACATCCCTAGGCAGTTACTTAAAAATATATTATAATAATGTAATAACATATTATGTAGCCTTATTTCAATCTGTAATGCCGTTATGCCGTTATCATCTGGGGCGGCACTTATAACTATTTAATAGGAGTGTTATATAAACTGGGGAAGAAAACACTTAAAATATTATTTAACAAACCCATGAGATTCGCCATTGAGTTACTCATCAAGGAACTTCGACTTATGACAATTCATCAAATTTATGTAACAAATATGTTACAAACTATAAAAAAGAGGGAAAAGTATTTTATCAGAATGTGAGAGAAATAAGGAAAACTCATTACAGAATAAAATTGCCAAAAGTAAAGAACTGCAACGCACAAAACACAACAAGGTATAAAGGAACCCAAATCATCAACAGAGATTTTCAGAGAATTTCAGACATGAGGAAAATAAACAATAAGAACCTTTATAGAAGAGCAATAACCAAATTAATTTACACTAGGAGATTTGATGATTTTATAACATGAAATAAAATATTTGTATACAGTGGAACCAACAAAATGTTAGCCGTTAAGCCAAATAATCAATAGTCTAATTAAATTATTTTGAAATAAAGCAACTCCGTGCAATGCTTTGTAGCACGGTCCTAAGAAACTATATTATATTTGATTTTACTGTGATAATATCACGGAAGGACAATAAAAATTATTATTATTATTATTATTGACGGACGAATGGAGACGTATAATTTCTGTGCCAGTACTTGAGTACGTAGGTTTCGTATACAGGAATATTGTTTACAGATCAGCGATCCCTTTGTGGAAACATTTGAAGCGTTTTTTGAAATACATTGGTGAGGACCTACACAAGAGCTAAGCGGATGGTTTCAAGGCGGTACCCGAAAGTCCTGCAGCCGAATTTAAGGTGCACCTCTCGCCATACTCCCAAATACATTTTGCGGTCACCCTCGGTAATTAGTGTCGTCCTTGATTTGTCACTAAAAAAAAAGAAAAAGGAAAAAAAACGGCAAAAAAAGACTAGCAGCGGGCTATTATCTAGCTGAAAGGTTATCTTCGGCTAACCTTTAAGATGGAACCTTAAGAAAACCTTTTGTGTGGCAGAAGAAGAAGCCGCTAATGATCGTCCCAACAGAAGTTCTCGCCTTTATCTGGAGCACCACAAGCTCCTCGCCAACTTGACATTTGTCAATCAACATCCCCCTTTCCCGACGACCTTGGTCTCTTCTATTAAAACACCTCCAGTAGGTGCTATAATAGCGTAGGGGATGGTTTCACAAGAGACTTCTGAAAATATTGTCGGGAAGGGTCGTCCCTTTTACCAAAGTCATGACAGAGATGGATGGCAGAGAAGAAAAAAAAAGAAATATTCCTCCAGCAGATCGAGGTGAGAGGCGAATTTGGGTGCCTCCAGAAGCCATTACGAGGGGGTTCAAGTGTTTGCAACGAAATCGCCTTGTAGAGCACAGTAGCGTGAAAAATGATGAATTGGGCGAGTTTTTAATTGGTCATTCATTGTGGGGGGGTTTCTCCTTCGGGGCTATTAGAAACTCTTGGGTTGTGTCAATCTGACAATGGGCTGACACAAGTGGATCAGTTTACTACAAATGTGGTGATGGTCGAGCTTGACGAGGAGTTCGAGTGGATTTGTTCGTGAATTCAGGTGCTGAATAATGACAGTAGAGGGCAGAAGAAACGTTTTACTGGTGAACAAGGGGCGATTGTAATTTCCATCAGGTTGACGGAGGGTTGCATAAAAGTTTGTCAGCTGTTTGATTCGTTTATTACAAACGTTTATGTAGGTAGTGGCAATCACGTGTATGTAGAGCTTATATTGTTTTGTAGAGTATACAAGTAGGTATGTACTTCTTCAAAATGTATACACTTGCTCAAAATCTATAACCACCCTCCCAAGGGCGAAAAATCTTACCTAAGAGACGTACTGTTTGGATTCACTTCACTTGTTCAATACTTTATTGAGAACCTGGCAGACGTCTTCAGTCGCTATTCGTATTGAGCCTACTGTAACAGTAAATTGTTGTTTTCGGCCCAACCATTTTTAACAGTGTTGTAAGCGCGTTGTTAACCAGTAACTTTTGTTGAGTACTTGACCAGTTCTTGAGCGCGTAATGTATTTAAAAAAAAGTCAATTTTGGTGGTTTCGAGTACTCTTTGGAAAACTCAAATTCGGACTCAAATCATGCCAAGTGTGGGTGCTTTTCCAGTTCAGGACATTGTGTAGAAGTCGTTTTTGAAAAGTACCAAAATTAAACTAGTACTATGTTTAACCCTACTTGAGCTCTATATTCTGTATTTCTATTGCGGAAAACATACCGACGACGCGTCGTAAGTATATACTATCCGATGAAATAGTGTTGTAGGACCCATCGAAGCTGAAATCCATACCTTTTTTGAACATAATGTATTATAATCAAGAACATAATATATTATTGTGTTTATGATATGCATAATATGATCATAATATCACTGCCAGGAGACACCATAATCAAATATAATATTATTATAAAGACAATAATATGCATATTATGCATATTATAAAGACAATAATATATTATGTTCTTGATTATAATATATTATGTTCAAAAAAGGTATGGATTTCAGCTTCGATGGGTCCTACAACACTATTGCATAATATATGTATAATATATTATATTATACATATTTATCATAATATGATCATAATATCACTGCCAGGAGACACCATAAATCAAATGCATAATATATAATGCATATGATCATAATATATTATATTATATGCATTTGATTTATGGTGTCTCCTGGCAGTGATTTCAGGATGGTCTGGAACGGAGTTTGGTAAACAGGTTTTTCTGAAGTTCAAGTTTTAGAAATTTTGAACCGAGAACATTGGTTTCCTCTTCTCCGGCTCTTTTGAGACCTACCCACTTGAAACTTTCAGGGCTTTATTCTATTATCCACACCAAGAAGATTCATACCAAATTTCAAGATGATCGGCTGTAGACCCCTCAAAATGGTCAAAATTAGCCTAAATTTCAGTTCTTTGTTCCTAATATTTTCTTGGGTTGGGACCATGGGTTAAATATTGCAAAATTCCAAGTCGATTGGTCCTGTTACTCCTGTTATTGCGTGCTCAACGGTTTTTTGCATACTGAATTGATCTCTAAATCTTATGAAATACTCAGGTACACTATCCTTAGCAGTAGTACGCCGCGTAATGAAAATACGAATTTGGTATCGTTGTACATTTGTCGCCCAATAACGTCCGAACGACCTGCTAGTTCGTCAGTCACTTCAAACAAGGTCCTCCTGCGAGACTGCAACGTTCAGTAATAAATCAATAGCTGTGCATTAAATTGCATGAGAGTGATTCTGAAAAAACCTTGAATAACTGTCAAGTCGGCGATAACCGGAACGCCCTCGATGAACCCCAATAGTAATTTGCCTATACCTAATTCCGCTGTAATATTCCAACGAAGGACAGAAACTAACACGTTGGTAGGTACATGCAGAAAATCCAAATTTAATTTACTGTCATTCATTTTAACTACAAATCAGGCAACCGGAACATTTTTTTCAACTTTTAAATGTCTCTTTCACGCTCGTCAGTCTCCTCAATCAGCGATTGCGCGAACGGGCTTTGAAATGATGCGACGTGAGATTCAAGGTAATTGAAAAATTGAGCGTCGCATGACGATAAATCTAAAACGTGACCAAACTGATACCGATCCATGTTTCTGTTTGTCATTCAATTTCATTTCATTCGATGCCTTTTACGAAAAACACCTTGTGAAAATTAGTGCTGAAATAAAAGCGAGGAACGCAATGATGAGATGGCACTGCAGGACTCGCTGATTAATTTGCTGAGGGCAGAATTATTTGCTGACATAAACGGAGATGACCATCGCCTTATAACGTGTGTAGCTTCTTGATTGAAAAATTACGTTTCATATTTTACTGTTTGAAACGACCTCCGGTGTCTAAGCTCATTCCTATACACTTTCATATACTTACGAGTACTTGCGAGGTTGTAGAAGCGAGTTTGGAAGACCAGCTATTCGTTCCCAATGAAGGTTCAAAGTTGGAGCAGATCGAAAGTCGTCAGCATGAGGGTGAATCGCCAGGCAGCCTTTCGGTTGATTTTTCATACTGGCCCAGCTGATTCAAACCGCACATGGTTATCAGATATCAGAGTTAATTACTGATAATTATTTTTAATTACTAATAATTACTAATAATAATTATGTAATAATAATTTTTACTATTTATTAATAATCAATAATCAATGATATCGCATAATTCACCATTTACTGATCTAGACAGATGAGTGATCTGCACGAAGAAGATAATAAACCGTTGTGTCTAGAATTTGTAGAGTTTTCTAGTCTGTCCATGACCAAGGCCAGGAAGTTATAGAAACACACATGAGACATCTTGCAAAAGTTCTGGAACTTTCAGGGTACATATTCAGCTGGGTGCATAGTGGCGTGAAACACTCCATTCCTGGATTTTTCATAACCAGAAACGATTTCTTCGCGAGTCATTGAGTTCTTATAGTACTAATATTTTATATCCTTGGCAACTTTTTATTCCTGGTCAATAACACCTCTTCAACAATACGGCTCAAATAAGTTTCGATAGGAAAATTGTCTTAAGATAATCAACCACCTTTCATGATTTTTAGTAGTTACATAATATGTTATATTATATTATGGTTTTTATTTTTAAACCTTTAAATTACGGTATTGTAATTTTTCCACGTTCGACAGGCTAAGTAATATTCATAAAATTAAGTAAAAACTATTTGACCCATCGCAATTTCTCAATTTTTCAATCTACTTTATGCAGATCACTCTTTTGTCTAGATCACTAAGTGACAGATTAATTACTATTATGAACTATCGTTATAACGATAGTTCATAATAGTAATTAATCTGCCACTTAGTGATCTAGACAAAAGAGTGATCTGCATAAAGAAGATAATAAACTGTTGTGTCAAGAATTTGCAGAGTTTTGTTGTTCTGCGGTACTTTTTGTCCTACGGAAAGAAGGTGATTTCGAATGTTTGTTGGTACCTAGGTAAGTACTTCATTTATGGAAGAATTGCTGTTGTCGTAGGTAGGTGGGATCAAAAACCCCAGAATTATATCGGTACATCCTATTTGTTTTAATTCATCACCTCTATAATTTAGTTTCTGAACGAAGAAGATAATAAACCGGTACGTCAAGAATTTGCAGAGTTTTTAGAATTGAACTTTGTTCGTATTTTTTGAGTCGAATATCAGTCTATCTGGACATAATATCTTATGAATATTTACGAGCCAAACACAATTTAGGTTCATTTCCAGATTCAGACCACCAAACTTACGTAGGTACTTATAGTACAAACTTGGTTAACCCATTCAGTGCCGACACCTTCGGGCAGGTTCCGCGCGAGTACCGACGGGACACATGCTGTCCCGAGCATTCAAACAGGAGCGCGACTTTTCAACTCTCATGTCTAGGGAATATATTATGGTGAAACGACATCTGCCAGTTGATTCTGAAAGCATTTTTAGTTAGCTTCCACTGGCTATCCTTGGGTTTCGTGTTGGAGGACCAGAAAAAAAGTTGTGCGGGTTTGAGTGAAGAGATGTCGCTTGTTGGAAAGCAGTCAATCGAGGGTGTCGGTACTGGGGGTGGAACCACTGTGGGACAACAGTTGTCCCGTCGGCACTGAATGGGTTAAATGGTCCATCTGCCCTCTCGAACGTACTCGACTCGAGTTTGACTGTACCCAGAGGCTTCTTCTGCTCAGGAAACGCCCCGTAGAAAGGTCAGGAAACTCTCCCTACCGTCGAAGGTAAAGAGTCAGAGTTGTTACCACAGCAACTGAATCCCTATTGAGTAAGGGCGTTCGGAAAGGTGATTTACTGTGAAGGAAAAAGGGAGCGGCTCATTAACGGCTCGTACACTCGGAATAGGACCCTCGGGGCTCCCCGATGTTGACCAACTCGTCTTCGGGAGCAACGCAGGGGTGAAAGGTCGGAACGTGACCTCGTACCAAATCCTTCACCCAGTGAACCCGACTCAAATCACTATCAGAACCTCAGGAGTGATTGCACCCAACGCGTGCCTTCCCCGAGCAAACGGTAGTGAGCTCCTTATTTCGAGGAATTTCTCATCTTTGGGTATTTTCCAAAAACAGAATCTACCGAGAACGGAGAATCTTAACCTTCCTTCCACAAGGGCAGGTCTCAGGAAAACGTACAATCGGACAGGTCTTTTATCAAAATTTCAAAATTTGATTGTTTGGTGAAATTTGTATGTGCGTGCGTTCCTTTTGCTTCCGAGTCTGCAAAGCAGCGGAAGCCTTGTGTTCACTTTCGTGAGCCAAAAAATTTTTGTCTTCAGAATTCAAAATTTCCACTTGCATTTTGCGTTTCAAAGCCTACTGAACAAATTTGGTTCCGTGTTTGTCTGTCTGTGTGTCTGTGTGTCTGTCCGAATTTCCTTGTTACAGCCATAACTTCCACAATTTTGAATTGATTTTGCTCAAATTTTGAGGGATGGTGCGGATAAGGCCCCTTGAGGTCCCATACAAATTTCAACATGATTGATCCAGCAATACGACCTGCGCATGCGCTAACGTGAAATTCAACAAACACACATAACTTTCACAATTTTGATTCAATTTCGCTCAAATTTTCAAGGGTTGTTTGGACAAGGCCTAGTGAGTTCCAGTATGAATTTCAGCTTGATAGGACCCTCGGTGCGCTCTGCGCATGCGCTGGCGTGAAATATATTCAATTTCCTTGTTACAGCCGTAATAACCAAAGATTTCACCCAATTTCAATGTAATTCTCAGGGATTAAGCGGGTAGGGCCCATTGAGGTCCCCTATCAGTATCATGGTGATCGAACAACGGTAGTCTCTGCGCAGGCGCTAACGTGAAATTCTTCAAACAGCCGTTCCTTGTTCAACATGATAGAGCCCCTTTAAACTGACTCCGGCCCCACTCCTTCGGTTTTTACAAGCAGCAACTTCATAACTGCGTCATTCATTTTTCGGAGGACAGGTGCAAGGTCACCCCTTGTTTTTATCTTAACATTTACGGTACCCAGAGATGGGCAAAATCTTACTCATGAATATGATTAGGATTTTTAATCATACGAATTTTTTCCTGTGATTAACCCATTAGTGCCCGTAATTATTTGTGTTCAAATTTCTTCGTGTAATTTCATTTCCTCACTAATTTTGACCCGAGGATCACGGGAAAAATATCAAAAATTTCTTCGTGTAATTTCATTTCCTCACTAATTATTAGTTATTATAATCACAAGTATGACTGTGATATTAATCATACTCACGAGTATGATTAAGAATAAAATCTTAATCACAGGTATGATTAAGAATAAACTGTTAATCATAGACAACCTGTGATTAATCACGGGAAATCTATGATTAATCACAGAAAATCTGTGATTAATGTTGGATTCACACAGTACGACTATGATTAAAATCTTAATCACAGGTATGATTAAGAATAAACTGTTAATCATAGACAACCTGTGATTAATCACGGGAAATCTATGATTAATCACAGAAAATCTGTGATTAATGTTGGATTCACACAGTACGACTATGATTAAAATCTTAATCACATGTATGATTGAGAATAAACTGTTAATCATAGAAAACCTGTGATTAATCACGGGAAATCTGTGATTCATGTCGGATTCACGTAGTAAGGTTAGGATTTAAATCTCAATCACCTGTATAATTAAAAAATTACACAGAAATTTGTGATTAATTGCAAACAACTTGTGAAAAATCTGTGATTGATCACGATCTGGTCGAAAGTTATAATTTTTCGATGTATTTTTCAACTGAACCCGATTTTACGTCATAAAAACACTATTTCTCAACTTCGACTTCACTTATCCCCATTTTGTATCTCATTTTCGGATTCAGCATGAAATTTCCTATTGGCGAATAGCATTTTCATTGTTAGTTACTTGTAATCAGATACATTTATTACAATAAGAAGAGTACTCGCATATCAAAATTGGCATTTACTAGGGAAATCACTGTATGTCAATTAAACTAAATCACTCCAGCGTGCATGATAATTACGTCATTACACACACATTGTCAGTTCAAAAAGTTTTCAAAATTACCTTCATCCCAGTCCCCTTTGCTCCCTTCGTTAACACACTGATTATACCGTTGGAAAAAGAATTAGATGGAGCAAACTTTGGGAAATATGACAGCCTTAAGACCAGTTGTGTAAAAGAGGCTAATTTTTGAAAATTATCTAAAACTAGCTGTGTACCCGCGCTTCGCAACGGTAGAACAGACACCCGTATCCCCCCTCCTCAGCTGGTCAGAAACACAACACAACTTCAATGTTTCACACCAATTCGTCAAGTAGTTTTTGGATTGCCGGTAGCCCCCCCCCCCCCCACACACACACACAACCTGTACCCCCCGTCCTAAATTGGTCAGAAACCTTCCCCAATGTTCACTCAACATTTTCCCGAAGTTTCATTCAGATCGGTCAAGTAGTTTTGAAATCCCGGTAATACCCCCCCCCCCCCCCCCCCCTATACTATTGACCCACCCTACCTGTTTATTTCTCAATGTTCACACAACAAATTCCCAAAGTTGCACCCAACTGGTCAAGTAGTTTTGAATGCCTGTAACCCCCCCCCCCCCCCACCTCTCGTAACCTGCACCCCCCTCCAACTAACATCCTGATTGAAGTACCACTTGAAAGTACTCGTCGAGCTGAATCCAGAGATTACTTACAATCGGATTTACGTTCAGGCGTTCAAAAGTTATAAGCATAAACGTCCTCATAGAAGTGATTATAACACGTTTTTTAGTAGTATTTCATTCATAGCGTTTCAACGGATGAACAGATTTAAACGCGGATTTTTCATAAACCTTCCCAGATAAATTCTACGTCAAATGGTACCAGCCGCAACTTTCTACGTTCAGCCGTTCTCAATAATCAATCATTGATGATGAAACAAACAAACAGACAGACACGATTTTATTATATAGTATAGATATAGATTTCAAATTCTGCAAAAATTAATCTTCTTATTGTAATAAATGTATCTGATTACAAGTAACTAACAATGAAAATGCTATTCGCCAATAGGAAATTTCATACTGAATCCGAAAATGAGATACAAAATGGGGATAAGTGAAGTCGAAGTTGAGAAATGGTGTTTTTGACGGAAAATCGGGTTCAGTTGAAAAATACATCGAAAAATTATAACTTTCGACCAGATCGTGATCAATCACAGATTTTTCACAAGTTTTTTGCAATTAATCACAAATTTCTGTGATAAAAATGTAATTTTTTAATTATACAGGTGATTGTGATTTAAATCCTAACCTTACTACGTGAATCCGACATAAATCACAGATTTCCCGTGATTAATCACAGGTTTTCTATGATTAACAGTTTATTCTCAATCATACCTGTGATTAAGATTTTAATCATAGTCGCACTGTGTGAATCCAACATTAATCACAGATTTTCTGTGATTAATCATAGATTTCCTGTGATTAATCACAGGTTTTCTATGATTAAGAGTTTATTCTTAATCACACCTGTGATTAAGATTTTAATCATAGTCGTACTGTGTGAATCCAACATTAATCACAGATTTTCTGTGATTAATCATAGATTTCCCGTGATTAATCATAGGTTTTCTATGATTAACAGTTTATTCTTAATCATACCTGTGATTAAGATTTTATTCTTAATCATACTCGTGAGTATGATTAAAATCACAATCATACTTGTGATTATGATTTTAATCTTATTCTTAATCACAGGAAAAAATTCGTATGATTAAAAATCCTAATCATATTCATGAGTAAGATTTTGCCCATCTTACCGTCGGTACCTACCTTCTTCAGTCTGTAAAATGCCTTTTTCATGTGAAGATTTCTTTATTTTGCTTCCGAGTCTGTTCTATTTTATAATGGGTCACTCTGATTGTGACGAGGAAGCTCCTGTGCCATCACCTTGGCAGTGTATTTCTTTTTGCCGATGACACGGCCGTGTTGGTGTCTGGTCCCACTTGGGAAATCGTTTTCGATGAGACGCAAAGCCTCCTAGACCGGATAAATGGATGGCTACTTGGGAGTTTTCTCACATTAAAAGTAGACAAAACGAAATATATGATTATTGGAGGAGGCGACATGCCTCAAAATAGCGGTTTAAAAGTTCACTCGTGTGCTCCAGGTACCCTATGTTCTTGTGTTCAACTTGAAATGGTTAACAAGTACAGGTACCTTGGGGTCATAGTGGATTCATCACTTATTTGGGATCAACATGTTTCCTATCTCTATTCTAAACTTCGCAAATTTATATAGGTACCTGTTTTACCATGTGAAATCTGTTTTGTTGTGAAACTCTAGTTCGTCGATACAGGCTTTGCCTACAGACGAGCTACTCTTGCAGATTACCACACCTCAGATATATAATTGAAAATATTTATGTTAAAAGGGGATGACAGGGGGCAAGAAAAGTCCTGCCAACCGAAATTTTCATATGTTAGCAAACTTATTTACAAAAACCATGATGCCTTCTGATACCTGATTTGCCTTCTGAGTCATTATTTAGACGCGTTAAGGAACGCATATAAAACTGTAATTCAGTAAGTAATCTTCAGTAGGCACTTGATGATTTTAACTCTCATAAGACTGCGAATTATTTTATCTTTCATTTAAGGTAATGCGTCAGAAGTCGACACAGCACTAATAGTCAACACCCTCTTCAAAATTGGGCAAAAGCTAAGGATAAAGACATGGTTTGAAGTTTTTAGTTGTTGCTTCCTATTATACTATTTCTTCTCAGTGTAGAGAGATAAGGTTGCCTTAGAAACACTTGGGTTTAAAGGACGCCAGAGCGCTCAAAGCTGCTATCGTTCGTTTGACCACGCTTCTATGCTGATTGTTGGCGTTTTGGCTAAGGACGGACTGGAAATGTAAGTGTATTTCACTCTTATTACCTGACATTTAATAATATCTTTTAAATTTCTGTGTCGTTTATTGCTTCTAGGCAACATTTATTCAGTTTATTTGCGTATCCAATGATGTTTTGATTGGTTAGGGGAGGGTGTCGACTACTGACATAAATTTCGGCTCATATTTATTAGAATTGAAAATGTTCAGAATTTGCTGTGCATCAGTAGTCGACACTAGCTGTAGTTTCTTCGAAAATATACCAACTAAGTTCACAGAATGGTCTCAAGGTTTAGAGGATGGAATTTTATTAACTTTGTATTTTCTTTTCATGGCAGAAATTTAAAAAATGGCTGGCTCGTCAACGAAGAAGAAGACGGAGGAGGCTCCCAAAAAACCGAAGAAAACATGCAATCCCAATAAGAAGGGAAGACGACTTCTCCAGTACACAGAGGACCGAATGGCTAAGGCTATTCAAGACGTAAGAAGTGGAGTAAGCATCAAGGAGGCAGCAAAAAACAACGATGTTCCTAGAACCACTCTACTTGGCCACTACTTTCAAGGCCAAAGTAGAAGATTCTCAGCTGTGTTTTGTGAAAGATGTTACAGATAAATTAAACCCTGTATTGATTGGAGAAGACAACTCAAAAAGTGTGACATTACGGTGTGACGAAGAAAGCGTTATGAAAAATGTCTAATGATACATAGGACAGGAGATACATTTTGCCAAGTTCTTCCAAGTGATTTTGATCATTTTGCCATAATAAGTTACCAACTCGTGATTTTAATTAAACATTTATCTTGTGATTTTATTTATTTCGTAATGTGATTTATTAATAGTCCACAGCTAGTGTGTAATGAATCATGCAAAGTATTTCTCTAGTGCTTGACTATATTTTTCTTGAAATTAAAACTGTGCTCTACATTTTGACATTTTATGTCTTTACTATGGCACATAACTCAAATTCTTGACACAACGGTTCATTATCTTCTTTGTACAGATCACCCTTCTGTCTAGATCACTAGGTCTAAATGTCTAGATCCTAAATGTTAGATTAATTATTATTATCAATTATTACTAATTATTAACAATTTTATCAAGTACCTAGTGAGAATTATTATAATTTATTGTTAGGTATTAATAATTCGTATTTATTATTAATAATAATAATTATTAATTATTATTAATTAATACGATATAATTCTGGGGTTTTTAATACTACGTCGGTAATAATTTTTCTATAAAAGAAGTACCTACCAAAAAACTTTCGAAATTACCTTCATTTCCGTAGCACGAAACGCACCTCAGAACAACAAACTCGACATCACTTAAGCCATATGTTGTTCCAAAGAGCTTGTTAGTATGAAAATGGACCTGTATTTCAACAGTTTGATTCACGATCGGGTTGTGAGGCACAATCTTTGAGCCGTCATTGTGAACGAACGGCTGGTCGTACAAAGCTGCGGATGGTCTTAAAAAATTCTACGGAACAAACTCTATCTAAATATGAAATAAAAAACATACCGTTCTATATAAATTTTTCGAGATATGAGATTTTCAAATTTTCAAAATTCGTTTTGAACCCCTTCCCCTTGACCTAGGGTTATGAAAAGTTTCGAGGACCATTGTGGGGTTGGTCTAAACCCATAAAAAAAATTTCGTAATTTTAACTCAACGCTAACTGGGCAAAGTGGCGCGGACGGCGTACGGCGTACGGCGTACGGCGGACGGACGGATTTTTTTTTATTCGATTTTCTGAATCTACGTATCTTGAAACGTAAACCAACAAATTTTGAGGGGGGGTTAAAAAAATTTTTTCTTTGGGCGATTCCAATGGTTCATTATCGAAGATAATAAACCAAAACTGTGTTGCAAATCGGCACCATACCATATTCTCACCGTACTCATACCATACCATACGAATTTCTTTCCTATCATACCATACTACTATACCAAATCATACATACAATAATATACCATACCATACTCATACCATGTCATACAAACCGAGTGAATATTGAAATGTCGTCCATTTCTGACCTATATTTAAAATTTCAAGTATCTAGCTCATCATCAAAATTTAATTTGTTTAAACAAATAGGTATTATTTAAACAATTTTACAGACAAGAAAACGAGTGAATATTGCATTGTGATCCAGTTCTGAACTATTTTTAAAATTTCAAGTCAACAGCTCATCATCACAATTAAATTTGTATTATTACAAAAAGGTATTATTTAAACAATTTTACAGATGAGAAACCGAGTGAATATTGCAATGTGGTCTATCCCCGACTCACGGTTAAAATTTCTAGACTGTAGTTTACCGGGAAGATGAAAAACGTAGTTTTATTCTGGGCGTCTGGAGGTTGGGTCACATAACGGCCGTTTTCGACGCGAAAGTTTAGTGTTTTTCCTAAACCTTTGCGCGCTCACTGTGAACGAACGGCTGGTCGCACAAAAATCCAATTGGTCTTAAAAGATTCGTAATTTTTCAGGTCATTCAAAAGTGAACTAAAAATTACACGGTTCAGTTGAATATTTTGAGATATGACATCGTCGAAATTTTAAATTTCGTTTTGAACCCCTTCCCCTTGACCTAGGGTTATGAAAAGTTTCGAGGATCATTGTGGGGCTGGTCCTAACCCAGAAACCAAATTTCGTAATTTTAGCTCAACGCTAACTGGGCAAAGTGCCACGGACGGCGGACGGCGGACGGGGGACGGCGGACGGGGGACGGCGTACGGCGTACGGCGGACGGACGGATTTTTTTTTATTCGATTTTCTGAATCTACGTATCTTGAAACGTAAACCAACAAATTTTGAGGGGGGGTTAAAAAATTTTTTTCTTTGGGCGATTCCAATGGTTCATTATCGAAGATAATAAACCAAAAGTGTGACATTACGGTGTGACGAAGAAAGCGTTATGAAAAATGTCTAATGATTTTCACGAACAACCGATTCGTTGCTACGGAACTTTAACTTCGCCAGTTATCATCGTACAAAAATTGTTCACCACTCGTTGGATAGCTCTCGATTTGCCTAACCATATTACGTTAACCACTGCGGAGTGCGTGGCCGACAAGCTGCGGTATGAGCGTGATTGTTTAAATAATTGTTTACACACAGGTGGTGTGGGAGTGGGAGGTGGCGCAGAGACATAAAATGTCCCTCGTGGTTGCGTACTTGTACGAAAGCTGTACATTTTATGTACAGTTTCTTCGAAAATTCGCTCTTATAGTCATGCTGCATGACTGGGGACTTTTTATCTTAGTTTGATAACCCCGAAACAGAAACACTGTACTGAGAGTGAGAGTTACACCGATAACCCACACACAGATAGATGCCAATGCATAAGGGATCTACTAACATTTTCTGGTTTACTCAATCTTTATGTTGCTTATGTATCACAACCGTTGTATAACGCTATTTACTGAAGTGTTTTCCCCAATAAAAGATTTATTAGATGTCGATGGGCAGACTGACCAATTTGGGTGGACAAAAATCTGAAACTCGGAGATCCTTTAGGAAATTTCACGGTGATCACGAAAGTAGTGAGGAAGAAATGGGGGTTTCAGATACCTGCCTCCCTCTGGCCCCTCTGACGTCATCACCACCTTCCTTCGCTTCCGCCCGATCACCTAGCCACCCAGCCCTCTGACGTCATACGCTCGTGCGTCATAGGCTCTGACGTACTAGTTGGCCTCCTGCCAGCCGCTGACGTCATACGCTCGTGCGTCATAGGCTCTGACGTACTAGTTGCCCTCCTGCCATCCGTCTGACGTCATACGCTCGTGCGTCATAGACTCTGACGTACTAGTTGGCCTCCTGCCAGCCGTCTGACGTCATACGCTCGTGCGTCATAGGCTCTGACGTAGTGGCCCGCTGGTCGCTTGTGTTCTGACGTGATCTGAGGGAAAGGGTGAATCAAGGAAACAAATTTTTCCCGTTTCAGCTTATGTGCCAAAGCAAAGACATGAAAAAGTCAAAAACTATGTGAATAGGTACCTAAGCCCAACTGTAATGTCAATTTTCTGACAATGAGTTTTCGACTATAGTTTTCATACCTTTTTACTCAAGTACTTATTGCAATTTGAGACTGATAATGAGCTGTTTGCAAATAAAAAGTCTGATAACTACTTTATTACATCTTATTAATCTATAAATAGATTAACTTGAAAATTTTCAAGTTCCGATTCACAGTTGAATGTACGAGTATTTTATTTAGATGGAAGTCGAAAAAAGTGAAAACGATTGAATGACGAAACCTGTCGACTACTGACTCAAGAGATACTGTCGACTTCTAACACATGTAGGTTGACTACTAGTGCAAAACCATGTCGACTACTGAAGAAAATGTTGGTCACTGGTGTCGACTACTAGAGCATCGGGATTTTTTACAAAACTTGTTTTTCCCTTTTCAAACCATGTTGAATAATATTTCCCGCTGCCAGGTCTTTTAGGGAAGGATCTTGGGTACACAATGAACAGGTTTGCAATGAGAAAAAACTATTTCCCTACGTGAAAGGTAAGCTCAAAGTTCAAACTTCCTTTAACGTGTCGACTTCTGACGCATTACCCTATGCAGTTGCATAAATAAACGTTTCTGCAATAAAAATTGAAGTATTGATATTATTCTAGTCGATTTGTTATTAAAAAAACGCCTTTTTGGGCTACATCCTAAGATTTGTCGCGCTGTTTGGGCTTCATAAGCCCGCACGGTTTTTAAATTCTAAACAATAAATTTTTGAAATCCCTTTCCTTTGACCTAGGGCTATGGAAAGCTTCGAGGATCATTGTGGGGTCGGTCCGAACATTTTACCCTATTCCCACCTCCACAACTTTTAAAAACAATCCGCACAACAGGAGTTCAAGGCAAAGAAACCTCCTAGCCAAACCCGAACCCGATGAAATATTGCAAATGGAGTGAGGAGAACATGACGGGAGGGCGGCCTGCCTTTTGGTTGCCCCCCGACTGCGCAGTGGCACAGCGGGGAGTCTGCGCCTTCTGAAATCACCGATGTCGATGTAGGTATCTCCCAAATCAAATCCCGCTTCCCGTCACCCGCTCAAGGCCTGTTCAACGTCTCGTAAAGTGAATCGTACAACACAATAAGTCGAAATAAGTATATTCCAAAGGCTCTGAGTATACTCTAAGTATATTCCAATGAGTCTGCCCATCCAACAAATCCTGCTGTCGGGTCGCGTATCCCCTCCCCCGCCGGCCATGTGTTTACTAAAACCCTACGCAAGAAGGTTGAAGAATCAACCCGATCCCAAATATTTTTTGGGTTTACTACAGTTTAGTACAGATTTAGATATAGTTTATTTTTTAGAATTTTTTAAGGCCATCCGCAGCTTTGTACGACCTGCCGTTCGTTCACAATGAGGGCTCAAGTTTGGGTCAAATCGAAAGCCGTCAACATGAGAGTGAATCGTGAGGCAGCTAGTCGGGTAAATTTTCATACTGGCTCAGCTGATTTGAACAGGACTTGGTTTTCAAAGGTCGAGTTAATTAATACCTAGTTAACGTCGAGTTAATAATTAGGTAACAAAAATAATTTTATAAACATTATTAATAACCAACAATAAGTCATTAATAATAATTTACACTACTTGATAATAATGGTTAATGATTAATGATAATAATAATTACCTAATCTATTATACAGTGATCTAGACAATCTAGACAATCTTATTCGGTGATCTGTACAAAGAAGATAATAAGTGAATCGTTGTGTTTTCGCATACAGTTTTCTAGAAAAGTTCTCCCTAAAAAGTAAGAACTAATAATTAGTTCTTACTTTTTAGGGAGAACTTTTCTAGAAAACTGTATGCGAAAACACAATTATTATACCTTTGGAAAGCTTAGATAATCATAATAATATTAATCATAATAATATAATAATAATCATATTATGATGTAGGGTGTGAAATAATTAATCATAATAATTATGAGTAATAATTAATCATAATAATAATCATATTATGATGTAGGGTGTGAAACATGCAAGGATGAAATGAAATCTTGGGAAATGCTGTCGCGAACACTATTCCCACTTTATTTACGAATCGCTAAAAGTGCGACTTCGAACGGTATTGGCCGACCCTTCGCACATTGGACCTTATTGGGAGCGTTCCCAACATCGGACCTTGTTCGCAGACTCTCTCCACATCGGACAGTGCTCATATAGGACTTGTGTGAACAATGTGTTGAATGGTTTGCTGAGGTCAGGCAATTAAGCCCACCCAGTGGGTCTGCTTTTACTGAGCAGGCAACCTCTAAACAATGGAATCAAAAACACGGGAAGGAAGCAAAACCCAGTAAACCATTACAACAAATAAAGCCGATTATGATTGTGATTCTGATTAGGAGTTGAGAGACAAGCGATGAAGGCGAGCGATAGGCTGATTGATTGATTGAATTATTTTATTTATTGATCTGTACAACATCGGTCTGAGTAGCCCGTTCTTCCTGCCGTACAGGAACATTTAGGCTTCATGCTATATTAATCTAGCTCCATCTTATCAAATTCGGGCAATAAAACCAAAATTAATAAAATTATATTGAAAATACCATGACACTTCCTCAAAAAATAAATGGAAAAATAAATACAAAATTACAGCACTTAAAATAACATGGCACTTATTCACTTTCTAACAGCAGTTTTCCGTACTTATTTTGGTTTATTATCTTCGATAATGAACCATTGGAATCGCCCAAAAAAAAAAAAATTTTTAACCCCCCCTCAAAATTTGTTGGTTTACGTTTCAAGACACGTAGATTCAGAAAATCGAATAAAAAATACCAGACTGTATTGCAAATCGGCACCATACCATATTCTCACCGTACTCATACCATACCATACGAATTTCTTTCCTATCATACCATACTGTATTATACCAAATCATACATACAATAATATACCATACCATACTCATACCATGTCATACAAAACGAGTGAATATTGAAATGTCATCCATTTCTGACCTATATTTAAAATTTCAAGTATCTAGCTCATCATCAAAATGTAATTTGTATTATTACAAAAAGGTATTATTTAAACAATTTTACAGATGAGAAACCGAGTGAATATTGCAATGTGGTCTATCCCCGACTCACTGTTAAAATTTCTAGACTGTAGTTTACCGGGAAGATGAAAAAAGGTAGTTTTATTCTGGGCGTTTGGGGGTTGGGTCACATAACGGCCGTTTTCGACGCGAAAGTTTAGTGTTTTTCCTAAACCTTTGCGCGGTCACTGTGAACGAACGGCTGGCCGCACAAAAATCCAATTGGTCTTAAAAGATTCGTATTGGTTAATTATCTTCGATAATGAACCATTGGAATCGCCCAAAGAAAAAAAAATTTTTAACCCCCCCCTCAAAATTTGTTGGTTTACGTTTCAAGATACGTAGATTCAGAAAATCGAATTAAAAAACTCTGCAAATTCTTGACACAACGGTTCATTATCTTCTTTGTACAGATCACCCTTCTGTCTAGATCACTAGGTCTAAATTTTAGAGTAATTATTATTATAAATTATCACTAATTATTAACAATTTTATCAAGTACCTAGTGAAAATTATTATAATTTATTGTTAGGTATTAATAATTCGTATTTATTATTAATAATTATTATTATTAATTATGATTAATTAATACGATATAATTCTGGGGGTTTTAATACTACGTCGGTAATAATTTTTCTATAAAAGAAGTACCTACCAACAAACATTCGAAATTACCTTCATTTCCGTAGCACGAAACGCACCTCAGAACAACAAACTCGACATCACTTAAGCCATATGATGTTCCAAAGAGCTTGTTAGTATGAAAATGGACCTGTATTTCAACAGTTTGAGTCAAGATCGTGTTGTGAGGCACAATCTTTGAGCCGTCATTGTGAACGAACGGCTGGTCGTACAAAGCTGCGGATGGTCTTAAAAAATTCTACGGAACAAACTCTATCTAAATATGAAATAAAAAACATACCGTTCTATATGAATTTTTCGAGATATGAGATTTTCAAAATTTCAAAATTCGTTTTGAACCCCTTCCCCTTGACCTAGGGTTATGAAAAGTTTCGAGGATCATTGTGGGGCTGTTCCAAACCCAGAAACCAAATTTCGTAATTTTAGCTCAACGTTAACTGGGCAAAGTGGCGCGGACGGCGGACGGCGGACGGCGGACGGCGTACGGCGGACGGCGTACGGCGTACGGCGGACGGACGGATTTTTTTTTATTCGATTTTCTGAATCTACGTATCTTGAAACGTAAACCAACAAATTTTGAGGGGGGGTTAAAAAAAATTTTTCTTTGGGCGATTCCAATGGTTCATTATCGAAGATAATAAACCAAAAAATCCGTCCGTCCGCCGTACGCCGTCCGCCGTCCGCCGTCCGCGCCACTTTGCCCAGTTAGCGTTGAGTTAAAATTACGAAATTTTTTTTATGGGTTTCGACCAACCCCACAATGGTCCTCGAAACTTTTCATAACCCTAGGTCAAGGGGAAGGGGTTCAAAACGAATTTTGAAAATTTGAAAATCTCATATCTCGAAAAATTCATATAGAACGGTATGTTTTTTATTTCATATTTAGATAGAGTTTGTTCCTTAGAATTTTTTAAGACCATCCGCAGCTTTGTACGACCAGCCGTTCGTTCACAATGACGGCTCAAAGATTGTGCCTCACAACACGATCGTGACTCAAACTGTTGAAATTCAGGTCCATTTTCATACTAACAAGCTCTTTGGAACATCATATGGCTTAAGTGATGTCGAGTTTGTTGTTCTGAGGTGCGTTTCGTGCTACGGAAATGAAGGTAATTTCGAATGTTTGTTGGTAGGTACTTCTTTTATAGAAAAATTATTACCGACGTAGTATTAAAAACCCTAGAATTATATCGTATTAATTGATCATAATTAATAATAATTATTATTAATAATAAATACGAATTATTAATACCTAACAACAAATAATAATAATTTTCACTAGGTACTTGATAAAATTGTTAATAATTAGTGATAATTGATAATAATAATTAATCTAACATTTAGGATATAGACATTCAGACCTAGTGATCTAGACAGAAGGGTGATCTGTACAAAGAAGAGAATGAACCGTTGTGTCAAGAATTTGCAGAGTTTTTAAATTGGCTGACCGTTTTCGATTCAAGGACATTCTAGCCTGGTCGCTGAACAGTTTGCTTCCATAATTAAAAACGACTTGGTCTATTGAGTGTTTAGGTATTTCTAATGTGACTGCTTTATATCTGGTATTCATGTGTAATGTAATGCACTTACTTTTTTAAATTTTTCATATAATTAATTTGGTTTTATATAAATTAGTGTCTGTATATCATTATTGCGATTCTGTAATCCCTTCTTTGCTTAATTTTCACCATTCCAGCTTCTTGTACAAAGGGGTTACATGTTCATCCCTTCGGAGTGCTGTAACATACCTAAGGGCTGCATTTAGCGCTCTCTGCAGTTTAACATAACGTTTTCGGACATATCAGAGAGACATGTTGAGGCATATTCGAAGTTCGGAAACACTTATGATTGGACTAATTGTTTTTTTTTTTTACATATGATGAAACATTTGACTCTAATTTCCTTAACTGATAAATTGCACGGAAAGTTTTATTACAGGTTTCAACTACATGTGGTTCCCAGCTTAAAGTGTCATCAATTATTACCCCTAAATTCTTAACATGCCTTACATATTCAATTTCAATGTCATTAATGTTGATTTTTGGAACCTAATGCCAATCTATTGTTTTCTTTATCCGTGCGGACCCAACTATCAAGGCCTTGCACTTTTCTATGTTGACTTTTATTAAAACAGATTTTCAATTTCTAAATCCCTCTTATTGATACCTACTATCTTTCAAATCGCAGGGTGTTGAAGACATAATATGTCTTGTATATTATACACCTGCGAATCTTCTACGTACAATAAGTACGATATAGGGCAGCTTTTTCCCAAAGATATTCCAATCGAACTTAGAAAAATAATTTTCAATTATTGAAAAGAAATGTGATGATAGAGTGGATCCTTGCGGCACACCTAACTCATTGTATTTCCACAACGAGAAATTCCCATCCGGTTCCCTCACTCTTTGCATCCTTTTTTCCAAGTATGATTTGAACCAAGCTAACAATTCATGGGCTGAGAGATCTCTAGACATTAGAAATGTTGAAAAACGTGTACCTACAACATGTCGTTCTCGAAGATTCGAATGCTATACAGCGAATTCGGTGACCAGCGCGGTCGGTTCCTGGAAAATCGAAACATCACATGAATCATACGAAAAAAACGGACGAAAGGCTGACGTAAAGAATGATTCGAGGCAGATGGTAGCGTAAAAACTCAGCCTTTTCCGGTTTTCACCTGTTTATCCGATTTACTCGATCCGGTCCTCCCTTCGGCGGTTTACACGCCGACCCGAGACTTCATACATTTGCCGCGGACTGAGTCGGTATTAGCCACAAGGTTGAGAAATAAATAAAAACAACTAGTGAACAAGGTTAGATGGGATAAAAATCCAAACTCAGATTCCTCTTCCGCGGCCGTACACGGGATGAGGATCATGTTCTCGCGCCCTGCCCCTCGCGTAAACCCATCTTCGGCCGCCGAACCAAAAACGCCGCTGCATCTTCTCTTGAAAAGGATCTCCTTGAAAGGAAAAAATAGGCAGCTCGAACTCCGCCTTCCCCTTTCGATAGCCGATTCACCGCTTACAACATTTACAAGACGAATGGAGCTTCCTCCGCAGTCCATCGTATTGACGCCTGCAAGCTGAAGAAATCCTACTTCTTCAAACTAGGTACTTCGTACTTCGTGATGACTGCGAGCCGGTCGTTTTTATCGCCACATTCCAATTAAAAATATTGTTGAACAAATAAAGTACCTACCTACCCCAATAGTGCATCCAGTCTTTGTAGGAAGTAGTCAAAGTCTATACTTGTAATAAAGCTGACCTCGATAGTTAAGGCTTTATTGAACAAAATTCAGGCATAGAATGAAATGAATAATTTGAATCGCGTAATTGTTGTGTGGTCCATAGCAACTCGAGAGGAAGCACAAATAATGTTTGTGAGTTTATCACATTTTCCCCCCCCCCTTTCGTTTCAATAGCGAACGTAATCCTCCAAGTATCTGGGTGGTCGCCTGTTCCTCTGCGGATGTGCCCTCGGAGCCTCTGGCCCTGGAGAAGGTTCGGGGCTGCCATCTGATGGTGCTACTCTTTTGGGGCTCTTGAGGCACCGACATGAGCTCAGGAGGCTCTACTTGGACAGCAGGACGCAGTTGCTGAACGTTTTGTGTCTCAGTTGCCGGGATTTCGTTTGGTTCTGTCTCAACGCCCGCAGGAGCAAGCTGCCTGAGTGAGACTGTAGTTTCCCTACCGTCAGGGAGGCGTACGTGGGCGTAGTGGGGAGTTGACTCGACGAGCTCTACTTTATCCGCCAATGGTTCGTACTTGCTCGCTCTGACGTTCCTTCGCATCCACACAGGCCCTGAGGTAGTCAACCACTCTGGGAGAGATGTTCCGTTGGAGCTACGACGGTTGTGTTTGAAGAGGCGTTCATGAGGAGTCTCGTTTGTTGAAGTGCAGAGGAGCGATCGAATTGCATGAAGAGCTTTTGGGAGCACTGTTTCCCAATGTCGAGCGTCAATATGCTTAGCACGAAGGGCAAGCTGAATAGTCTTGTGACGGAATTTCATAAATTGGCGCGGTGGAGGTGAAACTTGATTAGCTCACCGGGAAAACAATCGGGACCTCTCGGGACTAATCGGGACCTCCCACCTCCGAACCATTCATTTCCTTTGTTCCTTTCCGCCGAGATCGTTCTTCACGTAAAAAATCCATTATTTAACCGATTTTACCTATTGTTTTCCCCGTTTTCTTTATTCATTTCATCCACCTATTTCCGAAGCTGGATATTGACTTTAAATTGCATATTGTCCCGTACCGGTAAGTTCAAGTTTTATGTTGATTACTTTAACTAAATGAGACCGAGTGGTTATGGTTCATACAAGGATCGCATTTATTTTCTTTGATACCGATTGTAATTTATTTTTCCAGTTCTATTATACGGCTACGAAATTCAAGAATATATTTTCATTTTCCCGGACTTCACAAGTGGCGCCCAACGTAAAAGCCTGCCGAAATACCGAGCTGCCGGAATCGTCCCGCATTGCCGAGAGCCTCGATTCAACATCGAAGAAGATCGACCTCCAGTTACCACTAGTTTTATGCTAATTAATATCATTAGCTTCTAGTAACTGTACCGACGAATCGAACAAGTAGGTACCTAAAGCTCTCATTTTTGTTAGATTAGCTGAGTTAATCGTCTCTGAAGCATGGAGACGGAAACCTTATCAGAGTACATGACGCTGCACGACGCACTTGTGTCGGAGCGTGAACTGTTATTTGTCGATTTACAACGCATATACGACAAGAGTAAAACGTTGACGGCAACAGATGTCGCAAGTTTTAGGAGTAGTTATGATCGCCTTGAGAAAATAGATACACGATGTGAAACTTTGAATCAAAAGATGTCTTCTTATAATATCGTAGCAAAAAAAGATCCGAAAAAACTGCATGTTATTGACATCAAGTCCCCTTATGTTCAATTCCTTGATATGATAGATATTATCCGTAGTAAATACTGCGGATTACTAAAGTCAGTTACCTTACCAGTCAATGTTGAATCTGTAAATCCAGCTTCTGACCCTAATACTTCCTCACACCTTCCTCGCATTCCCTTACCTACCTTCTCAGGAAAGATCGATGAGTGGATGAGCTTTTTTTCCTTATTTGAGTCACTCGTCCACTCGGATGCTAAATTGTCTTCCGTCAAGAAACTCCAGTATTTAAAAACAAGTTTAAGGGGTGAAGCCTTATCGGTAATATCATGCTTTCCATTAACTGAGGCCAGTTATGATTTAGCGATTGCAGCCTTAAAGGTCCGGTACGACAATAAACGCATCCTAGCGTCGCATTTTATGTCGAAAATATTGGATTTTAAGCCCATGCGTGATTCTTCTCTCTCTGAATTGCAGAGGTTTCTAACGGTTCATCAAAATAACTGGAATGCCTTGACTTCACTCTCTATTTCAGATACTCTTGATTTTGTACGGCTGCAATTATCCATAAGCCATTTGGATCCGTCGACTCGTCGAGCATTTGAAGACAAATTTTCCGCTAGTTCTATCCCCACATATGAACAATTGATGAGCTTCGTCACCAACCGCACCAGGAGAGAGGAACTAATCGCAGTGGAAGGTAATGCCTACCCTTCTCTTAACAGTCCTAGAGATCCAAACAAAGAGTCCCGTTCCAAGTTTTCCCAAAAGAAAACTTCTTCTGGTAATACCGAATCATTTCCTCTATATTCTCTGAATTTTACCCCAAATGAGTCCACTTCCGAACTTCAACAGTCAGCTGACGGTGCTCAAATTTCTGCAGTTACGGCGGCCCCGGTCGCACGTCCGTCGGAAGCTCCTGTTTGTTGGAACTGCCGAGGTCCACATGTTTTTTCGAAATGCACTCTTCCTAGAAAACAGTTTTGTTATCGATGCGGCCAACCCGACGTAAATGTTTATTCATGTCCGAATTGTGCGCCAAAAAACGAGACAAGGAACGAGTCTCAGGGGTCGGCCTAGTTCCTATGACGTCATCAGATCCTAATGTTCAGAAACACTTCAATCCGTTTCAATTATCTCGATTTACAGCCAACCAGTGGACCTGTAGTCAACCTTCCGTCTTTTCCGTTCCAGAATTTAATTCCTCAAGTGATGAAGAAAACCTTTCGCCCAATACTGTCCAGTTCGCGGCGGAGCTGTCTACCGTTTCTTTATCTCGTCTCGTCCCGTTGCCGTCCGAACTTCTCATGATGTTATTGGAATTTCGCTATTTGTTGGACAACAATTCAGAAGGTAAACAACCTTTACCTATCTCAATACCAGCCTTATATGACTCGGGGTCTGCTCTATCTTTTATTGGTCAAAAAGGTTTATCGATGTTCGAATTTGGTACACCCAGTTACTCGTTGGTAAAAAAACTAGAGCACCCTTTCGTTGTACAAATGGCAAATGGAGCACAAGCCATTATTTCCGACTACTATGATCTGAAATTCCAGATTGGGAACCAGGAGGGTACCTTCCGATTTTACTTTCTGAATACTCTATCCTTTCCAATTATTTTGGGGCTGGATTTCATCGAACATTATCATATTATTACAGATGTGCAGAACCGAGAGTGGTGGTTCTCTGACAGTTTGTCTGGAAGATTCCCTCTGATATCGTCCCGGAAGCCCCACGACATAGTTGATCCTTCAGCCATCGTTTGTTCCGGAATCCGAACTTTAGAACGAGCGGATCAGAAGGTACTCGATTTTATTGTTTCAGAAGGTTTGAAATCCTTAGAAAACTCACCGGGTCTCACTTCGAGGATCACCCATAATATTGATGTTGGTTCTGCAATACCTATTAAGCAGCGATCTTACAATTATTCCCCCAAAGTACTTGCTACTATGCATGTAGAATTAGATAAAATGTTGGTTGATGGAATTGTTGAGAAGAGTAACGCAGCATGGTCTTCTCCTGTTGTGATGGTCGGCAAGAGTGATTCATCTTACAGATTTTGTATCGATTTCCGTAAAGTCAACGCCATAACTAAGAAGGATTCATATCCAATGTCAAACATTAACATGCTGTTAGACTCCCTAAGATCGGCTGTCTATCTGAGTAAGCTTGATCTAAAACAAGCTTTCCATCAAGTCCCGTTAGCGAATGAGACCAGTCGGGATATAACTTCGTTCGTGGTGCCTGGGCGGGGCTTATTTCGCTTTAGGACCATGCCATTTGGGTTAACAAATGCACCGGCAACCTTTCAGAGGTTGGCTGACTCTGTATTCCTTGATTTATACCCCCAAGTTCTGGTCTTCCTCGACGACATAATTCTCGCCACAGAAGATTTTCCCTCTCATTGTTCCCTCCTAAAAGAAGTTTTCCGTCGATTACAGGATTCTGGACTTCGAATAAACGCGGAAAAATGCCAGTTTGGATGCAGCGAAGTCAGCTATTTAGGCTACAGAGTAAACAGAGACGGAATAAGCGTGGATCCAGAGAAAACGCGTGTGGTTACGGAGTACCCACCCCCAAAAGACTTAGTAGGCCTTCGTCGTTTTCTCGGAATGTCAGGTTGGTATCGCCGTTTCATAACGAATTTTTCCGATATCGTCTCTCCACTTACCGACCTATTGAAGAAAAACAAACCATGGGTGTGGGCAGAGAAGCAGGTAGTTGCCTTTGAAAAGTTGAAAAATGCCCTTACCTCTGCACCAATCCTTGCCAGGCCGGATTTTGGTCTTCCATTTTGTTTGCAGTGTGATGCATCAAATTTTGCTATTGGTTGTTCCCTCACCCAAGTACAAAATGGTTCAGAGAGGGTTATATCGTACAGTTCTCGTACTCTCACTCCCGCAGAAAGGAATTACTCGGTTACCGAGAAGGAGTGTTTAGCGGTTATTTTTGGTATCGAGAAAAATCGACAGTATCTTGAAGGTTACGAATTTAAGGTCATAACTGATCATTCTTGCCTTCGCTGGTTGTTGAATCTTGAAAATCCTGCAGGAAGACTAGCTCGATGGGTTCTTCGACTTCAACCTTACCGTTTCAAAATCGAATACCGCAAAGGGAAACTAAATTGTGTCGCGGATGCCCTTTCGCATATTTCGGGCTGTGGGATTGTTAATACCGTTGACGTTCTCGAACCTGACTCTGACAGTTGTACTAAAGACTCTTGGTACGATCGGAAACTTTACAGGGTTCAAAACTATCCTGATGACCATCCAGACTGGAGGGTAGAAGGGGGTAATTTATTTATTTGCCGTAAGACTTTCTTCAAAGAGGAAATTGAAGACCCTACTGAGGACTGGAAGTTAGTCGTTCCGTGGGTGTTTCGTTCCGGAGTTTTGCAAGAATGTCATAACGATCCTCAAGCTGGACATTTAGGAGTAGCCAAAACGCACTGGCGAATCGGCCGACAGTACTTCTGGCCTGGTATGTACCGTGACGTCGTCCGACATGTTCGTCATTGCGACGTTTGCCAAAGGGTGAAACCCCAAAATTCCACTCCTAAGGGCCACATGTTCCCCAGATACCTCACTTCTCCATGGGAGATTGTCTCAACAGATCTCATGGGACCATTTCCTACGAGCTCCACCGGAAATAAATATTTACTCGTATTCGAGGACTTGTTCACCAAGTGGGTTGAATTGGTTCCCATCCGTGCCGCTACTTCCAATGTCATACTCCAAAAGTTCCGTTCCACCATTCTCAACCGATTTGGTGCCCCATCTACTTTGATTTCAGATAATGCAACCAACTTTGTAAGCTCTTCCGTTCGTTCACTTGCTCAGTCATGTGGTATCAGGCACCAAACCACCCCCTTGTACCACTGCCAAGCTAACCCTACTGAACGAGTTAATAGAAATATTCGACAACTTATTGTGACGTACCTGGACAAGGAGAAACACACCAAATGGGATGTATGGCTAAGTGAGCTACAATTCGCTCTGAACAGCTCGGTACACGGCTCGACCAAATATTCTCCCGCCTTCCTTAATTATGGTAGAGAAATCCAACCCATTGCATCTCACTTCAGAGCGACTACGCAGCCTCATAATGATTTCCCCCGCAGCGCTCCAGACATCGACGGATGGGCAGCACGAATGGGAAAACTCAAAGACATCGTTCACCTAGTTGAGGAAAATCTCTTGAAATCGAGCATGCAGCAAAGCACCCGATACAACCTGCGACGTCGCAACGATACCTTCAAAAAGGGTGATCTCGTCCTACATAGAAACTTCACCTTGTCGTCGGCCGGTAACCGGATTGCAGCCAAACTCAACCCCAAGTATGAGGGCCCTTTCACCGTCACGTCAGTTAGCTCAGGAGGTGTTTGTCAACTGTCTGATACAAAAGGGCGTAGCATAGGGAGTTGGCATCCCTCAAAATTGAAAATCTATCGACCACCTCAACCGCTGGAGGGGGGTATGTGACGGAATTTCATAAATTGGCGCGGTGGAGGTGAAACTTGATTAGCTCACCGGGAAAACAATCGGGACCTCTCGGGACTAATCGGGACCTCCCACCTCCGAACCATTCATTTCCTTTGTTCCTTTCCGCCGAGATCGTTCTTCACGTAAAAAATCCATTATTTAACCGATTTTACCTATTGTTTTCCCCGTTTTCTTTATTCATTTCATCCACCTATTTCCGAAGCTGGATATTGACTTTAAATTGCATATTGTCCCGTACCGGTAAGTTCAAGTTTTATGTTGATTACTTTAACTAAATGAGACCGAGTGGTTATGGTTCATACAAGGATCGCATTTATTTTCTTTGATACCGATTGTAATTTATTTTTCCAGTTCTATTATACGGCTACGAAATTCAAGAATATATTTTCATTTTCCCGGACTTCACAGTCTTCCAAATTATCCCGTTGTAACGCTCCACTTGACCGTTTCCTCTTGGGTTGAATGCTGAAGAGCGACTTGCGGCAATCCCGTTCTTTGTAAGGTAGTCCTTTAGCTCTGTAGACATAAAAGATCTACCCTGGTCGGAGTGAATATAGCACGGTGTTCCAAAAATCGAAAACAACAACTTCAAGTTTTTGATAACAGAGGCAGACGACGTATCCTTGCATGGAAACCCAAATGGGAACCGTGAATACTCGTCAACTACTGTCAACAGATAACGATTACCCGAGCTTGTTGGAAGAGGTCCTTTAAAATCTAAATTGAGCCTCTCAAACGGAGAAGTCGCTTTAATCAAAGCACCTTGGTACCGTGTGAATTGTGGCTTGATCTCGCAGCATACCGCACATTTTCTGATGGTTTCACGGATCTCTGCAACAGAAAATGGAAGGTTTTTACTTCGGATCCAATGGAACATACGTGTAACCCCTGGATGACAAAGCATGTTGTGAAGGTCGATCAGAGTGGGATGGCTGCTGGCAATTGTAGAAGAGCAGAAGCGTGAGAAAGCGTCAGCAGCTTTGTTCTCACTTCCTGGTCTGTAGATGATGTCAAATTGGTAGGGTAGGAGCTCAACTCGCCAACGCTGGATCTTCTCATTTTTGATCTTCTTCTTGATTTTAGAATTGAACATGAAAGAGACCGCCTGCTGGTCCGTTATTATTTTAAAAGGTCTACTCAGTAGGAAGTGTTTCCAACGTCGAATTGCTTCCACAATGGCGTAGGCCTCCTTTTCGACCGCTGAATGTCTTTGTTCGGCAGCTGAAAGTGTCCTTGAGAAAAAGGCCACGGGACGACCAAGTTGAGTGAGCACTGAAGCTATTGCATGATCCGAAGCATCAGTCTCTACAACGAAGTCCTCGTCCTCGTTGACGTGGTGAATTGCGGAGCCTGCAACAAGTTTCTTCAGCTCCTCGAAGGCATTTAAAGCATCACCATCCAGAGGGAATTTTTTACATCTAACAAGGAAGTGAATTTTCTCCGAAAAGCCTTTGATGAATCGAGCATAGTGCGCAAACATGCCGACAGCTCTTCTAAGAGAAGGGATGTCCTTTGGGGGAGGGTAGTTGAGGAGAGGCTTCAGTCTTTCGGGATCTGGCTGTATGGAATGGTTAGCTACAGAGTAGCCCAACAACTTGATGGAGGAAAGATTGAATCTACTTTTTGACTTGTTTAGCGTTAGATTATATTTCTCAACTGCTTTGAGAAAGTTTGCCAAGTTTCTGTCATGGTCTGCCTGTGTGAGTCCACAGATGGTGATATCGTCAAGGTATGCAAATGTCCCTTCTAGGTTCTCAGAGTCTATGATGCCCTGAACCACGCGTTGGAATCCCGGTACTCCGTTGGTCACTCCAAAAGGAATCCTCCGAAATTGGTACAGGTTACCATTAGCCTCAAACGCCGTGTAGGCGCGATCAACCTCTCGTATAGGGACTTGATGATACGCACTCTTCAAGTCAATGGTGCTGAAAACACTGTATTTGGCTACTTTGTTGACGACTTCCTCGACTCTTGGGATAGGGAAGGCATCCAGTAAGGTAAACCTATTTATCTTTTGCGAATAATCGATGCACAAACGCTTCTTTCGGTTTCCTCCGGAAACAACTACGATTTGTGCACGCCATGGAGAAGTACTTTTCTCAATAATGCCATTTGTGAGTAGCTGCTTAACCTCTTCGTCAATGAAACTTATGTCTTCTTTAGAGAAACGACGCGATTTGATAGCAACGGGTTTGATGGATTCCAGCAGATTTGTGAACAACTCTGCTTCCGGGACTTTGGCCATAGCAACGCTACAAATCTCAAGAGGGGGTCGAGAGCCTTTGAAATTGATGGTGACAGCTTTGTACTCCTGGAGGAGGTCAAGGCCTATTATTATATCCGCGCAAGAGTGTGGAAGCACCGAGAGTTTGAAATGAAGGAAAAACTTGATTATCCAGCTCGATGCTAGCATAACAACAGTATTGAATTGGGCATGTTAATGAAGTGGAGGCCATTGAAATGGGGCTCGCACGCTCCTTTTGTAGGGGAAGACCCACTCGACGAGCAAAGCCTTCGTCTATGAATGTTGATGAGCTGCCACTGTCAATAAGTGCTTTGGCTTTGGTTCCATTGATAAGAACATTTACCACTGATTTTGAGAGGCATTTTGGTGCAGCGCAAACAATGGCAGCAGTATTCTCATCACTCACAGCCGTGACCTGCTTCTTTGAACGGCAAACGGATGAATAATGTCCTACTTTGGTACAATTCGTGCATATTTTGTCTTTAGCAGGGCATGCACTGCGAGGATGTTTCGCCCTCCCACAAAAATAGCATTTTTTTCCGTCATTTATTGCAGATGAAGCTGTGTGAACGGATGAACTGTCAGGTGCATCAGTTGGGCTACTCGGCACGGCATTCACAACAGGAAATGCACTATTGTACGAGGTGGAATGAATCTGGGCTGATTCTAGAGCTAGTGCTTGCGTATAGGCTTGATCAAGCGTGAGAGTTTTGTTCTCCAACAAGCGACGGCGAATGTCAGACGATGTTAGTCCTCTAATGAACGAGTCCCTAACATAATCGTCCTGATTTTCGGCTGCCGATCTAGCTTGGAATTGGCAATCTAGGCAAAGCTGATTTAATGCCCTATAATATTGGCCGACGGACTCATGAGAGCCTTGAGATCTCGTAGCTAACTGGTGGCGGGCAAAAATCTCGTTGATCGGTTTTACAAAGGTGGCTTTAAGGATTGCAATAGCCGCCTCATAACTATAGTTTGCCTCGCTAATCATTGCAAAGATGGGTGGAGCTACATGGTTCATGAGTAAATTGAGTTTACCTTCTTCGGGAAGTGGTCCAGGAACGTTCCGGACGAAGCTTTCAAAAGTGCGGAACCAATGTTTCCACTCGAGTGCCGCAGTAGCTGTGTTTGGATCCAGTTCAAGACGATTCGGGCGTAAGAGCCTATCCATATTGAATTTTGTTCAATAAATTGTAATAAAGCTGACCTCGATAGTTAAGGCTTTATTGAACAAAATTCAGGCATAGAATGAAATGAATAATTTGAATCGCGTAATTGTTGTGTGGTCCATAGCAACTCGAGAGGAAGCACAAATAATGTTTGTGAGTTTATCACAATACTGCCGTTAGAATGAAGAACGCCTCACCTCAAATATTCTTTTTTTTTTTTTTTTTTACGTAATCCCTATATTTTTTACCTTATCTTTCCAACGGTGAAATCGAAATTTCGAAATTCGACCCGGAAGGGGTTGAATTCGTAGGGGGTGAAACCAAACAAGTGTTCGATTTGGAGGAAAAACACCTCACCTACTTGTTTTTTAAGGTAAAACACCTCAGCCTACCACTTAAAACGCCTCACCTTTGTGTTGTTCGTTGCCTGTTTTGGAGGAAAAACGCCTCAGCTCGTTGAAAATTCGAGCTGAGGTGTTTTTTGTTCAAACTGTTGGCTTCAAATTCAAGGTGAGGCGTTTATTGGCTTTCGCTAGGCGTTTTTGTTCCAATTGTTTACACATCTGACCGGGGCTGAGGCCTTCTTTCTATCTGATCGGCTGGTGGTCAGTCATTTTCAGTTTAAGTTTCGGCGCTGTTTTAATTCAACGAATTCACGTGGGAAATCTTTGGTGGCTCTCGCGTTGGCTCCTTGTTCAGTCGGGGAAGACATTCCATTTTCAAATCATTGAGCTATAAAATAAAGATGTACGGTGGGAGGGTCGGCAAACCCCCCCCCCCCCACCAAATACGTTCCATATTAACTAGGTAGGTGTGTGTAATATATTAAATACTAGGGGGGGGGGGGGGTTGCCGACCCTCCCACTGTACATCTTTATTTTATAGCTCATTTTCTCCTCGAAAATTCGTTAAATGATAGCTTGAATCAGAAGACACGACCAATTCCATATCGCACTCGTTGAGTAACTAATAAAAACAAATATTTATAAATTTTATAAATAGTGCCAATCATCATGGTTTTGGGAAGGTGTGAAGTCATGGTATCGAAATTGGAAGAAATGGGATCCGTCCATCAATTAGGTACTTGCTCGAGATGGAGGAGAGAACAGTTCCTGGTATTGGTTGCTCAACGCCGGGCTAGGCTGGCGTACATAACTTAGGGCCGGTTTCACCAACGTTTTTAATCAACGTTTAATAATTAAATCGATGATCTTAGGTGGTAAACTGTAACTACTCCGAAATAAGTTACCTCAACAAGATGAGTGTAGAATCGCGAATGAATATTTTATTGTTGAACTGTTATATAGAAACCATACAAATAGATCACCCTAGTAGCACTTGCTGTATAATCCACTACATATCTCCCCCTTCAGCTTTCCCGCGCAACTGATCAGCATGACGCCTCTCTGTTTTTCCATTGATTTGCACCAGGTACGACAGCATTCCTTTCCTCTCCAGTATCGTCCCTTCCTGCCATTCTTTGTCCCTTGTTGTTTTCACCCACACCTCATCCCCCACCGAAACTCACGGAACTCTTCTTCTTTGCCTGTTTGCTTCCAGTGGGCTCTGTCCAATTTTGCTTGCAAATCCGGTTTGACGAGATCTAACCGCGTCCTAATTTGCCTCCCCAACAACATTTGCGCCGGAGACCGCCCTGTAGTGGCGTGGACTGCATTTCTGTAGGACAAGAGAAATTTCTGCACCTTCAAGTCTACATCACCTCTGTCGTTTTTCGCTGCCCGAAGTCGTTCCTTAAATGTTCTAACCGCCCGTTCTGCTTGTCCGTTCGTCCTGGGATGATAAGGCGTCGATGTTATATGCCGGACGTTGTTATCAGTACAAAACATTTTAAATTCACTCGATGTGAATTGGGGTCCATTGTCCGACACAATACACTTTGGTATGCCGAAACGAGTGAAAATCCCTCTCAAAATTTGTATTGTCTTGTTGGTTGTCGTCGACCCCATCCACAAGTATCAGCCACATTTTCCCTTCGAATGGCCCAGCAAAGTCTATGTGGACTCTGCTCCATGCTTCGTGCGGGACATTCCAAAAATATATGGGAGACTCCGGTCTTTTTGGTCTGTTTTTCTGACAGCTGGAACATTGTTTCACATACCTTTCAATATCCTGATCGATACGAGGCCACCACACTTGTAGCTTTGCAATGGACTTCATGGCTCCCTCTCCTGGATGGCCTTCGTGTAATGACGCTAAGACTGTAACTCTGAATCCGCTAGGAATCACCAACTTACCACTCCACAATAACACGTCTTCTTCCACTGAGAGCTCTTCTCTCTTCTCCCAAAAGACGAAAAACCGTTCATCTAACAGTTTCTTAGGTGGCCAACCTTGCCTTACATACTCCACAATCACTTTTAAAACATCATCTCTTCCTATCTCGTTTTTAAGCCGCTTCTGGGAAACCGGTGCATCATTCAAACGGAGGTGCAACAATTGGTTTGCACTTGGCTCCCCTAATTGTTCCTCCATAGATCTACCCTCACTCAAATTCACTGGTAGACGAGATAATGTGTCCGCAATAACATTTTTCTCTCCTTTAACATACTCCAGCCGGTACTGGAACGAACCCAAGTACACTGCCCATCTTGCTAGCCGATTTGCAGCTACTTTTGGGAGCTCCTTTCCTTCTCCAAATATGTGGGTTAATGGCTTATGATCTGTTCTAAGCGTAAAACTTCTACCCATCAGATACTGGCTGAACCTATTCATTGCGAAAACTATTGCCAGCGCTCCCCTATCAATGGTAGAGTAATTTCTCTCACTCTGATTATAAAGTCTCGAAGCAAACGCCACTGGTTTCTCCAGACCGTTTTCCACCTCGTGCAGCAACACAGCTCCTAATCCATCTTCACTGGCATCTGCCATGACAACTAAGGGCCAAACTGGGTTGTAATGTATCAATGTGTCATCCGCCGACAAAATGCTCCTCACATGTCTAAATACTTTCTCTTGCTTTTCGTTCCATTCCCATCTGGTTCCTTTCTTGTTCAACGCATGCAACACCGCACATTTTGATTGGAGATGTGGCACAAACCTTGAGTAGTAGTTTATCGTTCCCAGGAACGACTTTAGCTGTTTCCGATTAGTTGGTGCTGGCATCTTCAGGATGGCTTCCACGTGTTCTCTTGTCGGATGGATCCCCAGATTATCAATTTGGTGGCCCAAATACTCCACAGAACTTTGGAACCATCGACATTTTTGTGGATTCACACGCAACCCTGTCGCTTCCAATCGTTCCAAAACTTGTTCGATATGATGCACGTGCTCTTTTCCGTTTCTTCCTGTAATGATTACATCGTCCAGATAACACGCTACTCCTTTCAACCCCTCCAATACTCCATCAATTGTGCTCTGAAAGATTGCCGGTGCTAAATTTACTCCAAATGGCATACGACAATACCGGTATATGCCCTTGTGAGTTGAAATATTCAAAAATCTTCTCGTGTCCTCATCAACTTCAATCTGCAAATACGCGTCTTTCAAATCAATGACTGAAAACATCTCACCTCCCCCAATCCGTGACATTACCTCTTCAAAACTTGGCAGTTGGTGCAGATTTGACTCAACGTATGGATTCAAGGTTACCTTGAAATCACCACAAATGCGAACCTTCCCGGTGGGTTTAACCGCTACTACAATCGGAGATACCCATTCTACAGGACTGGTCACCACATCCACTTTCTCAATGATCCCTTCTTGTTCCAATCGTTTCAATTCAGTTTCTATTTCTCCCCGCAATGCGATTGGCACCCTTCGAGCTGGAAATGCCTTTGGTACAGCGCCTTCCCTTAGCCTTATCTTCAACTTCAGGTTTCTTACGGTTCCCAATCCGTCTGAGAACACAACTGGGTGATTCTTAATTATTCTGTCAATAACACTCTGATCACTCTTCTTTTCTTTACCGCCATCGGGTTACCTCCGGCCCTAGGATCGTGTACTCTATTAGTAGCTCCTGGATCCAGTTCCCTGAGCTTCTTCTGCTCAGTTGTGGCTTTTTCTAACAGCAATGCTGTTTTTTCCACCTCCTTGAAACTTTTCTCAACACTTGAATGGGCTTTAATAAGTTCTTCTTGCCAGTCTGTATTGTTTATCCCCAAAACCAACTGTTCCTGTAACCGTTCTTCCAGATTCCGCCTGAATTCACATTCTCGAGCTAAACATTTCAATTCCAAAATGTACTGGGATACTGTCTCCTCTTCTCTTCTCCATCTCAAGGTGTACGATCGTCGCTCCGCAAACACCGAGGTGTTTTTACCGTAAAAAGATGCCAATACGTCTTTCAGCTCCTTATATTCTATAGTTTCTACATCCTCCGGCAGAAACGTATCGACAAGCACTCGGATTGGGCCCGGTCCCACCGTTGAGAGAATCAATGTAGCCCGCTCCTTCTGGTCATATATCTTCTGCTTCGCCAACTCAATTTCAAAACGTTTAATGTAATACACCCAATTTTCATTTTCTGGATCAAACCGCTCGAACTTGAACTTACTTAGTTCTCCGCGCGTACGATGTTTGTAACTTACGTCTTGTTCCACATCACTACCATCTCCCCCTTCCACTCTTTTAGTCTTTCGCGCCGTCTATCCCATCCTCGTCGCCACTGTAACTACTCCAAAATAAGTTACCTGAACAAGATGAGTGTAGAATCGCGAATGAATATTTTATTGTTGAACTGTTATATAGAAACCATAGAAATAGATCACCCTAGCTAGGGCTAGTAACACTGGCTGTATAATCCACTACAGTAAACAACGATGTCGAGTTTCACCAACGTCGTTTTAAATAAACCAACGAGATAAGAAGATAAATCAACGATTAAAATTAACCACCCGATTTTGGCTGGTTTAAGCCCTAAATCAACGATTTACCACTCCGCCATCTTGCCAGTTCTCAAGTTTTGTTGTGATCCGTTTCTCTATTCTTCTTCATTCTTGACACCTATGATGAGCAGGGGATTGATTAGAGCATTTCGGTTGGTGGACGAAATTAATGATGAAGATGAAGACTTCTCAATTCGACGGCCGCGATGGATTAGAGAGAGGCTAAATGATTTTGACCTCGATGAAATCCTACTTCCATTGAACAAAATCCCTATTTGTTTCCAAGTTTCATTCATCAATCGTGAACTTGAACCATCTGTTCTTTTATTTTCAATGATATGGACATAGTTTCGCACTATTTCCACAAGCTTTAGTTTTTCATTTGACTCAAACTTCGGCTCCCTCTTCCGCTTCTGCGATGCTGCCGCTTCCATCGAGGCAACCGATTCACAAAATTTTAAAAATGAAACAATCAACAATAAACAATCACAACTAAAAATCAACAATCAAACGAAAAATAGTAAAATATAGGGAAAGCAGAAAAAGAAAAATCGGGAGGACCGCACACAATTGAACAATCGGTATGCCGTTATCAGTCGTTATCGAATAGCATCCATGCTAATTCGCCGTTTAATTCCATGCTAATCCATGCTAAATCGTCGTTTAAACTTAAATCGATGTTTTATTTAAACAACGTTTTATGAAATCTTTTTAATCGTTGATTACAGTGGTGAAACTCATTTCTCCTTATCAACGATTAAAATCTCTGGTTTGATAAACCAATGATTAATTTTAACCATGGTTACGAGTGTTTGGTGAAACCGGCCCTTACAGTCTGTCGTCATTTGAGGAGAGGGGTTCAACAATGGAAGAACCATCCTCAGGTAAGTTGGTGATTAATAGAACCATGAAAAACCATACATAGTATCTTAATAGTTTTAAAAAATACTGATTAATGATTAGGTACCTAGTACCTACTTAATTAGTTAACAATTATTATTTAATTTACACGATTAAATCCTGTATATTTTGTTTTACCTCCAAAAATATTTAGAAAACGAATTTTTAGCACTTGGGTGAGGGGTTCTTCCTCCAAACGCAGCTTCGAAATGTACTAATCTTTTTGAAACTGAAACGCCTCACACAGAGGTGAGGTGTTTTACCTTCAAAAACATAGCGAAATAGTGGCTCAAAACGCCTCAGGTGTCAATAATCGATAAAATTATCGATTTTTTCTCGATTTTGGTTTATTATCTTCGATAATGATTCATTGGAATCGCCCAAAGAAAAAATTTTTTTAACCCCCCCTCAAAATTTGTTGGTTTACGTTTCAAGATACGTAGATTCAGAAAATCGAATAAAAAGAAATCCGTCCGTCCGCCGTACGCCGTCCGCCGTCCGCGCCACTTTGCCCAGTTAGCGTTGAGTTAAAATTACGAAATTTTGGTTTATTATCTTCGATAATGAACCATTGGAATCGCCCAAAGAAAACATTTTTTTAACCCCCCCTCAAAATTTGTTGGTTTACGTTTCAAGATACGTAGATTCAGAAAATCGAATAAAAAAAAATCCGTCCGTCCGCCGTACGCCGTCCGCCGTACGCCGTACGCCGTACGCCGTCCGCCGTACGCCGTACGCCGTCCGCCGTCCGCGCCACTTTGCCCAGTTAGCGTTGAGTTAAAATTACGAAATTTTTTTTATGGGTTTCGACCAACCCCACAATGGTCCTCGAAACTTTTCATAACCCTAGGTCAAGGGGAAGGGGTTCAAAACGAATTTTGAAAATTTGAAAATCTCATATCTCGAAAAATTCATATAGAACGGTATGTTTTTTATTTCATATTTAGATAGAGTTTGTTCCGTAGAATTTTTTAAGACCATCCGCAGCTTTGTACGACCAGCCGTTCGTTCACAATGAGGGCTCAAAGATTGTGCCTCACAACACGATCGTGTATCAAACTGTTGAAATACAGGTCCATTTTCATACTAACAAGCTCTTTGGAACATCATATGGCTTAAGTGAGTTTGTTGTTCTGAGGTGCGTTTCGTGCTACGGAAATGAAGGTAATTTTGAATGTTTGTTGGTAGGTACTTCTTTTATAGAAAAATTATTACCGACGTAGTATTAAAAACCCCAGAATTATATCGTATTAATTAATCATAATTAATAATAATTATTATTAATAATAAATACGAATTATTAATACCTAACAATAAATTATAATAATTCTCACTAGGTACTTGATAAAATTGTTAATAATTAGTGATAATTGATAATAATAATTAATCTAACATTTAGGATCTAGACATTTAGACCTAGTGATCTAGACAGAAGGGTGATCTGTACAAAGAAGATAATGAACCGTTGTGTCAAGAATTTGCAGAGTTTTTTTTATGGGTTTCGACCAACCCCACAATGGTCCTCGAAACTTTTCATAACCCTAGGTCAAGGGGAAGGGGTTCAAAACGAATTTTGAAAATTTTAAAATCTCATATCTCGAAAAATTCATATAGAACGGTATGTTTTGGTTTATTATCTTCGATAATGAACCATTGGAATCGACCAAAGAAAAAATTTTTTTAACCCCCCCTCAAAATTTGTTGGTTTACGTTTCAAGACACGTAGATTCAGAAAATCGAATAAAAAAAAATCCGTCCGTCCGCCGTACGCCGTCCGCCGTCCGCCGTCCGCGCCACTTTGCCCAGTTAGCGTTGAGCTAAAATTACGAAATTTTTTTTATGGGTTTCAACCAACCCCACAATGGTCCTCGAAACTTTTCATAACCCTAGGTCAAGGGGAAGGGGTTCAAAACGAATTTTGAAAATTTGAAAATCTCATATCTCGAAAAATTCATATAGAACGGAATGTTTTTTATTTCATATTTAGATAGAGTTTGTTCCGTAGAATTTTTTAAGACCATCCGCAGCTTTGTACGACCAGCCGTTCGTTCACAATGACGGCTCAAAGATTGTGCCTCACAACCCGATCGTGAATCAAACTGTTGAAATACAGGTCCATTTTCATACTAACAAGCTCTTTTGAACATCATATGGCTTAAGTGATGTCGAGTTTGTTTTTCTGAGGTGCGTTTCGTGCTACGGAAATGAAGGTAATTTCGAATGTTTGTTGGTAGGTACTTCTTTTATAGAAAATTTATTACCGACGTAGTATTAAAAACCCCAGAATTATATCGTATTAATTAATCATAATTAATAATAATAATTATTAATAATAAATACGAATTATTAATACCTAACAATAAATTATAATAATTCTCACTAGGTACTTGATAAAATTGTTAATAATTAGTGATAATTGATAATAATAATTAATCTAACATTTAGGATTTAGACCTAGTGATCTAGACAGAAGGGTGATCTGTACAAAGAAGATAATGAACCGTTGTGTCAAGAATTTGCAGAGTTTTTTATTTCATATTTAGATAGAGTTTGTTCCGTAGAATTTTTTAAGACCATCCGCAGCTTTGTACGACCAGCCGTTCGTTCACAATGACGGCTCAAAGATTGTGCCTCACAACACGATCGTGAATCAAACTGTTGAAATACAGATCCATTTTCATACTAACCAGCTCTTTGGAACATCATATGGCTTAATAAGTGATGTCGAGTTTATTGTTCTGAGGTGCGTTTCGTGCTAAGGAAATGAAGGTAATTTAGAATGTTTGTTGGTAGGTACTTCTTTTATAGAAAAATTATTACCGACGTAGTATTAAAAACCCCAGAATTATATCGCATTAATTAATCATAATTAATAATAATTATCATTAATAATAAATACGAATTATTAATACCTAACAATAAATTATAATAATTTTCACTAGGTAGGTACTTGATTAAATTGTTAATACTTAGTGATAATTGATAATAATAATTAATCTAACATTTAGGATCTAGATATTCAGACCTAGTGATCTAGACAGAAGGGTGATCTGTACAAAGAATATAATGAACCGTTGTGTCAAGAATTTGCAGAGTTTTTTTCTCAATTTCGTCTTAAATTATGTTCATTTGAGTTTCTATCGACTTACCTCCAAAAACCTGGGTCGTAAAAATGTTCTGGAGTGAAGTTATAGCGAAGTTCATACTGAGAACTTTGAAGCTGATTTCTGAAAATCGCACTTTTCGAGGTGAGGCGTTCTTCATTCAAACGGCAGTATAGCGACTTCACCCTATGAATTAATAACATAATATATAATCTATACTGCTATAAGTTTATTGGTCAAATACACTCAAATTATTTGGTTTTTCCCCTGAAAATTTTATTGCGCCAAGATTGTTTCTTATAAGCAATTTACATTTGAAAATATACATAATATGTATATTTTCAAATGTAAATTGCTATATTATATAGGTACATGTACATGTATCTGTACTTGTACCTATATATGTATAGGTGCATGTACCTATATACCTATATATGGATGCGTTGAATGACCAAATACTAGTCGCTACCAAATACTATGACCAAATACTAGCACAACAAATGACATTAGTCGTAACATACATAATAAGCATTCCATCTCTGCTGTTCTCCACATTGCTGTTCATAACAATATTAATTCTACTTCCCTTGTAGATAGCCGCATGAATAGGGCCCAGTTCCTGGGCAGAAACGTCGTGGAATAAAAACCTTCAAACATACGACTGGTATTAAATACTAGTTGTTTCATCAAAATCCTTGGCTTTGTTTCAAGAGAAGCAACGAAATTCTGAAAACAAATGGCTTCCTTCTGACGTTTTCGCTTCTTTTACTGCCCTTTGAGTGTTCATCTGGGCATAAGGGATTGACCCTCTTGCCGACATTATTTATCGACTACAGTGTTTTGTATCCATGGCACAGGCCATAAATATTCTACCAACCCGGATAAACGTTTATACGGCAAATTCAAACGCTTCAAAATTTTTAGTATAATTGGCGAGTTCCTCGATACACAGAGGCCGTAAATAATTAATAATAATAGAAATTTATTGACGCTCGAGGGCCCTTTTAAGTAGCTTTAATTATTCCGCCTATTATCACTTGTGATCATAAAGTTGATCTCGGACCGTTCAAACATCCCAGTACGGTTAGTCTTACGACACAATGGAGTCGCCAGAGAGAAGGTCACTCCAGTTCCTCGCCTCTTGATCATAAAACCCTGACTATTATTATAATGGGATTGGAAACGTTTATTCATCACTTGTATGGGTGGGGCGGGCTGCTGAGGGCTGTCGTATTGTGTAATGAGCTCGGAATCCTCGCCTGTGGAGCGCCCGGGGAAAATCATGAACAGGCGGACGCTGTCTCGGTCCGGATCGTCTTAAGACGGGCGTTGTGGCCTTTGTGTTGTAGAGTGAGTACGAGGGCGGAGCAAAGCTGGCGAAGTTTACGTACTCCTCGTATCACTATTAGAAAGATTTTGCAGACCACTGGTGACGGTAACGTCAGCGACCTCCGTCAACGTTAGCTACAGCGCGCAACTAACCCCCCCAGTTAGATAACCTAACTAACTAAGAAGCTAACCCCCCAGCTGATCGTTCATGACAAGTGCCCGTTGCATACATTTTTTAACGTCACGCAAAGTGCGTTACTTTTGATTTCACTGTTTGTCTGAAGCTTGTTGTTTACAATTGATAGGGTTGTTCCGATATCGAGATGTTCCGATATTTAATATCGATAACGATATTCAACGTCAATATCGATACAGCGATATTAGGGCAACAAAATATCGATATCGGCAATATCGAATGATAAGTAATATCATTCGATATTATATAATATATTTACATTCTATAATATATTATTTATATATAATATATTATAATTTATTAATATATTATAGATAATATACTTGCGTTTATGCAGCGGTAGGTACATTGTTATTACTTCCATTCGAATGAGGGTAGCACACTTTGCCACTTTTCCCAACGGTTCTCGAGTTATTCGCGATTTTTAGTATAAAAACGTGCGTTTTACGTTTTGCAAACTTTCTGTGGCCGCCGGTAGCCTCGTGGACAAGCGCGTCTGTCCGCGATGCGTAACATCTTGGGTTCAATACCCGCTGGCGTGAAAGGATTTTTCACATACTTAGCCGTTGCGGCGGTCACCTGGTGGAAAGCAATGTCAAACTACCACCAGTATCATTTGCCTAGTACAGCCTCTCAAATAGTGCCGTTCGGAACCGGCGATAAACTGTAGGTCCCGTATAACTTGTGAGAGGTCGCCAACGTCCGAAATTCGGATACGGCACTCCAAGAAGAAGAAACTTTCTCTTTCCACTTTCTCTTCGACACCAATAATTAAAATTATTGTAATGATTCTCAACAACAAAAATTTGCACAATCCCCAAGAAAAAATGCAACAAATTTTCAAAAAATTTCTAATTCAAATTCATTCAAATTTCTAATTCTTTCTATTTTTTCAAATTTAATAATAATAATAATTGTTTTAAATTTTAATAATTTTTTAAAATTGTTAATTGTTTTAATTAATCGAAAATTTTAAAACTACTATTTAACCAATTCGCAAAAATTTTAAAACTACTTATTTTTCAAACACATTTCAGATAACAAACAATAATTTCCAAAAAATAATTATTCTTGTCACAAAAAGAAGAAATAAAAAGGCAAATTAGTAGGCGTACTAATTTTTTACTAAATTTTGACTAGGATAAAACTTCATTTAGGAAAACATTTACTAGTTACCTCGAAGGTACTTTTGTTAAATTGAACCGTATTGTATAAGTACCGCTCGAAAACTAGCCATGCAAAAAGATGTGATATCCCCCAAAAACAACTCCGTTGTAAAAACTGACCCGCCAAAAAACCTCAGCCGCAAAAAGGAATGATATCCATTTTGCCCGCCAGCCACATATATAGGATGCTCGGTGCTTCGCACCTCGCTGTTGAGTGTGCATATAGAAACCTGATCCTCCTACCCCTAACCTCCACCGTCAATGTTTTCCTGTTCCCTGTCTCCTTCCCACAACCCCTTCTCACCCTTAGTCACCCTCGGTTTCACCTAATATGTTTCCTCTGTTACACCAGCAGGGAGCTTTACGCTTCTTTCAATGCTGTTGGCGGGAGCTTTTTGCCAGATTAACAAGCCTGAATTGAAGCATTACTATATTATAAGTATTACTGGTGGTCACGAGTAATCAGTGGTGGTACAACTATATCATCTGGCAAAAAGCTCCCGCCAACAGCATTGAAAGAAGCGTAAAGCTCCCTGCTGGTGTAACAGAGGAAACATATTAGGTGAAACCGAGGGTGACTAAGGGTGAGAAGGGGTTGTGGGAAGGAGACAGGGAACAGGAAAACATTGACGGTGGAGGTTAGGGGTAGGAGGATCAGGTTTCTATATGCACACTCAACAGCGAGGTGCGAAGCACCGAGCATCCTATATATGTGGCTGGCGGGCAAAATGGATATCATTCCTTTTTGCGGCTGAGGTTTTTTGGCGGGTATAACTAACTTTAGAGACGATTTTCGTGTTCCTTGGGTATTTTCGAAAAATTTCACTGCAGTTATTCGTTTCGCGTGATATGGAGTCGAACCATGCCAATTTTGAATTTGGTGTCTGTCTGTCTGTTTGTCTGTCGCTCAATGGATCGAACCCTTCTCCCGTATTTAAATGTTTCTGTGAAGGACATAGAGGGGTTCACTTCCGGATCCGGATGCATAGGGGTGGGGGTATATAGGGAAGCCGAAATATAAAAATCGTCAACTCTTCCTTCCGGTGAGACAGATGCATATTATTTTTGGTATTTAAGGATCCATCCTGAGTTCTGCCCGTTTGGGACAGGTAACAGAGGTAGATGGACACACCCCGAGTTCTGACCGTCAGCGACGGGCCCGATAGCTAGTCATAAATAAATTCAGTTCATAATCTGATCTACGTATCTTATAAGTAAAATGTATACAATGGACACAATTCATCTCAAATTTTGCCGCATGGTTGATTTAGATAGTAACCATAAAAGAAGTGTATAAGGTCAGCTGGTACCGCGTGTATAAGGAGACCATGCGTCGTTGAGTAGGAAAGACCACAATTTTAGTTACGATGATATATTTGATGGGAAAGTCCTACCACGGGAGAAATGTTTCTACGGTTAACCCTGATGGATAACTCCTTTGATGTGATATAATGACCGTGCGGCGGATGGAGGTGTTTGGCAACACGATACCGATATGAGTCGCCCGCACGCCCTCAAGCCATTCAAGAGACGAAGAATTTCGGGACGGGAGATACGTTTAGTTAATGCCGAGTCTTCAACCAGAGGCCACTAATGAGGAATCGTTTTTCACTGTCGTATCCGCCGTCTGCCTCTCGAAAAACTCTAAACTTGCTCCTTCCGTTTCGCGGTTCTCTCTAAAGCTTAATATGTGAGCATAAGGAAGAGATGACCTCGGCTCGAGCCACACCCAGTTCTGGGGGTCTCCTTCTCTTCTCAGGCCTCTGAGTCCACCCACTCTCTCGAAGGGTTGATTTGCTCTCTGCTCCCGTTTTCACTTCTTACGGTAACAACCTCCGCGGACCTCTGGCAGGGGCCACTTCTACCACTCATTACGGCCGAACAAGCCTGTTAACGCTCGAACCCGCTCGCCCCATCCTCGCGATCTCCTTCGAGTAGACCCCTGAACTGAGAGGAAACGAAACTTGCATGTTCAACTGTAGGCGATAACCATGCAGAAACGTCCAGTCACATTGAGAAAAATACGAAGAATTTGGACGCATTTGTGAACAAACGAAAATCATCACACCCGTTTTTGCACAATAGACGATTTCACATTCGAAAACTCCCGTGCGCATGCGCGTTTTCATCAGCCCGTGATAAGAATGTGCTGACCATAGCCGATTCTTCCCGTATTGTGTAGGATGTCCCCACATTACTACAGGGTAGGCCACGGGAACTGGACTATTTTGAAATGAGCAGTACGCATTCAATTTTTGTGTTACAAGCATTTTATTCACACCAAAAAGTAGCTTCAATTATGCAATTTTAAGTGTGGTAAATCACATCGTTCATATGCCGACCATCTTGTTCAAAACAAGATGCAAGACGGCTAAGAAAGTTCTGATGCACTCTCTGCAACAAGTCTTCGTCAATCGATTGAATTTCGCGGCGAATTGACGTCTTGAGCTCTTCAAGTGTTCTCGGCTTGTTTGCATAGACATTACTCTTCAGATGGCCCCAAAGGAAAAAGCCACACGAAGTTAGATCTGGCGACCTAGGGGGCCATGGGATATCGCCGAACCTTTGAGGAAGGTGGGAACACTGTAACATTCAATTCAGATCGCTACATCCTTGTGTTGAATACCTTCTTGAAACCCCAACTGCAAAGATTAAGAAGACGGTATCCTCCACAACGTGTTTACTTTCAACAAGATGGAGCCACAGCACATACCGCTCGAAACACAATGCAGGTTGTTCGAGAAATGTTCCCAGGGCATGTTATTTCTCGGTTCGGCCTCATTCCCTTGCCTCAAAATTTTTTTAAACCTAAATAATGATACATTTTTATCTTCCTCTGTACTCTTCAAATGAGACATGTTTCATGTGCCAACGTTTCGAAGAATTTTTTTTCTCCATCATCGGGGCAGTAGTTGAATAGTGTACAAGGTGGAGTTGGACTCCAACGTGGGAAGCTATTGCCTCCAGATCACAGATACTAGTTAGTAGAGCGAACTCTACTGGTTAGTAGAGTGAACTCTACTGGTTAGTAGAGTGAACTCTACTCTACTGAACTTGAACGTACAGGAGTAGGGGGTATTACATTCTACCACTTTACTCTACCTGTTACTGAAATAGTGTAAATTAGCCTTTAGAGCTACTCAGACGTCGTTTCGACATACATAGATCAGACGCTACTCACACTAAGTGTGAGTAGCTCTAAGCGTCTCATCTATGTACGTCAAACCTAGTGCGTCAAAACGACGCGTGAGCGCCTGATCTATGTACGTCAAACCTAGTGCGTCAAAACGACGCGTGAGCGCCTGAGGCCTGATCTATGTACGTCAAAATGCTGTTTTTACAGTTACTGTTGGTGCCAAATTTCGTTTTAGCGTTCTTTTCCCTTTGTTAATCGGTTCGACGTTCATCTCGTCGTTCGCTCCATTGGTACGTATAAATTGTTCATACTTTTTGCGACGAGAAAGGAGTATCGACAACAAACTTACGAAACTCTTCCGATTCCATATCAACAAATAAAATCACAGCATTATTGGTTAGTAATTAATCACTTTAAAACCAATTACACAAATACACAAATAAAATATTGTATTACAATAAATATATTATACAGATGGCTCGAAGTCACAGGAGCTGGTTGGATGTAGCTTCTTCGAAGCCTCCTCACAGCTAAGTGCTTGCTTTAAGATCATGCCTCACGCAACTATATTCTCAGCGGAGATTATCGCTGTAATTGAAGCACTAAAGCATACCCTGAACTTACCTAACGCATCCGAAAATGTAGTTGTGTTAACCAATGTTGAAAACATTGGCCCAAACTCTTCTATATCGCACTTGATTGGAGAAGTTCTACACCTTATTTCATGACTTGAGAATCTCGACAAACGCGTTTCACTTATTTGGACGAGGGCGCATATTGGGGTATCTGGCAACCACAGAGGATGCTGCAAAGAGAGGGATAACGGATGGCAAGATGCTACAGATCCGCATTCCATATCGAGATACATATCAATGGGTACAAAGCTTCTTAGCGCAGTATACATGTTTTAGGCCACTCATGTTTCATCAACCACCCGTTATTGTACGATTTCCAATTTCCTGTACAATTTCCGCAGTTTCGCAAAGCAATGAGTGATAAATGTTGTGGCCTTTCGTATGCGTGTTTCTGACAATGTTTCATGTCTGAGATTGAATCATTGCTCCATGTGGTCTTTGGTTTGACGACACTAACGATCCTATTTGACGAATCATCGTATTCAAGTGAAATTTGGGGCTTTCATCAACAGTAATTTTGGTGAATAGACCACCCGCGGCCTCTGCTAGTTATCTGCCCTTAGCAAATGTGGTTCGTCAAAAATTCACTTTTGAACCGACGACACCATTCAAAAGAGCATGAAAAATCAATTTAGGTAGCATATTAATCCGAATTTCGCCAAAAATTGACTTAATGAGTTTCTCCTGTAAGCCGACGATATAACCCTAGGTTGACGTTTTTTGGAACCGGCCCTAAGAGGTACAAATTACAGAATTATATTAATACGAATTAATTCCACATAATTTACCACCAATAAAATTGTTTCATTTATCGTTTATATAAATACGCCACCAAATATACCACTGAGGTATTTACTGACTCCCCATTCATTCGGAGATGACCCTTGTAGTTATGGAACTCTCAAGAATATTGTATACAGACAGAAAGGTAATCTGTACACCTTAATACCGGCAATACCGGCCCGTGTAGTCTGGTAGTAATATTCTGGATTACGCAAGATTCATAATGAATATCATGATATGGATATTCTTGTGAATTCATGTTGTATAACCTAATTAGTTCCAACTCATTTACCCCTTGAGTATGCCATACTTCTTTATCAGAGATTTCTGAAAGTTTAATTGATTGATTGGTTGACGGCTTTTATTTAAAACAAACAGGAAAAGGACGGGACCATGGCAGTCCTCAGTTACTCCATCCCTGTACAAATTAACAATAACCCTTGTGCTATCGTTTGGTGGAGTATCAGCAGGGTACGTGTCCTGAAACATGAAGGGGCTTAAAGGATGGTAACAAACATCAATCTACATCCTCAGCCAAGTGGCTTCTCATTGTGTTCCGCGTCCGAGGCACCTTCTTTCCACCAGATACCTTTGTCTCCTTCGTCTGAGCGTTTCTTCATACAGAGAGGAAGTTCTTCTTCGTGAGACATGAGAGCGTCGCTGAGTCTTCATATATCTTGCCCGCTCCCGCCCCTGACCTCCTCCAATCAATGGGGAAAGATGAGGGTTAAGAGATGTCCGTATCAACATAATGAACTCCTCATTAGGCCCAAAGGAAGTCGAAGTTTCAGAGTTAACGACTAGAAGCGTATGACGTCTCAATCCCTGCGACTTGTGCGGTGCTGACATACGGATGGCCGATAGGGGACGTACGAGCGGAGGCCCTTCACGTTATGGGAGGCCCCTTAGAGGTAGAAATGCCGATTCACATTTATAATTTCATTTCACTATCCCGCATGGGCTCGTAGTACACCGTCATTGAAACCTACCACATGTCATTCAGCCGGAGTCATCCACTGCTACCCACCTGTTGAAACATCAGACTACTAGGGTTATTATACGATATAATATACTTCTTATTATTACTACAACGTAATATTATTATGTGTATACTGTGAAGTATAATAGTGTGTGTACATAATATGTATATTATACTAGGAATATCTTGGATATATATATTTTTTTATAGACTCACACGAAACTTATTCCACGAAAACAATAAAACATTTCCAGTCATGCAGCATGACGATACGATCGAATTTTCGAAGAAATGACAGGTTTCATGTAAAATTTGATCCACACCCTGGTAATGTAACCTATACATTTGAGTGTTTTCGAGGGTCCTCTGGATCCTCCCTCCTCCGTCGAGTGGATATTATGCGTCGTGGCATATTAGGCCTGTCTTGTCCGTGGTGCGGTTCAGTGGACGCGTTGGGCTCCAAATTTTACAGATTCACCCCGAATTTGCATAAACAATTGCTCTTATATTTCGTTCCAACTTTGCGAAATCAATCATAAAACAAATCAACACTTTTTTTTAATAACAACTCGGCAACAACGTCAACAAACAACAGAATTCACTTGTAATTACAACATAAAATCTATGGAATATCATTTAACGGTACCTAATTTCTACAGCACGTTCTTGCCTATTTTATGTTTTGTGTAAAATTCTTGACACAATGGTTTAATATCTTCTTTCCGCATATCACCCTTCTGTCTAGATCACTAAATGATAGATTATTTATTATTATAAATTATACTTAAGTAATACAGGAACCACATTATGTGATGGTTCCCATTCCATTATTATTAATTTAGGAAAATTCATAATAATAAATAATCTATCATTTAGTGATCTAGACAGAAGGTTAATATACGGAAAGAAGATGATAAACCGTTGTGTCAAGAATTTGCAGAGTTTTTTATTATAAAGAATAAATCATAGAATGGTTTATACTCAAAACAAAAAGTAGGCAAGAACTTGCTGTTGAAATTACTGTATATCGGGAAGGATATTGTTGTTAGTTGTAGAGATACCTCGTGTCATATTGGAAGAGCGACGTACTTGGTACTTTTAGGATGCGAGGTTTTATGAGCGACATCAATATGAGCTTCAACGCAAGATTCGTTTGGAAATGTTGCCTAAGTCTAGACTGTCGAGATATTGTTGCAAAAGGAAGGAGGATGCGATATGAACGAGATCGTACGATATGTTAAATATCTTCGGGATGAGATCAGAAAACCTCACACGTTTTACGACTTCGACGATCGTCAACGATCGTCAACGTGATTTTTCCACCGAAAGGCTCCGCTACAGGGCAAGTAGGTACTCGTAATCACCCAGGGCGTAGGTGACCTTGTTGCTGACATTTAGTTGAACCGAGCTCAGGCAAAGGAAAACTAGAATATTAGGCGTGGCTGGGATTCTTGTAGGCGTACAGTGCGATCTTCTTGTATGCAAACGAAGTGTCCGATCCTTTGGAACACGGTGAAACATTTTTATTTCTTCGGATACTTGCGTCAGGGTACAAATATTCATGATTTTCGTTGTTGTTGAATCCATCATATCTAACGGGGAAATGACTCTTACGTTATTTATTACTCGATTGATGTCGATAACGTGGAGCCACTGGAGCTGATGATAAGCTGTCTAAAACCAAATGAAACTTCAATTTGTGGACTCAACGGTACAACTGAATAACTTCAAATTCATAGTTTTAATATAATCAGTGGAAAAAATCCGTTGTCATTGGGGGTGTCTAGCCGACGGGGGTTTGTGTTAAATGATGTTACATTTATTGTAGAATGAAATCTGGTAACATTATTACAGCTTAAATCAAGGATCAAAGCAAGGAAAATTTCCTTGTTCCATATTAAATATGGAACTCTGTTATTATGCAACATATTAAATTTTAATAAGGAACAGGTTTTCGAATAGATGCATGATAACAGAGGGAACATAGACAAAGAACATTTGACACTCACAATGACTTGAAAAAACTCCAAGCAATTGATGGTTTTGATAAGGAATTTTATCGGTATCGCGTTACAGTCTGGTGGAGAAAATTTCGGATTGTCCCCACAAATGTAAGTATATCCATCAATTTCAGTGTATTGTAAAACATGTGTTTCATCTTAAATCCATTTAAGATGAAACACATGTTTTACAATACACTGGATCGTTCCATGGGAATATCCATTTTACAATGGGCGACGATTGATCTGTTTCTTGTACAACTCAAGTGGGGCTTGTCCGATCCGAAGAAATTTACTCGTCAATTACTCAACACATCACGTCAGGGAAATGACTGAATACACCACGAAAACTCTCGCCCCTCGACGGTTAAAGGGAGGTCTCGGACTGGAATCGCCCTAAACGCGAAATAAAACCTCATTCCCGACGGCGATGCCGCACCAAGTAGTCGTCCGTCCACGCTTGTAAAACGTTTCATCGTAGAAAACCTGCTATTAGGATTGGAGTGTGCCGTGAGCTCTAGACCCCGGAGTACTTCTCGTGATTTAGGAGATGGAGTGAAGCGAATGGAAGCAATTAGCTTCTCTATGAAACCTTCACTCTTTGCCGGCGAAACGGACTCAAAAGCCCGGGGAAAAGAGAGACAGGCCTTCAATAATAACAGAAATTCCTTTTGATTCTTCTATAACGGCTGAATGGGTTTTGGTTTATTATATTCGATAATGAACCATTGGAATCGATCAAAGAAAAACATGTTTTATCCCCTCGAAATTCGGTTTACGGATTCGGACATAGGGAACGGGTTCCAAACGAATTTTGAAATGTTGAAAAATTCATATCTCGAAAAATTCAAATGGAACGGTATAGTATTTTTTTTGAATTTTTCGAGACCATCCGCAGCTTCGTACAACCAACCGATCGTCCACAATGAGGGCTCAATGGTTGAGCAGATATAAACTCAAACGGTTGAAATACATGCCAATGTTCATACTAAGGAACAGCTGTTTGAACATCACGTGGTTTTTGTGATGTAGATTAAAAAAATTTTTGGTTTATTACCTGGTATTGGTATGGCTCAATATGGTTTTCTGATATCGTGTTAATAATAGTTATTATTTATAATGATTCATAAAACTCTGCAAATTCTTGACACAACGGTTCATTATCTTCTTTGTACAGATCACCCTTCTGTCTAGATCACTAGGTCTAAATTTTAGAGTAATTATTATTATAAATTATCACTAATTATTAACAATTTTATCAAGTACCTAGTGAAAATTATTATAATTTATTGTTAGGTATTAATAATTCGTATTTATTATTAATAATTATTATTATTAATTATGATTAATTAATACGATATAATTCTGGGGGTTTTAATACTACGTCGGTAATAATTTTTCTATAAAAGAAGTACCTACCAACAAACATTCGAAATTACCTTCATTTCCGTAGCACGAAACGCACCTCAGAACAACAAACTCGACATCACTTAAGCCATATGATGTTCCAAAGAGCTTGTTAGTATGAAAATGGACCTGTATTTCAACAGTTTGAGTCAAGATCGTGTTGTGAGGCACAATCTTTGAGCCGTCATTGTGAACGAACGGCTGGTCGTACAAAGCTGCGGATGGTCTTAAAAAATTCTACGGAACAAACTCTATCTAAATATGAAATAAAAAACATACCGTTCTATATGAATTTTTCGAGATATGAGATTTTCAAAATTTCAAAATTCGTTTTGAACCCCTTCCCCTTGACCTAGGGTTATGAAAAGTTTCGAGGATCATTGTGGGGCTGTTCCAAACCCAGAAACCAAATTTCGTAATTTTAGCTCAACGTTAACTGGGCAAAGTGGCGCGGACGGCGGACGGCGGACGGCGGACGGCGTACGGCGGACGGCGTACGGCGTACGGCGGACGGACGGATTTTTTTTTATTCGATTTTCTGAATCTACGTATCTTGAAACGTAAACCAACAAATTTTGAGGGGGGGTTAAAAAAAATTTTTCTTTGGGCGATTCCAATGGTTCATTATCGAAGATAATAAACCAAAAACTCTGCAAATTCTTGAGAAACCGGTTTATAATCCTATTTGTGCAGAAACTAAATGATAGAGATGATGAGAAGTAATTACAAATAAAATGTACCGATGTAATTCTGAGGTTCTAAATTCCACCTACTTAAGTACCTACCAACTAACATTCGAAATTACCTTCTTTCCGTAGCACGAAAAGTACCTCAGGACAAAAACTTCTACATCACAAAAACCATGTGATGTTCCAAACAGCTGTTACTTAGTATTTCAACTGTTTGATTCACGATCGTATTGACAAGTTTTTAACAGCTCAACCTTTGAGCACTCGTGAACGAACGGCATGTCGTACGAAGCTGCGGATGGTCTCAAAAACGTCTAAAACATAAACTAAGTGTGAACTAAAAACTCTGCCGTTCCATTTGAATTTTTCGAGATATGAATTTTTCAAAATTTCAAAATTCGTTTTGAACCTCTTCCCTAGGGTTATGAAAAGCTTCGAGGATCATTGTGGGGTTGGTCCGAATCCGTGAACCACGTGTGTGGTTGTACACAGAGAGATGCTTCTCTGTGTATAACCACATCAAATCGAAGCTGAGGAACAGGCTTTCCATAGATGTGGTCCAGATCATCCTCACCGTACGTTACTTCCTTCGTGAAGAGGAGATCACATGTGCTCAGTTTCAGCCAACAGAGGAGATTTTTTTTTTTTTTTTTTCTTTCCATAATATTTATTGCACCAAGTAATACATCTTATTAGCAACATTTCTTTGACAACGAATAATCGGTGACTGAAACAAGACTGTGATACATAATGTAGTGTTTTCAGTTTGAATTTGACTTTGCTCCTACGGTTATGCGCTGTGCTATCATTATAATTGCATCAGCTGAGCGAAATATGATCATCAGCATTCGGCCCATTATTGGCAATTACTTATTCTGTTCTTGATTATGGATTTCTATCGAAACTCAATTAAAGTTCATTCCTATTAAACGTGTTGAACAATCTAAGAACATAACATTGGCGACGAAGTATTCACGAACTCAACAATAAAATGCCACCGAGGAAGAAGAAACAAGAAAATCCGTCTTCTGGCGGCTTGGACTCCGGCGATGACGATTCAAGGAGAGGTAGAAACTTGGATGATGTAAGTACTGAGCCACCTAAATTAGTGATCACACCTTACGATCCCGCAAAATCCAATTGGAATTTTTATCTGAAGCGTTTGAAGAACAAATTCAAATTATATAACGTTTCAGATAATAAACAAGCCCTATACCTACTAGATGCTATTGGGGATCCAGCATATGAGCGCCTTTGCGATCTATGTGAACCATCCGACCCGGAAAGCAAAACATTTGACGAACTCACATCCATATTATCACATTTTTTGCGCCAGAACCAAATGCATTGGCTGAACGCATTCGTTTCCAAAATCGATTTCAACTAGAGGACGAATCACCACAAAATTTTGCTGCAGAATTGAAAAAATATGCGCGTTACTGCAAGTTTCCTGCAGATTGGTTTGAGGGTGCCCTATGCACACAATTCGTTCACGGTCTTCGAGATCATGAATTGAAGCTCAAAATACTTGAACTCAAAGAAGTAGATTTTGAAAAAGCCCTGGAATTTGCAAGTATTCACGCTAGCTTAAGAAACTGTTCTTCCAACAATTACGTAAATAAAATTTCAGGAAATTCTGGAAAACATTTCTCACAATACAATTCCAAAGAACCATGTGACCATTGTTCCTACCGGAACCATGAATCAAAATTTTGCAGATACCGAAAAGCTATTTGCGATTATTGTTCTGAAGTAGGACATATAAAACCAGCATGTTCTCGTCTAAAAATCCAAGAAACTAAGAACAAAAATTCTTCTCACAGGAACAAACAATCCCACAAAAAAAGGCTCTTAATCGCATATCGGAAGACTCACCATCACACTCCGATTCTGATCTGGATATTTCAACTGTCTCAAGATTAAGCCTCGACGTTTTAGATATTAGCAATACTAAGCGACCCTCCAAAATTTCTACCACTGTGAATATTGATGGGGCCGAGGTTGAGTTCCAAGTTGACACCGGATCGTCGGTAACACTTTTGAACCATTATTTATTTTCAAAGAAAATGCCAAACAAACCTCTGAAACCCACATCAATCAGTCTTCGATCGTATACGGGGGACCTGGTTCCGATCAAGGGTCGAGCAAAGGTAAAAGTTGCTCATGAGCACTTACTTGATTTGTACATTGTTGATGGCGACTTCACAAGTATCCTAGGACTTGACTGGCTTAAGGCTCTCAATATAAATATTTTAGACCTTATGTCTGAACAAGTAGACTCAGTATAGTCAGTAACATTACGGAAAAACGAATTGGACGAGCTACTTAGGAAATACAGTGATGTTTTCCAACCTGGTGTAGGCAAAATTAAAGGTGCTAAAGCTCGTATTCATTTGAAACCCAATTCTCGACCCATCTACAAAAAAAGGCGACCTGTTCCATATGCCTTCATTCCAAAAGTAACAGCCGAATTAGACCGTCTAGAAAAGGAGGGAATAATTACTAAAGTATTAAGTTCAGACTTTGCCACTCCAGTCATTCCAATATTGAAGGGCGATGGAACCATAAGGCTGTGCGGAGATTATAAGGTGACAATTAACGGACAATTGGAAAAATTGGACCACCCTATTCCAAACATCGAGGAAATCATGTCCAATCTCAATGGGTTCCAATGGTTTCCTAAGGTGGATATAAGTCAGGCTTTTAACCATCTTGAAATACACGAAGAAGACAGACATTTTTTGACGATCAATACAACTAAGGGTCTTTATCAGTTTAACCGACTACCATTTGGAATTACTACGGCACCGGGAATCTGGACTGCCCAAATCGAACAAATTCTGGAACCAATAAAAGGAATTCATATTTTTTACGACGATATACTTATCGCATCAAAAACAGAATCGGATCATCTTAATACCATCGATCAATTATTGAAGCGCCTCTCAGAATTCAATATCAGGGCTAATAAATCGAAATGTGAATTCATGTTGCCCTCTATCAAATATTGCGGATTTATTGTCACAAGGGAAGGTTTAAAGAAATGCCCGGATAAAACCAAGGCCATTAGTCAAATTTCACCACCTACCAACACTTCGGAATTAAAATCATTTCTGGGGGCCGTCAATTTTTATGGTAAATTTGTGAAAAACCTAAGCTCGTTAGCCCATCCCTTGTACAATCTCTTGAAAAAGAAAATTAAATTTAGTTTTGATGACCACTGCCTTAAGGCTTTCAATGAAATTAAGGCTAACATCTTATCAGAAAATGTATTGATCCATTTCGATCCTTCGAAGAAGATTGTTCTATCAACGGATGCATCATCCTACGGCCTAGGGGCAGTAATATCTCACAGACTAGAAGATGGATCTGAGCGACCAATAGCTTTTGCGAGCCGCACATTACACGAATCGGAGAGAAAATGGAGCCAAATAGAAAAAGAAGCGGCGTCTATAATATTTGGGGTAAAAAAATTCTTCCCTTATCTATACGGCCACCCATTCATCTTAGTGACTGACCACAAACCTCTGGTCTCCATATTCAATCCCCAGAAAAGCCTCCCGGTAATCTCTGCTCTACGCCTGCAGCGCTACGCTATTTTTCTTCAGGCTTTTAAGTATGAAATCGAATACCGCAGATGTGAGGATCATGGAAATGCAGACTGCCTCTCACGTCTACCTCGAAGTGCGAACAAGAGTGATGAAGAAAAGGAGGACGTAGACATTTTCCTGATTTCTCAGCTTCAAACTTTGCCTTTGACTGCCCATGATATCAAGAAAGAACTAGAACAGGACCCAGAAGCTTTCGAACTCATGGAGGCCGTAAGACACGGCACTTCTCTCCCACCATCCAAAATTTGGGGGCACAATATGGCGGAATTCTCCTTGAACCACGGATGTTTATTCTGGGGACACCGAGTATATGTTCCTGCTAAGTTACGAACCAAAGTCCTGGAGGAACTACATGAAGGTCATATTGGAGTGGTCAAAGCTAAAGCACTCGCACGAAGTTACATTTGGTGGCCCAACGTGGACAGTCAGATTGAAGAAATGACCTCAGCTTGCAAACCCTGCAGTGAAAATCAAAAGGACCCCCCGAAGTCTCCATTCCACAAGTGGCAAACTCCTGCAGCACCTATGGAAAGGCTTCATGTTGATTACATCGGACCATTCAAGGGTTCCTACTATTTCATTATAATTGACGCTTTTAGTCGTTGGTTGGATATTTTCCCGACACAGAAAATAACCAGTGCATGTACCATCAGGTTCCTAAGGAAATTCATGACGAATTTCGGCATACCTCACATCATTGCTTCAGACAACGGCGCGCAATTTACGAGCACAGATTTCGAACACTTTTGTAAAGGGTTAGGAATCAAGCACAAACTAACGGCGCCATACCATCCGGCAAGTAATGGTCTCGCGGAGCGTGCTGTCCAAACCTTCAAGAACTCGGTGAAATCTGCCATCAGTGGTGGCATGAACCTCGAAATTGCAATTGACAAGTTTCTGCTATCTTACAGGAGGACTCCACACTGCACAACTGGTGAATCACCAGCACAACTTTTTATTGGACGGTCATTGCGCACCAAACTCGACTTGATGAAACCAACTGACCCTCATTGGAACGATCAACTGAATAGCGACCCCGTCTGCATAAAACGATCCTTCAACGTTGGAGACCCAGTAGCGATCCGGCTATACAACGACCCTTCACGAAAATGGACATTTGGGACTGTTAAAGAAAAGAGAGGAGACCTACACTATCTAGTAGAGGGGGGAGGAAATACGTTTTTGAGGCACATTGACCAATTGCAAAAGGCAAGCTCCTCTATCGTCGAATCTCAGGAAACTTGAAAGTGGGGGACGAGTGTAGTGTTTTCAGTTTGAATTTGACTTTGCTCCTACGGTTATGCGCTGTGCTATCATTATAATTGCATCAGCTGAGCGAAATATGATCATCAGCATTCGGCCCATTATTGGCAATTACTTATTCTGTTCTTGATTATGGATTTCTATCGAAACTCAATTAAAGTTCATTCCTATTAAACGTGTTGAACAATCTAAGAACATAACACATAACACATCCTATACATCATTTCAGCTATTTAGTGTCTTCAATGAACACGATTTGCAGGAGCGCACAGCACTACACTCACTGAACAAACTTTCATGAACACATCACTCCCTATTACCACAGGTCGTGAGGTCTTCGTCTTTTCAGTCGTCTGAGCAGATCATCAACGTCCTGCAGCTTCACAACCTCCTCGTTGATATGACCTTGGAGCCTCTGATGATGGGCTATCGCTTGAGTTTTTATTACTTCATTTATTGTGGGAATTTCGAGGTCGTTATGGATATCATTATTGGTCGAGTAGCGGTACGCATCGACGCATGACCGCAGTACTTTGTTCTGGAATCGCTGTATAATATCCCGATTACTTTGAGAAGTGCAGCCCCAGAGCTGTGCACCATATGTCCAGACTGGTTTAAGGACCTGATTGTATAAAGTTAATTTATTTTGGATAGACAATTTTGATCTTCTACCAATCAACCAATACATTTTTCGGAATTTGGTGTCCAATTCTGTTTTTTTTATTTTTTACATGCGCTCTCCAGCGGAGCCTTGTATCCAGAGTCATACCCAAATATTTTGCCTCATTGGCATAAGGGATGACTCTGCCATTCAGATAAATTGGTATAATTTTGATTTGGCGGTTGGTGAAATCAACATGGACTGATTTTGCCTCATTCATCTTGATTCTCCACTTAATTGCCCAATCATGGAGATTCTCGATGGATCTTTCAAGTTTTGAGGTCGATTCTCGATTGTCTTCACCAATGGCAAGAATAGCAGTATCATCTGCAAATGATGCCAGGGTGTTCCCCTCGTGTTCAGGCAAATCGCTGGTGTAAAGGACGTACAGGAGTGGGCCGAGTACACTTCCTTGTGGTACGCCAGCATTAATAATTAATGCTTCCGAGTAAGCATCATCTTGTTTGATCCGGAAGTATCGATTTGATAGATAAGAGTGAAGCAGTTCAACATATTTGGCTGGAAGCATTAGTCTGAGCTTATGGTCAAGTCCCTTGTGCCAGACTTTGTCGAACGCTTGAGTAACGTCGAGGAAGACAGCTGAGCAGACTTTTTTATCTTCTAGGGCTTGTTCAATAATATGAGTGATACGGTGCACCTGATCTATAGTGGAATGCTTATGGCGGAACCCAAACTGATGTTTGGGGATGAGGTTTCTTTCTTCTACGATTTTAATTAGACGTGCATACAGCACTTTTTCAAAGCGTTTTGACAGTACTGGTAAAAGTGATATTGGTCTATAAGACTTTAGCTCTTCAGGAGGTTTACCTGGCTTCAATATCATAATGACTTCAGCGAGTTTCCACAGTTGAGGAACATAACGTAACTTGAGGGAGGCATTCATGATTTGCGTGATCTTTACAAGTGCTTTTCGTGGTAGGTGTTTGAGAACTTGACCGGTGATCAGATCATATCCAGGTGCCTTCTTTTGATTGATCTTGGTATTGATGGTGTTTTGAACTTCTTTGACAGTGATCAGTGGGATGTCAATTTCTTGTTCTAGTAAGGGAATTTCTTCAAGGGATTCTTCGTCAGGGCGGCCAGGATTGGGCATGAAAATATCTGCAAGATGACGAGCAAAAGCATCAGCCTTTTCTTGGTTGCTTTTTATCCACTTGCTATTAGTTGTATCTTTAATAGGAGGTGCCTGGATGATAGGTCTATTCAGATGCTTTGTCGCCTTCCAGAGGGAGTATTCAGTGTCTCGATGATTGGTGAGCGATGTGAGGTAATCTTCTTGGGTTTCTTCTTGTATCTGCTCCATCATTTTCTTCAGTTTGTAGTCGAGTTGGTACCATTCAGTTTTAAGAGCGGGGATACGTAGTTTTTGCCATTTACGCCTGGCTTTTCGTTTTTCTCTGATCATATTTATAACTTCACGTGGATAGTTGAGGCCCTTCAGCTTTTTCTGTTCTTCAGGGGTGTTTTTCCATGCCACAGTTTGGATAGAGTGAACGAGTTGACTCAACTCTCCATCAACTTCAGCTGGAGTTGTTAGTGGCACACTGAGATCTATATATTGATTTATGTTGACTTTAAACTGATCCCAGTCTGTCTTTTTGTTCACCAAAACTGGATTATGAGGCTTTAGAATGATGGTTTCACTTAGCGTTAGAAGTATTGGCGAGTGGTCAGAGCTGAGGTCAAAACAGTCCTCAACGAGTGCATAGTTCGCTGAGATATTTTTCATGATAAAGAAATCGATTAGATCAGGCTTCTTCTGGATATCCCCTGGCCAGTACGTTGGTTTCCCAGTTGACAATGGTGTACAGTAATTTGATTGAACATATTTAAGGAGTTCTGTACCACGAGGTGTACAAAGTCGTGAACCCCAATGCGTGTGTTTTGCGTTAAAGTCACCGCCGATTATGAATCGATTTCCGAGTAGGGCAAACACTTCAGCAAATTCTTTTTCTTTTATGATATGCCTTGGAGGAATGTAAATACTGGCAATATTAGCTTCAAAGGATTTCGTACTAATGGTGATTGCACAGCTTTGAAACTTTTCTGTCTCTATTTTGACACATTCATGATGTTTTATATTATCTTTGATCAGTACCGCGCTGCCCCCTCTTGCATTATTGCTGGGATGGAGAGCATGATAGCACTCGAATCCTTTTATCTTAATGCGTGACTCCTTAGTGAAGTGGGTCTCAGAAATTAGACAGATGTCTATTGGTTTATTATCTTCGATAATGAACCATTGGAATCGCCCAAAGAAAAAAAAATTTTAACCCCCCCTCAAAATTTGTTGGTTTACGTTTCAAGATACGTAGATTCAGAAAATCGAATAAAAAAAAATCCGTCCGTCCGCCGTACGCCGTACGCCGTCCCCCGTACGCCGTCCGCCGTCCGAGGCACTTTGCCCAGTTAGCGTTGAGTTAAAATTACGAAATTTGGTTTCTGGGTTTGGACCAGCCCCAGAATGATCCACGAAACTTTTCATAACCCTAGGTCAAGGGGAAGGGGTTCAAAACGAATTTTGAAATTTTGAAAATTTCATATCTCGAAAAATTCATATAGAACGGTATGTTTTTTATTTCATATTTAGATAGAGTTTGTTCCGTAGAATATTTTAAGACCATCCGCAGCTTCATACGACCAGCCGTTCGTTCACAATGAGGGCTCAAAGATTGTGCCTCACAACACGATCGTGACTCAAATTGTTGAAATACAGGTCCATTTTCATACTAACAAGCTCTTTGGAACATCATATGGCTTAAGTGATGTCGAGTTTGTTGTTCTGAGGTGCGTTTCGTGCTACGGAAATGAAGGTAATTTCGAATGTTTGTTGGTAGGTACTTCTTTTATAGAAAAATTATTACTGACGTAGTATTAAAAACCCCACAATTATATCGTAATAATTAATAATTATTATTATTAATAATAAATACGAATTATTAATACCTAACAATAAATTATAATAATTTTCACTAGGTACTTGATAAAATTGTTAATAATTAGTGATAATTTATAATAATAATTAATCTAACATTTAGGATCTAGACATTTAGACCTAGTGATCTAGACAGAAGGGTGATCTGTACAAAGAAGATAATGAACCGTTGTGTCAAGAATTTGCAGAGTTTTTTTTATTCGATTTTCTGAATCTACGTATCTTGAAACGTAAACCAACAAATTTTGAGGGGGGGTTAAAAAAAT
>OY986050.1:40827212-40926102 GCA_963920205.1 Stenodema calcarata
AATTGTTTAAATAATACCTTTTTGTAATAATACAAATTAAATTTTGATGATGAGCTATTGACTTGAAATTTTAAAAATAGGTCAGAACTGGATCACAGAACTGGATTCACTCGGTTTCTTGTCTGTAAAATTGTTTAAATAATACCTATTTGTTTAAACAAATTAAATTTTGATGATGAGCTAGATACTTGAAATTTTAAATATAGGTCAGAAATGGATGACATTTCAATATTCACTCGGTTTGTATGACATGGTATGAGTATGGTATGGTATATTATTGTATGTATGATTTGGTATAATACAGTATGGTATGATAGGAAAGAAATTCGTATGGTATGGTATGAGTACGGTGAGAATATGGTATGGTGCCGATTTGCAATACAGTCTGGTATAGACAGAAGGGTGATCTGCACAAGGAAGATAATGAACCGTTGTGTCAAGAATTTGCAGAGTTTTTTTTATTCGATTTTCTGAATCTACGTATCTTGAATTGATAATAATAATTAATCCAACATTAAGGATCTAGACATTTAGAAAGAAGGGTGATCTGTACAAAGAAGATAATGAACCGTTGTGTCAAGAATTTGCAGAGTTTTTTGTTTGTTAGCGTTGAATGGATACATCTAGTAACCAGTCTCATGGAGCCCATAACACGAGGGCTACAAATCGTATACAATGTCGTTATTGTCCAAGAAACTTCACACAAGCCGGTATTCGCCGACATGTTCGTAGCGCACATCCCGAAGATGAGACAATCGCCAATTCACAGGAAGGAGTTACTACAAGGGAGACGACGCCAGTTCTTCAAGATCATCACTTCATCAGAGGGTTTGGGACCCCAATGCTTAACTCGGCGGGGGGAACTGAAAGCGAGTGGCATCGGTGGTGGCAGAAGGCAGTACGACTGAAGGGGAAGCAGTACACTCTACCGCAAGGGGCGGTTGGCCGAAATTTCGTATCCCTACTAACGGAGGAAGTTGACAGTGTGGCAAGAGGGGCGACCACTTCGGAGCGGATCTTTGTGTTATGCGCGACCATAATTCAAAGAGAACAACTGGTTAAGGCTGGCGGGGACGTCAGACGGCTTATCACAACGAGAATGAACATGTGGCGTCAGGGAAAGACCGAGGAATTACTGCAGGAGGCTACTCGGTGCGATCAACGGTACAAAAAACGTATTCATCCCCTCAATCCAGATCTGCAGACCACATTCTCGAGAATGATCTCAAGGGGCACACTGCGTGATGCAACGCGGCTGATTACTGAACGAGGAGGAGGGGGCGTACTGCAAAAAGAAAATATCCTCGAAAACGGGAAATCAGTACTGGAGGTTCTAACGGAAAAGCATCCTCCTCAGTCAGCCCCACATCCTGATACCTTTTTGGAGTGTGAAGAACTCCCAGTTATGGTAGACGTTAATGTGACTGAAGGGCACATAGAGAAGGCTGCAAGGCTCTTTAAAGGCAGTGCCGGATTAAGTGGAACGGATGCCAACCAGTGGAGGGATTTGCTTCTGAGATATGGGACACACAGCAAACATCTGAGAGAGGCAGTTGCAGCACTCACTCGTACCATAGCAAATGGGATGGTTGAGTGGGATCGCATCATAGCAATGCTGGCAAGACGAGGTGTAGCACTGGAAAAAGGACCAGGAGTGCGACCCATTGGAGTGGGAGAGGTACTGCAAAGACTCTGCGCAAAGACAATGGTGATGTTGACAGGGGAAGACCTGCGAGATGAGTGTGGGGCAGACCAACTGTGCGCTGGAACAAGATTGGGTATTAATCATTCGTATTTATTATTAAAAAAATGAAATATGAAATAAAAAACATACCGTTCTATATGAATTTTTCGAGATATGAGATTTTCAAATTTTCAAAATTCGTTTTGAACCCCTTCCCCTTGACCTAGGGTTATGAAAAGTTTCGAGGACCATTGTGGGGTTGGTCGAAACCCATAAAAAAAATTTCGTAATTTTAACTCAACGCTAACTGGGCAAAGTGGCGCGGACGGCGTACGGCGGACGGCGGACGGCGTACGGCGGACGGACGGATTTTGGTTTATTATCTTCGATAATGAACCATTGGAATCGCCCAAAGAAAAAATTTTTTTAACCCCCCCTCAAAATTTGTTAGTTTACGTTTCAAGATACGTAGATTCAGAAAATCGAATAAAAAAAACTCTGCAAATTCTTGACACAACGGTTCATTATCTTCTTTGTACAGATCACCCTTCTGTCTAGATCACTAGGTCTAAATGTCTAGATCCTAAATGTTAGATTAATTATTATTATCAATTATCACTAATTATTAACAATTTTATCAAGTACCTACTGAAAATAATTATAATTTATTGTTAGGTATTAATAATTCGTATTTATTAATAATAATAATTATTATTAATTATGATTAATTAATACGATATAATTCCGGGGTTTTTAATACTACGTCGGTAATAATTTTTCTATAAAAGAAGTACCTACCAACAAACATTCGAAATTACCTTCATTTCCGTAGCACGAAACGCACCTCAGAACAACAAACTCGACATCACTTAAGCCATATGAAGTTCCAAAGAGCTTGTTAGTATGAAAATGGACCTGTATTTCAACAGTTTGATACACGATCGTGTTGTGAGGCACAATCTTTGAGCCCTCATTGTGAACGAACGGCTGGTCGTACGAAGCTGCGGATGGTCTTAAAAAATTCTACGGAACAAACTCTATCTAAATATGAAATAAAAAACATACCGTTCTATATGAATTTTTCGAGGTATGAGATTTTCAAAATTTCAAAATTCGTTTTGAACCCCTTCCCCTTGACCTAGGGTTATGAAAAGTTTCGAGGACCATTGTGGGGTTGGTCGAAACCCATAAAAAAAATTTCGTAATTTTAACTCAACGCTAACTGGGCAAAGTGGCGCGGACGGCGGCGGATAATGAGCCTGAAAAACATTGTTATGGGCCACTGGCCTAGGTACAATGTTCAAAAGATCAGTGCACAGCAGGACGGCGTACGGCGGACGGACGGATTTTTTTATTCGATTTTCTGAATCTACGTATCTTGAAACGTAAACCAACAAATTTTGAGGGGGGGTTAAAATTTTTTTTCTTTGGGCGATTCCAATGGTTCATTATCGAAGATAATAAACCAAAAACTCTGCAAATTCTTGACACAACGGTTCATTATCTTCTTTGTGCAGATCACCCTTCTGTCTAGATCACTAGGTCTAAATGTCTAGATCCTAATTGTTAGATTAATAATTAATCTAACATTTAGGATCTAGACATCATTATAATTATTGATAATAATTATTATTATTATCAATTATCACTAATTATTAACAATTTTATCAAGTACCTAGTGAAAATTATTATAATTTATTGTTAGGTATTAATAATTCGTATTTATTATTAATAATAATAATTATTAATTATGATTAAATAATACGATATAATTCTGGGGTTTTTAATACTACGTCGGTAATAATAATTATTAATTATTATTAGAAAAATTATTTTTCTATAAAAGAAGTACCTACCAACAAACATTCGAAATTACCTTCATTTCCGTAGCACGAAACGCACCTCAGAACAACAAACTCGACATCACATAAGCCATTTGATGTTCCAAAGAGCTTGTTAGTATGAAAATGGACCTGCATTTCAACAGTTTGATACACGATCGTGTTGTGAGGCACAATCTTTGAGCCGTCATTGTGAACGAACGGCTGGTCGTACACAGCTGCGGATGGTCTTAAAAAATTCTACGGAACAAACTCTATCTAAATATGAAATAAAAAACATACCGTTTGATGGGAATTTTTCGAGATATGGAATTTTCAAAATTTCAAAATTCGTTTTGAACCCCTTCCCCTTGACCTAGGGTTATGAAAAGTTTCGAGGACCATTGTGGGGCTGGTCCAAACCCAGAAACCAAATTTCGTAATTTTAACTCAACGCTAACTGGGCAAAGTGGCGCGGACGGCGGACGGCGTACGGCGGACGGCGTACGGCGTACGGACGGATTTTTGGTTTATTATCTTCGATAATGAACCATTGGAATCGCCCAAAGAAAAAATTTTTTTAACCCCCCCTCAAAATTTGTTGGTTTACGTTTCAAGATACGTAGATTCAGAAAATCGAATAAAAAAAAATCCGTCCGTCCGCCGTACGCCGTACGCCGTACGCCGTCCGCCGTACGCCGTCCGCCGTCCGCGCCACTTTGCCCAGTTAGCGTTGAGCTAAAATTACGAAATTTGGTTTCTGGGTTTGGACCAGCCCCACAATGATCCTCGAAACTTTTCATAACCCTAGGTCAAGGGGGAGGGGTTCAAAACGAATTTTGAAATTTTGAAAATTCCATATCTCGAAAAATTCATATAGAACGATATGTTTTTTATTTCATATTTAGATAGAGCTTGTTCCGTAGAATTTTTTAAGACCATCCGCAGCTTTGTACGACCAGCCGTTCGTTCACAATGACGGCTCAAAGATTGTGCCTCACAACACGATCGTGACTCAAACTGTTGAAATACAGGTCCATTTTCATACTAACAAGCTCTTTGAAACATCATATGTCGAGTTTGTTGTTCTGAGGTGCGTTTCGTGCTACTGAAATGAAGGTAATTTCGAATGTTTGTTGGTAGGTTTATAGAAAAATTATTACCGACGTAGTATTAAAAACCCCAGAATTATATCGTATTAATTAATAATAATTAATAATAATTATTATAAATAATAAATACAAATTATTAATACCCAACAATGAATTATAATAATTTTCACTAGGTACTTGATAAAATTGTTAATAATTAGTGATAATTGATAATAATAATTAATCTAAAATTTAGGATCTAGACATTTAGACCTAGTGATCTAGACAGAAGGGTGATCTGTACAAAGAAGATAATGAACCGTTGTGTCAAGAATTTGCAGAGTTTTTTTATTCGATTTTCTGAATCTACGTATCTTGAAACGTAAACCAACAAATTTTGAGGGGGGGTTAAAATTTTTTTTTCTTTGGGCGATTCCAATGGTTCATTATCGAAGATAATAAACCAAAATCCGTCCGTCCGCCGTACGCCGTCCGCCGTCCGCCGTACGCCGTCCGCCGTCCGCCGTCCGCGCCACTTTGCCCAGTTAGCGTTGAGTTAAAATTACGAAATTTGGTTTCTGGGTTTGGACCAGCCCCACAATGATCCTCGAAACTTTTCATAACCCTAGGTCAAGGGGAAGGGGTTCAAAACGAATTTTGAAATTTTGAAAATTCCATATCTCGAAAAATTCCCATCAAACGGTATGTTTTTTATTTCATATTTAGATAGAGTTTGTTCCGTAGAATTTTTTAAGACCATCCGCAGCTGTGTACGACCAGCCGTTCGTTCACAATGACGGCTCAAAGATAGTGCCTCACAACACGATCGTGAATCAAATTGTTGAAATACAGGTCCATTTTCATACTAACAAGCTCTTTGGAACTTCATATGGCTTAAGTGATGTCGAGTTTGTTGTTTTGAGGTGCGATTCGTGCTACGGAAATGAAGGTAATTTCGAATGTTTGTTGGTAGGTACTTCTTTTATAGAAAAATTATTACCGACGTAGTATTGAAAACCCCAGAATTATATCGTATTAATTAATCATGAATAATAATAATTATTATTAATAATAAACACAAATTATTAATACCTAACAATAAATTATAATAATTTTCACTAGGCACTTGATAAAATTGTTAATAATTACGGATAATTGATAGTAATAATTAATCTAACATTTAGGATCTAGACATTTAGACCTAGTGATCTAGACAGAAGGGTGATCTGTACAAAGAAGATAATGAACCGTTGTGTCAAGAATTTGCAGAGTTTTTTATTCGATTTTCTGAATCTACGTATCTTGAAACGTAAACCAACAAATTTTGAGGGGGGGTTAAAAAAATTTTTTCTTTGGGCGATTCCAATGGTTCATTATCGAAGATAATAAACCAAAATAGGTCAGAACTGGATCACAATGCAATATTCACTCGGTTTCTTGTCTGTAAAATTGTTTAAATAATACCTATTTGTTTAAACAAATTAAATTTTGATGATGAGCTAGATACTTGAAATTTTAAATCTAGGTCAGAAATGGATGACATTTCAATATTCACTCGGTTTGTATGACATGCTATGAGTATGGTATGGTATATTATTGTATGTATGATTTAGTATAGTACAGTATGGTATGATAGGAAAGAAATTCGTATGGTATGGTATGAGTACGGTGAGAATAAGGTATGGTGCCGATTTGCATCACAGTCTGGTATAGACAGAAGGGTGATCTGCACAAGGAAGATAATAAACCGTTGTGTCAAGAATTTGCAGAGTTTTTTTTTAATATCTTGTTTTCGGAATCTATGTATTTATTTTGAAACGTAAACCAGCCACTTTTGATTGGGGGGGGGGGGGAGGGAGGAATTATTACCTTGGGCAAATCCAAAACGTCTGGCAGCTTATTGTTTGGCATTTGAACAATAATGTCGGACACCGTAAATGTACAATCTCTGTGTTGTATTTATTTATTTGTTTTGAAATTGCGGGCCCAATTATACAATGGACAGCAATTACGTATTGCGATCCGTTATGAATTATTCAATACTTGATTGTGTGTTTGTTTCTCATTCTTGTGAGTTCTGTTTTCTTGGTTCGCCTCTGAGATGTTGCAAACCCTATTTACCCGTCGACAATTTAATAAACCTTCTACACTCGTCTGTTCGTGGTATGGACGGTTACCCACCGGTCGACGGGTATAATAGTGATGAAGTGACGAGGAGATGCGGCGGTGTCAGCACTGCCGATCGACTTGTAATGAGGTTAAACCGCCCGTCATTTTTAATGCGTTCTCAAGAAAACGGCTCATCAATTCACGCGCGAGTACGACGATGGGCGCGGCCCGAAGCGGATCTGACGCCTACGCCGGTTTTTCAATGGGACGGATGATCTCTTCATCCGCGAGAGGCGTCACTTCGTCCTTCGTCCTCGACGGTGCTATTGCTCCGGTAAATAAGGATCTTGAACGGATCGCTACTTGTCAAGGTGTCCGAGAGAGAAGAATAAAGATCCACAGTCGTGGTCAGGGTATAAGAGAGAATTTTCGAAGAAATAACGTGACAGGTGGTCGAGTAAGGGCTTTTTTTGGGTTTCTTTGGGATACCAATGAAGTCAGAAGAATCGTCTGAAAGGGTATTTCTAGGTCGTTTAGTTAGTGAATTTCGAATTTCAGTTTGGGTACGTTTTTGCAACTCCTGGCTGCTTACATCTGAGAGTATGAGATACTACTTATACTGTCAAGGGGGACACTGCAAGGAGGTTTCGACGGGGGCATTATCCTGGGTCTTTTGATGTTGGAACATGAATTTTTGTCTGGGTATTGTGGTGTCTAGGGGTAATATGGAGGGTACCTTTTGGGGAGTTTACTTCTTCTACGGTCTCTTCGTTGTACCCAGTGTTGGTTTTACTTGATAACTGTCGGTTCTTTACGTATACCTACTGTATCTGGGGGAACCTCTCTAGTCTGGCCTCGAGACTCCATGGTATTTTCGTGTAGGTCCCGGTTTAAGTGTACCATTCGATGCTTGGAAATATAATCATTGACTATACATGGCTCCAAATTCATTCGAAAAGGACTATAATGAAGGGACGATAGATAGATAGATAGATAGATTTTTTATTGCCATATAGATAAACATCCATTGCAAATTTCATTCACAGTATGTACAAAATAAACGAGTCTGGACCACATAAATAAATAAATAAAATATAGACTTCTGATTAGGCACTTAGAATTAATGTCCTCACTTCACTGGCTTCCCTTAAAAAATAAAATAACCTATTGGCCACCTTTACATCACAGGATGTGAGCAGTCTTCTGTATTGCTCTTCATATGAAAGAGGTAGAGCGAGCAGTGGTAGAAGGAACTTTAGGCGGGGGCTGCTTAACATGGGGCACTGAAGGACCAGATGCAAGGCAGAATCGCTTACACCCCAGTTACATATTGGACATGGTGCCGAGAGGAAGTCCATCCTGATACCCGCGACCAGGATCCTAGGGGCGTGCTTCGCAAACGCTCGCAGCTGGGCCAGAGGGCGAAGGATAGAGATTGGCCAATCTTGGGAGAGGTACTTCTGGGACTATAATGAAGGGACGAAGGTAATATGTGAAAACAAGCCATACGGATGAGGATGCCAGTGATTCGTGATCATATTCTTTTTTGCTGAAAAAAGCGGTAAATATAGTGTTTCGTCTCCATTTTTGACACGTAAGAAGCATTCTCCAAGAATGTACAAAATATCCGGTTGCAGAGTGAATATGAGTCCAAATTGCGGTTGACAAGGACTTCGAAGACTCTCCAACTCTGGCCGAATCCCGTAAAAGCCCTCTCAGACCCGTAGAAAACGAACAAGTTCTCCAACGGAGTCTAAACGCCGAACTAATGTAGACACGAAGTCCGCTATGAGGCAATTTCAATCCTCGTAACTCATTACAAAAACCACCACACGATTCCCGAGACCCTCCCTCAGAGCATTGTATTGAAATACGACTCGAGAAAGGACCAGATAATTAGTAGGAAAGACTCCCCCAGTTTGTAAAGCGCCTCCGGAAGATTTGTTCGTGTTTACACCGATCGTGTACCGATCGACAAAACCGCTCAGTGGAATCTTCTGAAGGGGGGCGGTAGCTGATGTTGATGGTGTCAAATTTCGACACATTGTCCGATGCGCGCGTTGCGCTGAACCGAATCCATTTGCTCGTACGTAGTCCTGTTAGGCAAATCATCGACTTTTTGTTTTCAAGTTTTCATTAAGGAAATCGATAGGTACTAATTGCTGGCAATAGCATTTCCAAGTCCAATTCAACGTTTTCACCGAAATTACGAAAAATACGCACAAGCCCTAAATATAGTACTTGTCTACCTCATGACTTCGATACCCCCCTTTTAGGTTCGTGAACAGACGTTGTTTTGGAAAATGTTGAATTTGAGTTGGAAAAGGTTGAATTTGAGTTGGAAAAGGTTGAATTTGACTTGGAAATGCTATATAACACTCTGCTACCACCTCGCCGATTGGCCATATTGAGAGGTTCATTCCAGTCTATCAAGAACCGTTATTAAACCGTTATTAAAATTTTTGATTCATTAGTTTAATACCGCCATTTGAATCTGTCATTAAGTAAAGTTATCTGTCGGTGGCCTTCAACGCTCAAGGTCATTCCATTTACGTTTACTCTTATATTTGCATAATTGGTTAGAAAAATAGCTTTTGGACTGTTTGGGGTTATCGAGAAAAAAAAATCAGCTAAGAGTCATCTCGTAGCTTTTATTACGAACAGGTAGTAAGTTTTCGTCTCCTGTAAAATTAGGATTTTTCAACTTACACTTTATTACACTTTTACTGTATTTAATACCGTTAATAATATTGAATAAACTTTTATAATATTAATGTTATAAATTTGGTTGTATTTGAGTAATGGAAACCACGAGAAATGATTCGGAACACGACAAGTCTAATACAATAATACAATTAGTTTTGGGATCGCAGCGGTCGTCGTTTTGACTTTGACAAGGCGAGTGAGGGCGGTGTTGACCGACCAATGAGCAGCCACCAGGCGCAACCCTTAGTTCACTTTCTACGGGCGTCAGCAGGCGCTGGGGCGGCGGCGTGGGTCGCAGGGGGGTGGGTGTGTCTCCCGTCCTTGGTCCCACCAGAGACAACAGCTCCGCCAACAACAACCCTCCCGCCTTTCACATCTCCGTTCGTATCCCTTCGGAGATCGTGACTTTCATTCTTGACTCTTTATTACCCCGAGTTGACTCTCAAGACTCATGAATCCTCACTTGGGAGCGGTCCGGTCTTACGAACAATAGAAGCCAAACCGCGTTACCGCTTCATTATCTCCGATTGTTGTTCTTGTTGTTGTTGGGCTCCTTCAATAAACGGCCCAGGGATAAACTTCATTAACGGCTCGGAGTCACCGTGAGTCGAAGTAAATTTTTCAAACGCTCTCGCTCGATTTTCTTTTACGATTTTTCGTGGATCGTCACTTTTACTTTGAGGAACCAGAATCGGTAGGTCTCACCTCTTCCCGGCGTTTGGAGGCTGAGGGGACGTTTGGTGGCGAGGGGGTGGACGTATTGTGACCTCCTTCTACCCCCCTCATGTCACCTTGTAAACTATTTTGACCCCTCCCCCCTACACCCCTTACGACTCCATGTAACTATTTTGACCTCCTCCAACACACCTCATGACACCGTTTGAACTTTACTGACCCTTCTTGTTCCCCTCATGATGCCTAAGTGAAACATTTTGACGTCCCTACCCCCTCCCCCACCTCCCACACCACTCATGCAGTCTAGTTAACTGTTATAATTCCTCTTGCTTCGTCATGATGCCTTGTGCAGTTTTTGACCCCCTCCTACCCTCCTCATGACTCCTTGTAAACAATTTTGACCTCCTCCAACACCTCTAATGACACCTCTTGAACTTTTCTGACCCCCTCTTGTTCCCCTCATGACCCCCTCCTACCATCCTCATGACTCCACGTAAACTATTTTGACCTCCTCCAATACACCTCATGACGTCTTTTGAGCTTACTATTTTGAACTTGGTCTTTTGAACTCTTGCTCCGCCATGATGCCTTGTGAAATATTTGACCCCCCCCCCCCTCCTACCACCCTCGTGACTCCTTGTAAACTATTTTGACCTCCTCCAACACACCTCATGACATCTTTTGAACTTTTCTGACCCCCTCTTGTTCCCCTCATGATGCCTAATGAACCACTTTACATAAAACCAGTTATTTCTTCGAAAATTCACTCTTGATGGCACCAAATACGTGATATCACGACTAGGTACCGGACGAGTAAAAATGGAAACAAGAATCTCAGAAATGAGAAAATTATTTGGACAGACAATGATTTATTTAGAGTAAATTAAATTGCAATGTAAAAAGTGCAGAAAAACTTGTGTCTTTGAGTCGTAGAACTAAAAAAACCTGTCAACTGCGATACTCTTTTCCTTGCAACGATTTCATACGCTTCAAGGTTGAAATCTTATGTTTCGTGTGGGTAGACTTTTGGGATGTTTTGAGACTTTTGGGATTGTTACTCCTTCGTTTGTGCCTTCGTGATTAATAAAGAAGGAACGGAGCTTTTTTTTTTTTTTTTCATTACAAGAAGGAGGAAACAATAATTCTCATTATTCTCATAGCGGGTTTTCCCGAAGGTTTTTGCGCGCGCGGGACAATAAAATTGATCGAAGGCGCAGGTCCCGAGGCATAAAGTCCCCGCGCTCGACCCACGCTCAGCGAATCGGCCCTCGATCGCGTGCCCCAGTTGAAGATTATTGCGAGCGGTCTTCAAGAGTGAAAGGCAACTCATTTATCTCCTCCGCTATTCAAGAGGGTGTGGTCCACGGCCGTCCCGCTCAGCAGCTTCTTCTTATAGGTACCTAACAAAAGAAAGGCGAAGTCACTTTTTTTCTCTTCTTCTCCTTCGAACAGAACCTGAACAGTCCTACGCACAAATCGCACGGATCGTATTGAACAACTAATTCAAAATAGGGAAAGAGAGATTTATTCACGGAAAATATACAACGAAAAATCCACAGTCATGCAGCATGGCTATGAGAGCGAATTTTCGAAGAAAATCTCAAGTGTCAATTACGTTTTTTTTAAATTGATTTTATTGGCATACATTTCTTATACAGCCATTTTTTAAAACATAATTGTAAAACATAGGTAATATTATTCTCAGACTACTTCAATTTAGGTGTACAATCAAAATTTGATTTAATGACTAATTATAACGGCTTGGAGATAACCTTTTCCCCTGGCTGGTTTTGGTCCTCCCTGGGTATTTTATTTCCCCCGGTACCCAACAAGCGTGAGCATTCCCCTATCCGCCACCTGGGGAGGCGCCCGATGGGAGACCAGCCAAACTCCACAAGGGAATTATAACATTTAAACGCTCAAATTACAATGTGACAAATAAATGAAAACTGCTTTATAAATTAAATTTTTTTTTTTTTTTTTCGCACATAATTGTCGTATAATTGAAGGGGTTTTCCAATTTGCCCACGATGTGGTCGCTGAAGGTGTCACATTCTATGATCAAATGTTCCAAATTTCCTTTTGGATGTCCACATCTGCTGCAGGTTGGAGAATCTCTCTTATTTATGCGATAGAGATATGCATCGCATACCCCATGGTCCGCTCTCAATCGTGCGATGGTTCTGCCAAAGTCCCTCGACACTTCGTTTTTACTAAACCACGGCCGGTCCGGAATCAAAGGCTGAATGCATTTATAGAATCGGCCTTCTGGGGCTTCTGGGTAGCTTCTTTGCCAAGCCAACCGGTGACGTCTCGAAATCAAAGGAAAGAAATCTTCTACCTCCACGTCTACGTCCATCAGCAGTTCCGTGTCAGCACCCTCTTTGGCCAGTCGGTCAACAACAGCATTTCCCTGCAAACCGGCGTGCCCTTTATCCCAAAGCAGTTCTTCATTGCTGGCCTTCGGCGGCGCATACATGAAGCAGAGTCAAAAGCCTCCTTGTAAGTCCGACGGATGCCCGATCAAAAGAAGACGAACCCATCTTGCGTATAGCACTTAGTGAATCTGAGCAAATAAGGTTTGTTCTGTCGGGTACTTCCTCCCTGAGTACGAATTCCAGAGCTTGAATTGTTGCAGCCACTTCCGCATGATAGCTCGAAGTTAAGGAGGGTAGCTTATATTTTGCTCGGTGGTTCCTGCTTACATTCCAGGATGCACAGCCTACTGCTCCTCCACTTTTGGACCCGTCCGTACATTGCGGCCATTTCCGGTTGACAAAAGTGGTGAATTCTTGATTATTATTTACGGCTGGATTAATACTGGGACGGAATAGGGTCACTGTGATGGGATGGACCAAAACCTCGAATCCTAGCGTAAATTTCGGTATTTTGTGTGTGCTATACACCGTTGAGAAATCCCACTCCCTGGGATAATTATTATTATTATCAACTGTAATAGTTTCATCCAAAGGGAGTGGGATTTCTCAACGGTGTATAGCACATACAAAATACCGAAATATTATCAATTATTGATAATAATTATAATAATTATAATTATAATAGTAGTTGATAATAATAATTGATTAGCATAGGGGTTAGCATGTTAATCTCCAAAGCAGCATGCGGTTGGCTACAATGTACACACCGTTTGATTAGAGCTTTGCATTCTGAGACATTGTGGGGTTCGCCACAGCGTTCACAGCGTACTTTACCCTTGCACTGGTCCTTGAAGTGACCATACCTCCAACACTGCTGACACTGAACAACCCGCTGAATGAATGGGCTGACTCGACAATTTACAAGTAAAATCTTGACATATAACGGGAGATTTTGACCACGTAGAAATAACTTTTAGTAATCTGGCCTCTGTTTGTATTGTCAGTTGTCATCAGTCGTCGTCTCTCATGAGTTTTTTAGTGAAGTGATAGTATTCCTGATGAGTTCAGTACAAAAATCAGATGCGTTATTCATGCGAAAGGCTTATTGCTGAATAAAAATATAAATGTTCCTTGGTAACAAAAAACGACTTATGGTTACGTCGCTTACATGTTGATTTCGCATTGTGATTCTTTTAATTATTGGCCTAGTCAGCCTAATGTTTTTTTAATTATTTTTGGCAGAATAACCAAGTATTTTATAAATAAAAATTGTCATGTATGAATAATTTGTTTGTTTGTTTGACCATTTTCTCCTGGGAAAGAACTGGGAAAGGCAATTAAGAAAGAAGGCTCGAAATGAACGATAATTGTGTTGAATGAACTGTGTTGAGAACGTTCCGAACTAGTGATAAAGTCGTGGGCCCTTGAATTGTGTATATATTTAAAAGAATAACTTGAGGTAAGGATCATCTTGATACTAATTCTAATACGAATAACTGCTTGAAGGCCAAAAATTATCAGACAAAATAATGCTACGAACAAAAAACTAAATGAATACAAAAGTGGCGCTGGTCAAGAAAAAAGAAAAAAACTTCTTGAGCAGTAGATTCTTCCGCTCAGGTAATTTTGTTCAATTTCCACCTGCATTAAGTACATACGTGTTTTTTATGGGTTTATGTGGGTTTTCAGTTGGTTCCGATAGTACCTACTATCAATAGTCCGCTGACTATCGATAGTATTGATAAACCTATCAATAGTTCAACACCATTACATCGAATTCAGAGTAAATACCACCTTTAAAATGAGGTGTCACTTGTCCGACTGTTACTTCCCCTTCCCCTAAAACTCCCTAAACCCGTTTCAGCTTCTAGATTTTGCAAAGCTGAACACGACGGTTAAGCCAGAATTGAGATATCTCGTTCCGCTATAGAGCAGACCAACCATGAAGAACATCTCAAGTATCAACTACGTTTCTTCATCTACAAAGTGATCCGGGAATCTGTTGCGATCACTGTGAGAGTACCACTTCAGTATCAGTAGCAAGGTACCTGGGTGTATCCTTTGAACGTCATTTGAAATGGCATACGCAAATAGAATCCACTAGTTTAAAATTACGTAAATTACTCTACGTCTGCTTTAAACTAAAAAATATTCTTCGTGATGATTTGCGGCGACAAATCTACTTTGCCCTAGTAGAATCGATACTGACTTATTGTTTGCCGGCATGGAGTAGTGCATTTCCTTCCGCGCTGGACCCAATTAATAAAACACAAAAATCAATTATCCGAACTATAAGTAGGTAAAACTTATCGCTTCTGGTCCGATTGATAACTACCGGACAAAACAGGTCGAATCGGCTCGGCGATGAGCACTCGATACCTTCACTTCCAGATGCACGGAGGTGTTCGGTTAAAAAATTTCATTATTTTTTCTCTTCTCTTTTTCTCTATCGCTCACACGATTATCCAACGTCTCACGGCGTCTCTCATCTATTTGGTATTAATTGGTTGCAAAGTTAACGGTCGGGGCGTGACCAAGGTCACCAGGAAGCGGCTCGCGACTTGGTCCTGGACAATAATTAAAAACTAGCAGGTCGTTATTATTCTGATGAGAGGCGTTGGATGACCGGAGGAGACTGAGATGAGGCTGAAATCCTCTTCAGGAAGGGCCCATGTTAACTTAACGACGACTAGAAACGTTAATGTGACCAGTGAAGGTGGCGTGGGAAAGAAGTTTCGCTATAGGAAATGCCACTGGACCTGGATACGAGTATCTTGGGGACCTTGTAAATTACATATGACATTTCTATTCGTTTTTTCTTACACTACTTACCTATTTAAATTGTACAATAACTTATCTGTAGGCGTAAACTTCCGTACTCATTCCATGCAAGCCTCCATAGCTCGGATGGATTACTACCTTCGTAAGCAATACAGACACGTTTGCACTGGTACACACGAGTTTTAGGGGGGGAAAATTACCCATAAATTCCCCAAATGGACCTGTCTGACATGTGTCGCCTCTTTTTAAAGGGTTTTCACGCTGAACACGATGGTGAAAACAGAATTATGATCTCTTTGAAGATGCATGTTGTATAAAACGTAAACCTTCGTAATTATGAGGCTTTAATTCACTAAACTTCAAGTAAGAACATTGATGAAATAATGGCAATCATGTGCTAATACAAACGAGCTATCGAATGGAAAATGATTGCTAGCAGGAACTGTTGTTAGTAACAAGGTAATAATAATCTCTGATTCACCACATTCTCCCCCTGCTATTTTAAAATGTACTCCGCCAGGTATGCAGGGGATTTCTTGATCCTCTGCGACCGCCTTAGTCCTTGAATTTCGTCCCTACTGGGTGATGAGACTGGAGAGTAGCGCTCAGGCACAGGTTGATCGGGAGCTGGAAGTGGAGGAGTTGGTTCAGGCCGTATTGAGTACTGGTTGGCTTGATTATCGGAGCCCTGCAAGTGTGAAGGCTCTTGAGACGTTTCGAAACCAGTTTGCTGTTCTGATTCTGGCTGGTGATCCTTGAATGTTGTCTCGTCAGCTTGCGGAGCAAGATGCTTCAAGGCAACAGTTGTTTCCTTACCATCTTGTTTTCTTATGAGCGCGTACTCAGGATTAGCTTCAATAAGCTCTACCTCCTCAACCAGTGGACTGTATTTGGAGACCCGTCCGTGCATCCTCATCAAAACCTTCCCTGGTCGAGTCAACCATGATGGAATCGCTGAACCATTGGTTGAACGCCGGGCATGCTGAAACATTCGTTCATGGGGCGTACAATTGATTGATGTGCAGAGGAGAGAACGGATTGCGTGAAGGGATTCCGGTAGGACTTCTTCCCAGCGGGATGTATCAAGACCGCGGTTCTTCATTGCAAGGGACATTGTTTTCCACAGGATCCCGTTGTAGCGCTCCACAAGTCCATTCCCTTCGGGGTTGTATGGTGTTGATGTGCTCGTGGCAATTCCCCTGCTGATGAAGGAAGGATGTCAATTCTTTAGAGAGGAATGAAGTTCCCCGGTCCGAATGGATGTAAGCCGGGGTCCCAAAGATGGTGAAAAGATTATAAAGGCATGTTTTTACTGTTTTTGAAGTCATATCCCGACAAGCGTAAGCAAACGGGAACCGTGAAAACTCGTCCACTATGGTCAAAATGTAATGCTTACTAGTGCTCAAAGGGATTGGACCCTTAAAATCCATGTTAAGCCTTTCAAAAGGGCGTGTTGCTTTGATGAGATGGCTGTTCTGGGGCTTATAGAATCGAGGTTTTATTTCCGAACACACATGGCATCCAGAAGTGATTTTTTTAACATCATCCAAAGAGTATGGCAAGTTCTTTGCCCTGACCCAATGAAAAAATCGGGTGACCCCTGGATGACACAGCGATTTATGTAGGTCAAATAGGGAATCTAGGGACGCGGGAGCGTCCCGCCCGCCAAGAAAACCGAAGCCCAGAAAACAGAAGCGACTGAGACACTGATTACGCGACGGAACAAGTTGGGGTTTTCAGCCTACCGTAGCTCGGCTCCCTGAGTGTCTCGAGAGTTGAATTTTTGTACACCAACTCTCCAGGGGCACGTGAGGACGTAAACCAAATTTCAGCTCGTTCCACTATTTTTCACGTTTTTCGTGTTCTTCTTCTTCTTCTTGTTGTTCATTGACGGGGCTACAGCCCAGCAGACAAATCGGATCGAGCTGAAATTTCGCACACACGTTTGTTATGCTCCAAGGGAGTGCCTTTTGAACCTTTTTTCTCCCTCCCCCCATTTCCCTCCCAATTAGAGGGGAAATAGTAATTTTTAGGAATTTCAAATGGTTATAACTCCTTCAAAATTGAAGCTTTTTCAGATTTTCTTCTTTAGTTGTATTCAGCTTCTGAAACTGTTTAATTTGAGATCAAAATGAGCTTCCTAAGATGGAAAATAAAGGAGTTATGGTGATTTTTCTATTTTCAACAATAACTGCCGCCAAAATTGATGAAAATTGGTGCGGTTGGTCTTAAAATGTCCGCTAGGTTGTATAGTATATGCTCAATAATTTTGAACTAAATCTCAATCGATTCGACTAATCTACAGCCAAGAATACGTGAATAAATTCCACATCTACTGATTTGGCTAATTTCCGAAAACATCAAAGTTGAACGGTGGTCAGAAAAATTGTCGTAAAGTGGCGCCTGTTGAAGGATCGATAGGAAATTTTATGGGCTTTCGAATGAGGGTAGCGCTCTTTGTCACTTTTCCCAACGGTTCTCGAGTTATTCGCGATTGTTGGTATAAAAACGTGCGTTTTACCTTTTGCAAACATTCTCTTTCCACTTTCTCTTCGACACCAATAATTACAATTATTGTAATGATTCTCAACAACAAAAATTTGCACAATCCCCAAGAAAAAATGCAACAAATTTTCAAAAAATTTCTAATTCAAATTCATTCAAATTTCTAATTCTTTCTATTTTGGTTTATTACGAGTATCTTCGATAATGAACCATTGGAATCGCCCAAAGAAAAAAATTTTTTAACCCCCCCTCAAAATTTGTTGGTTTACGTTTCAAGATACGTAGATTCAGAAAATAGAATAAAAAAAACTCTGCAAATTCTTGACACAACGGTTCATTATCTTCTTTGTACAGATCACCCTTCTGTCTAGATCACTAGGTCTAAATGTCTAGATCCTAAATGTTAGATTAATTATTATTATGAATTATCACTAATTATTAACAATTTTATCAAGTACCTACTGAAAATTATTATAATTTATTGTTAGGTATTAATCATTCGTATTTATTATTAATTATGATCAATTAATACGATATAATTCTGGGGTTTTTAATACTACGTCGGTAATAATTTTTCTATAAAAGAAGTACCTACCAACAAACATTCGAAAATACCTTCATTTCCGTAGCACGAAACGCACCTCAGAACAACAAACTCGACATCACTTAAGCCATATGATGTTCCAACAGTTTGAGTCACGATCGTGTTGTGAGGCACAATCTTTGAGCCGTCATTGTGAACGAACGGCTGGTCGTACAGAGCTGCGGATGGTCTTAAAAAATTCTACGGAACAAACTCTATCTAAATATGAAATAAAAAACATACCGTTCTATATGAATTTTTCGAGATATGAGATTTTCAAATTGTCAAAATTCGTTTTGAACCCCTTCCCCTTGACCTAGGGTTATGAAAAGTTTCGAGGACCATTGTGGGGTTGGTCGAAACCCATAAAAAAAATTTAGTAATTTTAACTCAACGCTAACTGGGCAAAGTGGCGCGGACGGCGGACGGCGGACGGCGTACGGCGTACGGCGGACGGACGGATTTTTTTTTATTCGATTTTCTGAATCTACGTATCTTGAAACGTAAACCAACAAATTTTGAGGGGGGGTTAAAATTTTTTTTTCTTTGGGCGATTCCAATGGTTCATTATCGAAGATAATAAACCAAAAACTCTGCAAATTCTTGGCACAACGGTTCATTATCTTCTTTGTACAGATCACCCTTCTGTCTAGATCACTAGGTCTAAATGTCTAGATTAATTATTATTATCAATTATCTCTAATTATTAACAATTTTATTTAGTACCTAGTGAAAATTATTATAATTTATTGTTAGGTATTGATAATTCGTATTTATTATTAATAATAATTATTATTAATTATGATTAATTAATACGATATAATTCTGGGGTTTTTAAAAGAAGTACCTACCAACAAACATTCGAAATTACCTTCATTTCCGTAGCACGAAACGCACCTCAGAACAACAAACTCGACATCACTTAAGCCATATGATGTTCCAAAGAGCTTGTTAGTATGAAAATGGACCTGTATTTCAACAGTTTGATTCACGATCGTGTTCTGAGGCACAATCTTTGAGCCGTCATTGTGAACGAACGGCTGGTCGTACAAAGCTGCAGATGGTCTTAAAAGATTCTACGGAATAAACTCTATCTAAATATAAAATAAACAACGGTTCATTATCTTCTTTGTACAGATCGCACTTCTGTCTAGATCACTAAGTCTAAATTTCTAGATCCGAAATGTTAGATTAATTATTATTATCAATTATCACTAATTATTAACAATTTTATCAAGTACCTAGTGAAAATTATTATAATTTATTGTTAGGTATTAATAATTCGTATTTATTATTAATAATAATTATTATTAATTATGATTAATTAATACGATATAATTCTGGGGTTTTTAATACTACGTCGGTAATAATTTTTCTATAAACCAACAAACATTCGAAATTACCTTCATTTCCGTAGCACGAAACGCACCTCAGAACAACAAACTCGACATCACTTAAGGCTCAATAGCCCAAAAAAAACTTGTAAGAAAATTCAATAGATGGCTGCACCATCGACCCTAAATTTAGATAGGTGATAATTCGAGTTCTATTGAACCGATTTTAGATCTGAAAACGGCTATGGACGTAAAAAGAGCGTAGAATTTTCGGAAATTAGTCGAAATGAGTCATAATCAAAAATTGAGAAAGTTGCGATCGTTTTTTTACATTTCCAAGCCGTTTTTTGAAAAACTGAGGTAGCTCTGCAATGCACTGCATCGTCCTGAGTCCAAAACAATTTTCAGATTTTAAATCGGTTAATTAGAACCGACCGAAACGCGATTTTACGGTGTAGGGGAGGCAAGGGGTGGAGGTGATGAAGGAGAAGCGGCAAGGGAGAAGGGGGCAACAAACGGGCGGGCGTCGCGCCGGTAGGCATCAAAGCACGTAAACCAAGGTCATCATTCGTTTCCTTGGAAACGTCAACACATTAGATGATCCCAATGAGGTTGGGGAACCACTTCCCTTTGCAAGTTGATTCGAACAGCGGGCAAAAGAATGGCGTTGTTTATTACCATATAATATTGTACAGTATACTTGTATATTATTGTACAAGTTTACTTGTTTAGTAATGTGGTGTATTGTATAATATTGAGTATATCTCAATATTACGATAAAACTATTTTATAAACCATAATTAAAATATTATGAAGAAACTACCTACATTATAAAAATGTATTCTTCCTACCGGCCGCAATCGTGACGACTTCCATACATAATCACATACACACACACAGAAATTTGTTTAGAATGCTCTTTAACGGGTTTATAATATAAACATATTATGTTGATAAAGGAATTTTTCGGAAGTCATTTCGAAATTTGGTTTTCAAGCCGATTGCAATACTACCTATCTTTTTCAAGCTTTGGTGATAGGGTGATGAAAGTATAAATTTCAATATATACAGGAAGATGAGTAGGTACTTCTTTTATATACCAGTAGATGAAGATTTTAGTATACAGATTGTAGCAACATAATGTATCATGGTTGGTTCAATGTAGACGGCTCTCTTATTGGCATACTTCGATGTTTTCGAGGGTCAGAAACGCTGCGGATAGGGACCAATCTCAATATACTCGTACTAGAGGGGCCTAGAGGGACCCGACGATGTGTGAGGCTTCCCCCACTCACTGGTTCCCCAAATCATCGCCTTGTTGCCTTCTAGGTACTCTTAGTTAGGAAGTAGTCCAAACTCCACGCTATTACGCACCGTGTTTGTACCATTTTCCATATCGTTTTCGACGAAGAGAACAGCCCCTTGCCGCTTCTCCTTCATCACCTCCACCCCTTGCCTCTCCTACACCGTAAAATCGCGTTTCGGTCGGTTCTAATTAACCGATTTGAAATCTGAAAATTGTTTTGGACTCAGGACGATGCAGTGCATTGCAGAGCTACCTCAGTTTTTCAAAAAATGGCTTGGAAATGTAAAAAAACGATCGCAACTTTCTCAATTTTTGATTATGACTCATTTCGACTAATTTCCGAAAATTCTACGCTCTTTTTACGTCCATAGCCGTTTTCAGATCTAAAATCGGTTCAATAGAACTCGAATTATCCCCTATCTAAATTTCCTTCATTTTGGTGCTGCTACGTGGTGGCTGATTTTAGAACTATACAAGGGCTATTGAGCCTTAAGCCATATGATGTTCCAAAGAGCTTGTTAGTATGAAAATGGACCTGTATTTCAACAGTTTGAGTCAAGATCGTGTTGTGAGGCACAATCTTTGAGCCGTCATCGTGAACGAACGGCTGGTCGTACAAAGCTGCGGATGGTCTTAAAAAATTCTACGGAACAAACTCTATCTAAATATGAAATAAAAAACATACCGTTTAATGGGAATTTTTCGAGATATGGAATTTTCAAAATTTCAAAATTCGTTTTGAACCCCTTCCCCTTGACCTAGGGTTATGAAAAGTTTCGAGGACCATTGTGGGGCTGGTCCAAACCCAGAAATCAAATTTCGTAATTTTAACTCAACGCTAACTGGGCAAAGTGGCGCGGACGGCGGACGGACGGATTTTTTTTTATTCGATTTTCTGAATTTACGTATTTTGAAACGTAAACCAACAAATTTTGAGGGGGGGTTAAAATTTTTTGGTTTATTATCTTCGATAATGAACCATTGGAATCGCCCAAAGAAAAAAAAATTTTAACCCCCCCTCAAAATTTGTTGGTTTACGTTTCAAGATACGTAGATTCAGAAAATCGAATAAAAAAAAATCCGTCCGTCCGCCGTACGCCGTACGCCGTACGCCGTACGCCGTACGCCGTACGCCGTCCGCCGTCCGCGCCACTTTGCCCAGTTAGCGTTGAGTTAAAATTACGAAATTTTTTTTATGGGTTTCGACCAACCCCACAATGGTCCTCGAAACTTTTCATAACCCTAGGTCAAGGGGAAGGGGTTCAAAACGAATTTTGAAATTTTGAAAATTTCATATCTCGAAAAATTCATATAGAATGGTATGTTTTTTATTTCATATTTAGATAGAGTTTGTTCCGTAGAATTTTTTAAGACCATCCGCAGCTTCGTACGACCAGCCGTTCGTCCACAATGAGGGCTCAAAGATTGTGCCTCACAACACGATCGTGTATCAAACTGTTGAAATACAGGTCCATTTTCATACTAACAAGATCTTTGGAACATCATATGGCTTAAGTGATGTCGAGTTTGTTGTTCTGAGGTGCGTTTCGTGCTACGGAAATGAAGGTAATTTCGAATGTTTGTTGGTAGGTACTTCTTTTATAGAAAAATTATTACCGACGTAGTATTAAAAACCCCAGAATTATATCGTATTAATTAATCATAATTAATAATAATAATTATTATTAATAAATACGAATTATTAATACCTAACAATAAATTATAATAATTTTCAGTAGGTACTTGATAAAATTGTTAATAATTAGTGATAATTGATAATAATAATTAATCTAACATTTAGGATCTAGACATTTAGACCTTGTGATCTAGACAGAAGGGTGATCTGTACAAAGAAGATAATGAACCGTTGTTTTTCTTTGGGCGATTCCAATGGTTCATTATCGAAGATAATAAACCAAAATCCGTCCGTCCGCCGTACGCCGTCCGCGCCACTTTGCCCAGTTAGCGTTGAGTTAAAATTACGAAATTTTTTTTATGGGTTTCGACCAACCCCACAATGGTCCTCGAAACTTTTCATAACCCTAGGTCAAGGGGAAGGGGTTCAAAACGAATTTTGAAATGTTGAAAATTTCATATCTCGAAAAATTCATATAGAACGGTATGTTTTTTATTTCATATTTAGATAGAGTTTGTTCCGTCGAATTTTTTAAGACCATCCGCAGCTTTGTACGACCAGCCGTTCGTTCACAATGACGGCTCAAAGATTGTGCCTCACAACACGATCGTGAATCAAACTGTTGAAATACAGGTCCATTTTCATACTAACAAGGTCTTTGGAACATCATATGGCTTAAGTGATGTCGAGTTTGTTGTTCTGAGGTCCGTTTCGTGCTACGGAAATGAAGGTAATTTCGAATGTTTGTTGGTAGGTACTTCTTTTATAGAAAAATAATTTTTCTATAAAAGAAGTACCTAATAATTATTATTACCGACGTAGTATTAAAAACCCCAGAATTATATCGTATTAATTAATCATAATTAATAATAATTATTATAAATAATAAATACAAATTATTAATACCTAACAATAAATTATAATAATTTTCACTAGGTACTTGATAAAATTGTTAATAATAATTATTAACAATTTAATGTTAATAATAATTATTAGTGATAATTGATAATACTAATTAATCTAACATTTAGGATCTAGATATTTAGACCTAGTGATCTAGACAGAAGGGTGATCTGTACAAAGAAGTTAATGAACCGTTGTGTAAGAATTTGCAGAGTTTTTTACATTTAATAATAGGAATAATTGTTTTAAATTTTAATAATTTTTTAAATTGGTAATTGTTTTAATTAATCGAAAATTCTAAAACTAATATTTAACCAATTCGCAAAATTTTTAAAACTACTTATTTTTCAAACACATTTCAGATAACAAACAATATTTTCCAAAAAATACCTAATTATTCTTGTCACAAAAAGAAGAAACAAAAAGGCAAATTAGTAGGCGTACTAATTTTTTACTAAATTTTGACTAGGATAAAACTTCATTTAGGAAAAAATTTACTAGTTACCTCGTAGGTACTCTTGTTAAATTGAACCGTATTGTATAAGTACCACTCGAAAACTAGCCATGCAAAAAGATGTGATATCCCCCAAAAACAACTCCGTTGTAAAAACTGGCCCGCCAAAAAACCTCAGCCGCAAAAAGGAATGATATCCATTTTGCCCGCCAGCCACGTATATAGGATGCTCGGTGCTTCGCAACTCACTGTTGAGTGTGCATATAGAAACCTAATCCTCCTACCCCTAACCTCCACCGTCAATGTTTCCTGTTCCCTGTCTCCTTCCCACAACCCCCTCGCACCCTTAGTCACCCTCGGTTTCACCTAATATGTTTCCTCTGTTACACCAGCAGGGAGCTTTACGCTTCTTTCAATGCTGTTGGCGGGAGCTTTTTGCCAGATCATGGTTAACGGAGCCACATATCCTGGAGAAAGTATCGGCTACAGTGTTCAATTTTCCAGGACGATAAGTTATGTCATAACTATAACATGACATTTCTAACCTCCATCGTAGTATCTTGTCGTTTTTTATTTTGCTGGGATGATTTTTCTTGATCATGAACGATAGGGCTTCCTGATCCGTAATCAAATTGAAGTGGTTGTTGGTGAGAAAATGCTTCCACTTTCTCAAACTTTCTATGATCGCTGCAGCTTCTTTCTCAATGGCTGGGTAACCTTTTTCTGTAGCATTTAGAGTTCGTGAAAAGAACGCAACCGGACGACCTTTCTGTGATAGAACCGCAGAGATGGCGATGTCGGACGCATCTGTTTCCACATCGAAAGGTACCTTTGGATCAAAACAAATCAGGAGCGATTTGGCAATTTCTTTCTTCAGTAGCTCGAAGGCACCCACTGCTTCGGTTGAAAGAGGAAAAGTTTTGGTTGTAATCAGTGGGCGGATTTTGTCCGAGAATTTTGGGACCCATTTAGAATAGTAGGCAAACATTCCTACTATTCTTTGAAGTGAATTCTTGTCATTGGGAGGGGGAAGGGCCATCAATGGTTGCAATCGATCAGGATCAGGCTTTACTGAACCATTACTTATCAGGTGTCCAAGAAGTTTGATGGACGTGCAAGAGAATTTACAGTTCTTTTCGTTAAGCTTCAGATTGTACTTTTTTGCCGTGTCAAGGAAGGCCTCCAAATCCCTGTCGTGTTCCTCCTTTGTCCTTCCCCCAATTGTTATGTCATCTATATAACACCTGACCCCCTCAACTTTGCTCAATTTTGCAAATTTGATCAATGAACATTTGGAAGGAAGGAACGCCATTTGTCACTCCAAACGGTAATCTGGTGAACGGGTACAGCCCACCACAGGCTTCAAACGCCGTGAATGGCCGTTCCTTGGTGGAAATGGGCACTTGATGGTATGCACTTTCCAAGTCGATTGTGCTGAAATAGCTGAACTTTGCTACATCAGCTACAACTTCTTCAACGTTGGGTATTGGATAGGCATCGAGTTCAGTGAAGCGATTTATTGTGTTGGAATAGTCTATTACCATTCGTCTTTTGTGGCTGGTACTTTTAGTCACCAGTACCTGAGCCCTCCACGGAGATGAGCTCTCCTCAATAATGCCGGCCTTTAACAGTTTCGAAACTTCGTCCTGGATAAATTTAGAGTCGTCTGCAGAGTGTCTTCGTGATTTCGTGGCTATTGGTCTGATGTTTGGAGATAGATTGTTGAATATTTTAATAGGCTCCACGCGGGCCTGAGGAAATGAAGTGGAACTCGAAATGGATAGAGGTGGATTGGTGCCACCAAACTTTACAATAAGGCTTGAGTGACGTTTTAGGATGTCGTGGCCAATTATTACATCGGCGCATAAGCTTGGTAGGATGCAAAGTTTTACCTTACAGTATGTGTACTTTAGCAGTTTGATGTCAACACTCACATATCCTTTCAGGGCAGATGTAAGTGAGGTTGAAGCCATGGAAACGGACCCGGATTCAGGAAAAACAGTGAAACCATGATTTGATGCATATGCTTCAGACATGTAGCTACCAGAGCTCCCAGTGTCAACTAAGCCCTGAGCGTGATACCCGTTAATTTTCATTGAAACGGTAGCTTTGGACAGTGACTGAGATGCACTGGCGCCCACAATGCTAGCAACAAAGGAGTCACCGAATGATTCATTATTGTCTGGACTGATGGAACGGTCAAGCGCCGCGGAAACTGTGGATCGTTTGGTTTGGTTGGGCTTTCGGGAACGGCAAACTCGAGAGTAGTGGCCTACCTTACTGCAGTTCGTACATGTTGTCTCCCGAGCAGGGCACTGGGTCAGCTTTTTATACCATGCGCCTCCTAGTGGAGTCAGCATCTGATGAGACAGTGAGTTGGACTGGTTTCGGAACTACCTATTTGGACGAACGCAGACAGGTTACAGTAGTCGATAGTGTGTGTAGCGATGCGATGGTGATCGACTATGGTGTCGTTCAGGGAAGTACGTTGGGGCCCATTCTTTTCTCGATATTCATAAATGGTATAACCAAGCTTGAACTGAATGGATCTCTTTACCTTTTTGCGGATGATACTGCTCTCATAGCCAGGGGGAATACTTGGGAGGAGGCCTTCCGGAGAGCTGGTGAGGACATGAATATCCTGTATAAGTGGTTTTCCCTAAATTCGTTGAGTCTCAATATTACCAAGACCAAGTATTTGGCTTTTTCACGTTCAAGAGGAAGCGAGGTAGAAAGCAACTCAATTCAACTGCATAAATGCCGAGACCCTATGTTCTGCTCTTGTCCATCCTTGGAGCGAGTTCAGTGTATTAGATACTTGGGCGTATGGTTGGACGATGGTTTGAAGTGGGATACTCAGGTTTCCTCACTTGCCATCAGGTTGAAAAAGTTCATCCACGTTTTCTACTCCCTGCGACGCCACCTTTCGACACAGCTGCTCGTTCGTATATATAAAACCCTAGTACAGAGCGTGATCTCTTTTGGAATTATTGCCTGGGGTGGGGCTACCTCGAGAGCCCTGTACCCTTTAAGAGTCATGCAACGTACCTAATTAAAAATAATACTTCGCAAGCCTCCTTGATACTCCTCAAGCTTGCTTTTCTGTGACCTACCAGTTTTTTTCTGTTGACCAGCTGTACGTTAAGTCCGCTCTCTGTTTTTACCATAAAAACCCAAACTATTTTTCGGTGAGCCAACATGTGCTTCCATATGCCCTTCGTCCTTCTGTCGTATCGGCATTCCCTAGTGCTCCATCAAATTTGATTTCCACCAATCGGCACATATACTTCAGCCTGGCCATCTTGTTGAGAAACACGAATGTCCATCTGCAGTCCCCCTCATCATATTCCCGTAACCAATATAAGAGGCACCTATTCACGTGGCTTATAGAAGTAGGGCCCACATATACGGAGTCTCTATTTACCAGTATTTACAAATTGTAGTCCGGTTTTTATTTTATTAATTTAATGTTCTCCTTTATTTTTAGAACAGAGGTTTTTGCTTTAGTTTTTTAGAAGTGTTGTGTATTTTATTTATTAATTTCTTCTTTCCTGAAGTGTTGAAGGAATTGTTCAATTTTTATGTTGTTTTTTTTTTTCATTTGCTCTACCTTAATTTGTACTTTATACTCTCTATATGTGATATTTAGTTCCCATATTTCATTGGAGGTAGAAATTAATTAAGGACTCCCCCACGCAACTCGGAGCCTGTGCTCCACAGCGTTGGGGTAATTCCCTAACATAATTAGAACTATTGGAGTGTTTCTTTTATAAACATATAAGTAATGTTCATTTTTTGTATTACGAGTATTTATTTATTTTTGGGAATAAATAGAATTCATTCATTCATTCATTCATGACAGGGAGTATTTTTCGGAATTCCTGACCGCTGTATCAATAGCACGTGCTTGCGCTATGGCCTCATCTAACTCTAGGGTTTTATTTTCGAGAAGGCGCTGCCGAATGGTCGCTGATTGCAGTCCTGCAATGAACGAGTCCCTAATGTGGTCGTCCTGGTTTTGTTTGGCTGTGACTGATTTGAACGCACAGTCTTTGGCTAGTTTTCAGAACTACAATATATTGGTCGATGGTTTCATGGGACTTTTGTTTGCGAATTGCTAGTTCGTGTCGGGCGTAAATCTCGTTTTTGCTTTTCACGTATAGGGTTCCAAGAGTCGCAATGGCCGTGGTGTAATCGTCACACTCGTTTATTAGTTCATAGACGTTGGAGGATAAAAAATTTATCAGTACCTTGAAACGGTCGTCGTCTTCCACGTCGGCCTTTTCGAGAAAGTTTTCGAATGTCCGTAGCCAATGGGTCCATTCCCGTTGAGATGCTGGGCTGTCTGGATCTATGCTGAAGCGGTCAGGACGAAAAAGTTTAGTGAATTAAATTGTTGTATAAAACGTAAACCTTCGTAATTATGAGGCTTTAATTCACTAAACTTCAAGTAAGAACATTGATGAAATAATGGCAATCATGTGCTAATACAAACGAGCTATCGAATGGAAAATGATTGCTAGCAGGAACTGTTGTTAGTAACAAGGTAATAATAATCTCTGATTCACCACAATGCAGAAACGTGGTTGATATTTGAGATGTTCTCCTTGCTTAGTCTGCTCTAATCTGATGTCGGAATGAGATATTGCAATTCTGACTTCACCATCGTGTTCAGCATTGAAAAATCTATGAGCTGAGTGGGGCTTGGGGAGTTGTAATGAGGGGGGGGGGGGAGGTTACACATAAATTCCCAAAATGAAACAGTCTGACAAGTGATACCTCATATTAAAGGGTTTTTTATGCTGAACACGATGGTGAAATCAGAATAGCGATATCTTATTTCATTCACAAACACATCGAAGACGAAGAAATCATTATCGAAGATAATAAACCAAAATTGTTAATACACGATAAAACCGCCTAAAATAATTGTCGATTCTCACCGTTAGGCGACTTGGGCGATCGCTCGAAAAGAGAGAGAAAAAAAAAACACCTTCAAGTGGGTGGATTTTACCGTAACTTACGACTCATCGAAGACACCTCGGAGGCCCATAAAACCGTGTATGGTTTCGTCGCCGCGTTTCCAACGTCGGAGCTACCGGTTTTTTCCCCCCGAATTCAAATATGAGAATGATCCCGTCAAAAAGTCCGGTAAGGACGACGGATTCATATGGACCTGCCTCGACGCGATGGCAGTAAAACTTAAAGATATTCATGGAACGGAGTCTTGAAAAAAATTAGGTTTTTACTGGGCAGTAAATCCATTCGTGGGTATTCTCCGATAAATATTCATCGAGCGTAACCCTGGTAGCCAGTTTGTCTTGTTGAATGGCACTTGTTGATCATTTTTCGGGGCATTTATAGCGCTGTGTGAGCCCACCTGTGTCCCTCGGCCGCCTTGAAATTTTTTTGTCACGAAATCCTCGAACAAGACACCAATTCCCACTAAGTTGACAGCTTATTGATATATTGACTACTGCATACAACGGCTATCATATTGATATTATTGATTTTTCCAACGTGAACAAAATAAACACCATTCGTCTTGTGGTGTCTAAAAGTATCATGATGTTTTTTCCGACTCATTATAACTCACCTCTTGGGTAGCTTCGAAGAAAACACATTTACGCCTGCGCGGACCAAAGTTACTGTCCATTTTCAACGAAACCTACCATGAGACCATACGATACCCTCATTCTAATACCACGTACCACCAATTTTGGCCAAATTCTATTTTTATTGGACCCCACAGTATTAACTAACGCCCTATCGAATGGTGCTGTCGCCAAGTCTCTAGAAAACTTACTTATGGGAGAAATAGCCAGTTTTCTAATAACCCGTATCTGTTTTGTTTGTTTACTACTTCCAATACCTCGTATCAGACCTCTCGTCAAGGGATCCAATACCGCATATCAGAATTAACATCATATTGGCGTTCAGAATTAACATCATAAGAGGTATGTTCCAACCTGACCAGTTCTTGAACTGGTTCAGGAACTAGTTCTGCGCAGAAGCCATGCGCATGATGAACTGCGTTCCAGCCTGTTTCAGTTCGTGAACTCAGTGCAGACAACGCGTTCCACCGCGGCCAGTTCATGAACTCAGTTCAGCTCAGTTCGGGAACTTCTTGCACTGAATTGAGATGAGGGTTGAGAACTCGAACTGGAAAGGTAACAGTGATCTCACGTTATAACCTCCCACAAAATCATTTGACTTCCTGAGTTTCACGGGAGAAGACGTAGTATAGTAGGGTTTTCTGTGGGAGAAGAAGGGTCCAGTTTGTTTTGTGTCTTTTATTTGTGGTTCTCGTTTTTAGCGTATTCTGGTACGTAAGTGTTCATATCTCGACAAGATAAAATCATATCATAAAATCATTTATCATTTAAATCATTTTATCATAAAATCATATCTCGTAAGATAAAATACGTCTAAGTACAGTACCTTTAAAATAAATAATTTCTCAGAAAACTGTAAAGATAAAATTATAACCCACGAAATGAAAGATTGTTGGTGAACATGCGTGTATTTTCAAACCAAATAATTTTTGAATTAGGTACCTACTTAAATAAATTAGATTGAAATAAAGTGCATTGTTTGAATGGAAGTCAACTTGGCCGACATTAAAATTAATTATAGGCAAACGATATAATATGAACAATGTTGCAGTTTCAATTTAATTGAAAATTGCTTCAATTTGTCCACTGATTAATTTTGGTTTATTATCTTCGATAATGAACCATTGGAATCTCCAAAGAAAAAAAAATTTTAACCCCCCCCCCCCCCTCAAAATTTGTTGGTTTACGTTTCAAGATACGTAGATTCAGAAAATCGAATAAAGAAAAACTCTGCAAATTCTTGACACAACGGTTCATTATCTTCTTTGTACAGATCACCCTTCTGTCTAGATCACTAGGTCTAAATGTCTAGATCCTAAATGTTAGATTAATTATTATTATCAATTATCACTAATTATTAACAATTTTATCAAGTACCTAGTGAAAATTATTATAATTTATTGTTAGGTATTAATAATTCGTATTTATTATTAATAATAATTATTATTAATTATGATTAATTAATACGATATAATTCTGGGGTTTTTAATACTACGTCGGTAATAATTTTTCTATAAAAGAAGTACCCACCAACAAACATTCGAAATTACCTTCATTTCCGTAGCACGAAACACACCTCAGAAATTATAATTATTAGTGATAATTCATAATAATAATTAATCTAACATTTAGGATCTAGACATTTAGACCTAATGATCTAAACAGAAGGGTGATCTGTACAAAGAAGATAATGAACCGTTGTGTCAAGAATTTGCAGAGTTTTGAAGGTGTTCAGAAACGCGTAAGCATATAGTTTTTAGAACTATATTAAAAATAAATATTCAACAATTCCCGCCGCCACCCGGTAGTCCACAGTACAAGAATCTCTTTTTTTTTTACAGAAGGAGCAGACCTCTGCTTACACTTATTCTTGTTTTAAAGAAGTTACTTGAAGTAGGGTCAATGCTAGATACATTCCAGTTTCTAGTCCTAGACCAAGTCAATTAATTAACCAAGACCGTTAAATGGGATTCTGAAATTCGGAATTTCAATTCGGAAATTGTTGAGTTCTCATATCTGATAGCGATAGAAGAAGAAGGTTACTCTGATCAAAACCGCCCTCAGCGCTACCTGCCGGAATAGTTCGGGTCGTTCCAGCCATGCAGTTCACGAACCCAACAGTTCTTGAACTCATCCCCACTACTCCTGAACTGGTTCGTGAACTCAGTTCATGAACTAGGTCAGGTTGGAATAACACGTGTCTGTTTCCATAGCTGCACTACAACAGATGAGACGAAGACTCAGAGAAATAATGAAATGTACCACAAGGGCACACTGTCCCCATGTTTAAGTTTCATTGGAATTTTTAATTCTATTTACAATGTAAGTACAACAGTATTATTTTACGGTGGTGAATCGGTAATAAATAAATTACTTCAGTTTAAATTAATTTCAAAAGAAATATTTTTCTCATTTGAATTTCGTTACAGTAATCTCAAATTAGCCACTAATCGCACCATTTTTGTGTTGACAATACCACGTATCAGAGTTACTCGTAGTTTTGGTTTCCCATACCACGTATGACGGCTTTCATGTTCACAAATCCATTAAGGGATTTTTTCCCATGCCCATTATTGGAGAGGGGTTTCAAGGCACAACTCGATTTTAAAACATACAGAAAAATAACATTAACCCGGACTTGACCGTTATTTTGCTCTCCTGAAAATGTGGATATTTTCTGATACGTGGTATTCGAATGAGGGTATCGATATGCGGATCGTTCCGAACCTGTTCGCCGAATTTATCCTTCTTTTCCCCATTCCGCACGTACTCGTAGTTCCAAAGACGAACTGTCTGACTTCAAACTATCAAACTGTCGACCCTCGCCTTCATATTTCATCTCATTTTTGGTTAGGTATTATTATTGTGGGAATAGGTGGTGTTCTCGAGACATAAAATCGATCATTTGAGGGATTATCGATCATTGGATAAGGTGATAACAGTGAAAACACGGCTGTCCGCCACTTGGGCTCGGTCCTATCAGCCATCTAGAATAATATTCTAGGTTAATAGGTTAACATATTATGTTAACCTATTACAAACAGTTTTTTTTTTAAATGTAAAATGCCTCCATTTTACTGGTTTTATAACAAATTTTGTTTCCTTTTTTGCCGACTAACACCTCATTTTATAGATTTTTCAACAGCTGAAAACGATTGTGAAGTCAGAAGGGCGATATTTCAATCCGTTCAAAAATGTTCAATTTTGTCTCATTATTCAGCTCGTTTTTGCCGAGTAACGCTTCAGTTTATAGATTTTCCAACGCTGGACACGATGATGAAGTCAGAATTTCGATATCTCATTGCGTTATAGATAAGAGCAGGAGAATCGTGAAGAACGTCTCAAGTAACAACCACGGTTCTTCATCTTCAAAGTGCTCCATTTTCAGAACGGAATGAGGTATCGCAATTCTGATTTCACCATCGTCTTCACCTTAAAAAAAATCTTTAAAATGAGTGTGACTTGTCAGACTGTTTCCTTTAGATACAACCACATAGGAAGAAGTTTGGAAGAACCAAGACGATTTTGGAAGAAGTAAAAGGTTCAAAAACCAAAATTCACTTACAAGATGAAATGTCGCTGGCAAACTCGGACGTTACGTCCATCCTTATCCCCCCCAAAACAAACTCCGTTGTAAAAACTGGCCCGCCAAAAAACCTCAGCCGCAAAAAGGAATGATATCCATTTTGTATGCCGGCCACATATATAGGATGCTCGGTGCTTCGCACCTCGCTGTTGAGTGTGCATATAGAAACCTGATCCTCCTACCCCTAACCTCCACCGTCAATGTTTTCCTGTTCCCTGTCTCCTTCCCACAACCCCCTCTCACCATTAGTCACCCTCGGTTTCACCTCATATGTTTCCTCTGTTACACCAGCAGGGAGCTTTACGCTTCTTTCAATGCTGTTGGCGGGAGCTTTTTGCCAGATGAACAAGCCTGAATTGAAGCATTACTATATTATAAGGTTCTTTGATATTCTTTATAATTATAATTTTTGTAACCACCCACAATTCCAAAACAACCTTATTTTTGTCAAAAGCTCGTAACACTATCAACAACATGTGATGGTCTCCATCACAATAAGTTACAAATAAGTCATAAATATCTGGTATATAATAATTATCTCCGTATTTAATTACGTAAATTACAGGTAAACGTAACTATAACCGGTTTTAGATGCTTTGGTTTAAACTTCACTTCACGAGGTCTTAAGTGAAAAGAAAATAGAAATAATACCGCGTAAGATGCATTACCAATAAATCGCATGCTGTGAGCGCCACGTCGGCAGTTGGGGCTTAGCAAAACAGCTAAGCTTAAAATTGGATTGAATTAACGACCAACGCGAGATGACATCCACTCACTCCACCAGGAAGGGACCAGGAGTAATAACTGCGCCGTGCGCAAGGTCGACACTTTTACGAAATCACCATTCAAAACCCTTTGTTAGTATTTTTAAGGGCCTCGGCTTCACTTTCACGGCGATGGCTCGTCCTTGATTTTTCGAAATGACCGGCGAAGAAGGCGGTCGCGATTATGGTAACCGCCGAGATTTTCTTTTCTGTGGAGGGAGAAAAGAAAAAGAAACTGTTCGAAAAACCACACTCTTTAACTGTACGACCGTCTATAAAACCGACAATCGCCGAGTAGATATTTCCATCCGAAGCTTGCGCCGTTGGGCGGTCCTTGAATAGATCATCCGAGGAAGGCGGTTTCACTGCGTAACGGAGCTTGGAAATTGTTGATGTTGAGGTAATAGCTTTAATGAATAACACGCAGCACAGTAGTTAGTCGAGTCGGCCTCCCACACATGACCATATAAACACGTATATATACGTAATGTGATAATGTATATAAGTAATGTATTACTGACGAATTTTTTCTCGAACAAGGTAAATACCCGACGAAACCGCGTTCGTCGTACTTAACTGGTGAAAAACTCGAGAGTTGTTGAGTATTTATATTTTATAAAACAGAGAGGAACCTGGCGTTTTATGTAAGATGTGGACACTCGGCGATTTATGTAAGATAATATATTTTGAGAAAACTACATTCATGACATTTCTAATGGCTCATTCACCAAATCCTGATATTGATCCTTTTATTTGCCAACTACCAACCTGAGCCGTAATTTTAGGGTACCGCTGCTCAAACATAGGGCAGAATACTATACTTTTGGTGCACAAAAATTGGTCAAATACAAATTAGTTATCAATGCTGTAGCAGCAAGTAACGGGTATGATCTTATTGATTCAATATGGAATAGGGTTCTTAGGAGAAAGAGTAGGAAAGGGATTTCGAATTTATTTAGCGAAGCAACGACTGAAGAAAAGATTGGGATTGGTATTATTGGAAAATTTCAGATAGAATTAGTAAACTATTAACTTCTAAAGGGTACACAACTAAATACATTCTCAAACCTTTACTAGGTTCAGTTAAGGATAAAATTAACCCCACAAAACAACTCTGTTGTAAAAAAAACTTCCTCAGCTGCAAAAAGGATTGATATCAATTTGGCCCGCCTCGGTGCTGCCCGCCTCGCTGTTGAGTGTACATAATACATGTTATAGAAACCTGATCCTCGTACCCCTAACAAGTCCAGTCAAGATGTACACGAAAAGGGGGTAGTGCTTGCGAGAAAACCGGTCGATCTGATTTTTTGATCTGATGTTGTTCGGACGTCAACCATTATTAATAATCTAGATTTCCGACTTTCTAAGACCTCGGGAAATGACAGTTATGACCGAAAAACCATGAAATGTTTGCACTTTTTGCGGTTATCGGTTCATATCTCCATGAAGTATTGGTCTGACGGGTGTAGTCACCCCATTAACTTTAAAAGATGACTAAATTTGCTACGATTTGGTACTAGAGCTTTCTTCGATTCTTCGTTTTTAAGATACGTCCTTTCAAAAAACGATAATTTATGGGAGTCCAGGTTCTAAAGGAGACAATGACAAAGCAGCAGGTTCAAAAATCTTCTCAGATGCCGCAGTGAAGGGCTCCCCTAGTCTGCATGTAAGCAAATGGTGAATAGTGCGGTAATAAGTGGATCTTTTCATAATGAGTACTTACTATAATGGAACTAACTACTGTAAGAAATAGTGGAAATGCGCACAGAGGAGGGTACTCGTACTTCCGCCATACCTACAATTTAATGTTCAATAATACGACGTCTCGTCGACCTTAATATTCTGTACTATAAATATCCAAAATTGTGGCGACCTCGTCTGTCATTACTACAGATATCCGACGTCTATGCGACCTTAGCGTTATGTAGTACAGATATACGACGTCGTGGCCACGTCGTCAACCTGTACTACAAATATCCGACTTTGTGGCGACCGCGTCTATCTGTACTATAGATACATAGATACATATAGATTGAATTACCAATAAATTCCAACAAAGAAACAGTCTGACAACTGACACCTTGAAGGTTTTGGTTTTTGTGATGGTGAAATCAAAATTGGATTATCTTATTCCGTTCTCAAATTGGAGCACTTTGGAGAAAAACGTGGTTTTGATACTTGAGATGTTCTTCATGGTCCATCTTCTCTAATCTGATAACGGAATGAGATATCGCCATTCTGACTTCATCATCGTGCTCAGCGTTAAAAAGTCTGTAAAGTGAAGTGTTACTCGGCAAAAAAAGGAGACAAAATTTGTTATAAAACAAGTAAATTGGAGACATTTTACATAGAACCAGTTATTTCTTCGAAAATTTGCTCTTATAGCCATGCTGCATGACATGGTCATCAAAAATTTTATTTCCGTTTGATTTTTCCTTGGTGTCATATTGTTGATGCCTCACTTTGGAAATCCGCCACAAACGGCGCGAATCACTGACTGTTTACTCGCTTATCGAGTAGCTAAGTTATTATCGAGTAGCTCGGCCGAGTACTCGGTTGGTGTAATTAAGCCTCAAGGATCTATTTCCGTACTGTAGAACAGTTGTAAATACAACAAGCGGTTTAGTGTTATCGATGACATCAATGTTTCTTATTCTGAGATATCTTTCGTAATTTTGAATATTTGTGCGTAGTGAACCACAAATTGTACAGTTCAGCCCAGAGTTTTTTTTTTTTTGGAAAGTTTACGAGACCTTCAAGATAAACAGTGATCTACGAACAGAAAATAATGAACCGTTAAGTTAATATTTGCAGCATTTGTTTTTTTTGTTTTTTTTAATATTTAGATTTTATTGAAACGTGAACCAAAAAATGTTGGTCGTTTGCATGACAAATGAAAATTATGAAATGAAATTTGGTTGTAAAATATCGGTTTCTCGGTCGGTTCCGACCTCGACGGTACCTAACGCAAATGTACCTCATTGTTATTGTAAGTGTTAGGGTCGACATTCAAGACTTTGAAGGAGGGAATTGACATTTCAATGAACGCCAACTGCACACGAGAAGAAAATATCGAGTGAAGAAATCATTCGACCACGTGTTGGGTAGTGGTAAATAAATAAGATGCAGTAACTTGAGTGGCCTCGAGGACCACACAGAAGATTCGCTGAAGGAGATGAAAGTGAAATAGTGCGAGGTCGCTTCACTAGCACTACCGGACCACGCCCTGACCGGTCCAAAGCTGACCGGGCGAGTGGGAGTACAAACCTACGGATTGTGGTGAAGGTGCGACGAGAAACTTCTTTTTCTTTTTTTTTCCTCCTCGCTTGTGTTGCATCGTCCAATTAGGAGGCTGGTTTCCCCGAGAGCGATGCTGAAATGCGGTATGGGTAGCCCGAGGCGGAATGATGAAGTTACAAGGGAGAAACTACGTCATCTGAATGCGAGGCAATCGACGATCGACGTATTTTGATGTGTGAAACTGAGTAAGTACCTCGAAAAAGGCGACTCGGAGCTCTCAACGGTGACTGTAAACAGTTCCAGTAGTGGAGTCGTACAGAACAGAAGATGATGCACGAAAACTGATTCTGGAAATTGTATCATCAACGAAATCGATAAATGAGTTTTCGTGCACCATCTTCTCTTCTGGACGTCTCCACTACTGGAACTGTTTAATGTCGGTTTGTGATATTTCGAGTTAAAAGTAGATAAAACCCCCATACTTCACTTTTCTATTAGCAATAGAGGATTCCAGTCAAGCCGAGCCTTAAGATTTCACTTGTCATTTTCTTGCTTCAACTGAACGGAGTTATTCAAATAGCAGACCTGCTTACATGTAAGCGACAAAAGTCGATTTTCGGGAAAACGCGAAAAGCGTATTCAGAAGTGGGGAGGGTGTTGTATTAAGTCTAGACTAGTAAAACTTGGTACCTGATAGTTTTTGGGTGTGATCTACCTTGCACGCTTTTGGAAGTACCTGGAAATAAAAAAATGCAGGATGGATGATAATGATATAAGCAATAATCAGGTAAACACCATTTTGGCACTTAACTGGGTTTTGAAGTTTAGTGCTGGAAAAAAAACCAAAACTCAATTTCCAGGTAACCGCCTTTTGTCGTTTAACTGATTTTAAAAAAATTTAAACTTCCCAGATTTTGAACGCCTATGTGCCAGGTAAACGTGAAGTGAAGTGGTGATTAACTGTTAATTGAGTTTATATTAACAGTGGTTACCTGCGGATTGGAAAACTAATTTGACTACTTGATTTGGCGTTTAGCTGATTTTTAGAAGGGTGATCTGTACAAAGCAGAGAATTATTACTATCAAGTGGTGTAATACAAATTTCACAACATTCCCGTGTTTACCAAAAAATTCGAAAAAAGGCCTTAGTTTGTGCTTGTTTCAAAGCCCTCATAAACCTGGGTTATATAATATCGGTATATTATAATATAATAATATTATATTACAATTATAACTAATATATTATATTGGTTATACCATAACTATTATATATATTATGTATAGAGCAAGTTTATAATATAAATAATGAGTGTGTGTGGTTTTGTTGACCGTCAGTAACAATGATGTTGAGGGATGTCGAGGGTCGGTCAAATGAAAATTGATTTTTGTGCCAACGTTTCGAAGAATATATTTCTTCATCTTCAGGGCCTAAAAAAAGTTTCATAATATTGATTACAGTTCTATCGTGAGAAAGTTGTTGTAGTTATTTAATTACCATTAGTTATAGTTGTTGTAGTTATTTAGTTATATTTAGTTACAGTAATAATTTAGTTGTAGGTAGTTTTTATAAACAATTTGGTTAAACAAACGACGTTAAAACAGATAGCTAAACAGATAAATTGAAATGGTGTGTGGGATGTACATTAATTTGTGACTTACAGTTTCAAAAAATGGAGTTAGACTCCAACAGGGAAGTTCTTTCCTCCAGGGCACAGGAGTTACAACTTAACTACTTAGCTTAAAGTTACCTATATATATACGGATAAAAGAGTATGTCAAAGAGTGGGGTAACAAAAGGCAGGACATCGTGGGGCCAAGAAACGTGTGAAAATGGAACAAAGTCGTAAAAAGCAGGTACTTTAAAAAGGTCGGTGTTATTCCAACTAACTTCATAAAATGGTACACATGCGAAAAGTAGAAAAACATTTGTGAATTTTCTAGTGAGACATGTTTGTGAAGTGCCGATTTTCAATTGTTTAAAATGGTACCCGATGCCGTGCAATAGTGTTGTTGGATGGAACTTGAAGAAACTGGGGATTTGAGATTGATCCGTGGTTGCTACCTCTGCCATAATGAGTGTGTGTGGTTTTGTTGACCGTCAGTAACAATGATGTTGAGGGATGTCGAGGGTCGGTCAAATGAAAATTGATTTTTGTGCCAACGTTTCAAAGAATATATTTCTTCATCTTCAGGGCCTAAAAAAAGTTTCATAATATTGATTACAGTTCTATCGTGAGAAAGTTGTTGTAGTTATTTAATTACCATTAGTTATAGTTGTTGTAGTTATTTAGTTATATTTAGTTACAGTAATAATTTAGTTGTAGGTAGTTTTTATAAACAATTTGGTTAAACAAACGACGTTAAAACAGATAGCTAAACAGATAAATTGAAATGGTGTGTGGGATGTACATTAATTTGTGACTTACAGTTTCAAAAAATGGAGTTAGACTCCAACAGGGAAGTTCTTTCCTCCAGGGCACAGGAGTTACAACTTAACTACTTAGCTTAAAGTTACCTATATATATACGGATGAAAGAGTATGTCAAAGAGTGGGGTTTTTCTACTTTTCGCATGTGTACCATTTTATGAAGTTAGTTGGAATAACACCGACCTTTTTAAAGTACCTGCTTTTTACGACTTTGTTTGTTCCATTTTCACACGTTTCTTGGCCCCACGATGTCCTGCCTTTTGTTACCCCACTCTTTGACATACTCTTTCATCCGTATATATATAGGTAACTTTAAGCTAAGTAGTTAAGTTGTAACTCCTGTGCCCTGGAGGAAAGAACTTCCCTGTTGGAGTCTAACTCCATTTTTTGAAACTGTAAGTCACAAATTAATGTACATCCCACACACCATTTCAATTTATCTGTTTAGCTATCTGTTTTAACGTCGTTTGTTTAACCAAATTGTTTATAAAAACTACCTACAACTAAATTATTACTGTAACTAAATATAACTAAATAACTACAACAACTATAACTAATGGTAATTAAATAACTACAACAACTTTCTCACGATAGAACTGTAACCAATATTATGAAACTTTTTTTAGGCCCTGAAGATGAAGAAATATATTCTTCGAAACGTTGGCACAAAAATCAATTTTCATTTGACCGACCCTCGACATCCCTCAACATCAATATAAATAATATATTATAGTTTCAAGAGTCATAATAGAAATTCATGAAATTAACCAATGACGCGGGTTTTGGCTTTGGCTGTTTTTTCCCACTGTCCGTTGGATGGACGGATTGGGGGGGGGGGGGGGGGGGGTTGAAAAATTGGTTTCTGTGGTCGATTCCAACGGTTCATTATCGAAGGTGATAAACCAAAATACGGGTTACAAGTCTCGTTTGATCGCTTTTTGCCATTTTTCGAGGTTGTCTTGAGGTTCTTTTTTGAATTTCGAATCAACTCCGTTGATCGGTTCGGGAATGTCAAAATGACAATCCCTCTTCGAATGTCGACTGGAGGGTCGAACTGATCGTGACGTGTCAATCGGACTCCGGACTGGTTTCCCCTTCGGGTGGGAGAACGTTTTTCGAAACAAAGCCTCCGAATCCGGATTAGGAAAGAAGAGACTCCGGCCGGACCTTACGAGGAGGTGTCTGGACATGTGTTTCACCTGTCAGAGGGTTCTTCGGACTCTTGTGATGAGAGGCCGCTGAAAGGTTCGGAAACGCTACTGACAAGACGCTCCGGGTCCGAGGCGGCTTCTCCCAGGACGTCTTTCACGTTTTCTTCAGGCGAGAAGGTTTTTCGAAGGTGACAGCCGTCTCTCGGAGGGAGATGTCCAAGTTCCGCTACTGTTGACATAAACTGGTCAGTGGATGGATCCTTTATGATCAGGTCAAGTATGTTCTGCAAAATACGTTCTTCGTGCAGGGTGGTTTCATGACATGACTGCTAAGGCAGCACAACAGTACGCGCGGTCATGGTATCGGCGTTCAACTTTAAATGCCGATCATCTAACTCATATGTCATACAGTGTTTATCTATTTATAATTAGCACGGGCAAGCCCAATAAACATTTACATAATGTCATTCAAATACATGAACGAATACAGCAATCGAAACATAATGAAGTAAAAGTAATTAAATCATTGAAAACAATATAGATTTGAGATTTGCAAGGGAGGAGTAGAAAAAGTCAAACTGTGGGTAAGAGGCCAGTAGGAGATTCGCACTTCGGATGACTCGGTGGAGAGGACGGTTTCTATCGTAGTTTGTGGATGAAAGGGGGATATTAAATAAAACTGATGAACGAGTGGGGGTTTGCGAGGCGACGTAATTAATTTTAGAAAGCAAAGATTGATTGATTGATTGAAGTTTTTATTTACGTATACAGGGTTGCATAGGGCCTTAAGGCCCTCTCTTACCGTGACCCTGAAAGGGTTAGAACATTTATTAATTTATTATTAAAGAGGGAAAATTTATACGATTGTAAAGTAATTTGAACCGCAGAACGAGGTCCGAAGAACATCTTCTTCTTTTCAGGGTATCAAGGTGGCATCTATGAAGGAGGGCAGTATAGATCACGACTTCCTTAGGGATTCCCGATTTGTACGCCACGTAGCACGGAAACTTCCTGTGCACTCTCTCCAATCGGTAGTTATGAACGGCGTAGGAAGGGGACCATATCGACGACGCGTATTCCAATATAGTGAGAACGAGAGCTTTGTAGAGCGAAATAATGGCATCCACGTTTGTGAATTCCCTCGTATTTCGTTTAACGAAACCGAGCGAACGCATTGTAGAGGACACCCAGGTCAACCATCTGCCGCAATATTTGGAGACGGATGCCACACAAGGTGTAGTCATGTATGATAGGTTGCAATACGCGATGGTAGGTCACATCCGAACATTTCTTAGGGTTCAGAAAAAGATGGTTCATTTTACACCAGCTCTCCAAGCGTGCAACTGCATACTGTAGAAAACCACAATCCGATGAAGATCCAGAATGACGAAGGAGCTTGAGATCATCAGCGAAAAGCAAAGCCGCACCCCATCCGCCGAAACACAGCTCACCACACTATTTATAAGCAGCAAGAAACAGAGAGGTCCAATCACCAAGAAAAAATAAACTCTATGGCATATTTTCGACGAAAAGCCCCTGAAAGTAGGCAACTCGTGTTGTCCCCCCCCCCCCCCCAACATTGAGCTAGATCCGCGCCTGGTCCCTGCGCATGCCCAAATCACTTTTAGATGGACGATTGAATTTTTTTTTTTTCTAACTCACTTTATTTCATACATTATAGTTGTACATCATTTTGAACGGCAATGACCCCCTATAAGATCACTTGTGATGGGGGTCGGAGTGCTCACAAGTTCGTAAACATTTGTACATGTACTCATTTATATTACATGATTGATATTGCATTTGAGACAGAATCAGACAGAATTAATGAAAGCCTACAATTACATGGCTAAATGATAATGTACCTGGTCTGAAAGAACAAGACTTGCAATGAAATGAATAAATTTGCCTGCCATACATACAAAAGATATTATTAATGATAATAATAGTAATTTAGATGATGTGAGAGAAATTGCACAGAAAGAAAAGAAAAAAACTCTGCAAATTCTTGACACAACGGTTCATTATCTTCTTTGTACAGATCACCCTTCTGTCTAGATCACTAGGTCTAAATGTCTAGATCCTAAGTGTTAGATTAATTATTATTATCAATTATCACTTCTTCTTCTTCAAGTGCCTTCTCCATCATTGAAGGTTGGCGATCATTTCTGCATAACTCACGCGGTCCTGCGCTAGGTGAAATAGATCTGCCGCTCGGTTGATTCCTGTCCAACTGCGTATGTTTGACAACCAGGACGCACGCTTCCTTCCATCTCCCCTACGCCCCCTGATCTTGCCCATCATTATAGTCTGCAACAGACCGTACTTGGAGCCACGCATAACATGCCCCAAGTAAGCAACTTTACGCCTCTTCACAGTCACTAGAAGTTCACGGGTCAGGGAGTTCTGCTGAAGGATGTAATCATTCCGGAGCCTAGCAGTCCAGGGGATTCTCAGCATACGTCGGATCAGCCACATTTCGAAAGCCTCCAGCCGGTTTATGTCCTTGGCTTTTAATGTCCAGGTCTCCACTCCGTACAAAAGTATGGACCAGATGTAACACTTAACAACGCGCCATCGCAGCAAAAAACTTAGATCCCGGCGACATAAAATGATACGCATGTTGTTAAACGCTGTCCTTGCCACCTCGATCCGACAACGCAGCTCCCCCTCCAACGACCATGTCTCCGATACCCACTGGCCCAGATACTTGAAACGCGGTACTTGCTCTATGACTTGCCCGTCGACCAGCAGCCGCACACCATTGCCTGCCCTTTTTGAGATGACCATCGATTTCGTCTTGGCTATATTAATAGCTAGGCCGTATTTCTTACAAGCTACCGCCACTCTATCCAGGAGAACCTGGAGCTCAACCTCAGATTGGGCAAGTAGCACCGTGTCATCCGCGTAACGCAGGTTCGAAACAGGCACACCATTGACTGGAATGCCAATGTCACATTCATCCAGGGCCTCCTTAAAAACCTGCTCCGAATAAATGTTAAAAACTCTGCAAATTCTTGACACAACGGTTCATTTTCTTCTTTGTACAGATCACCCTTCTGTCTGGATCACTAGGTCTAATTGTCTAGATCCTAAATGTTAGATTAATTATTATTATCAATTATCAGTAATTATTAACAATTTTATCAAGTACCTAGTGAAAATTATTAAAATTTATTGTTAGGTATTAATCATTCGTATTTATTATTAATAATAATTATTATTAATTATGATTAATTAATACGATATAATTCTGGGGTTTTTAATACTACGTCGGTAATAATTTTTCTATAAAAGAAGTACCTACCAACAAACATTCGAAATTACCTTCATTTCCGTAGCACGAAACGCACCTCAGAACAACAAACTCGACATCACTTAAGCCATATGATGTTCAAAAGACCTTGTTAGTATGAAAATGGACCTGTATTTCAACAGTTTGAGTCACGATCGTGTTGTGAGGCACAATCTTTGAGCCGTCATTGTGAACGAACGGCTGGTCGTACAAAGCTGCGGATGGTCTTAAAAAATTCTACGGAACAAACTCTATCTAAATATGAAATAAAACTCTGCAAATTCTTGACACAATGGTTTATTATCTTCCTTGTGCAGATCACCCTTCTGTCTATACCAGACTGTATTGCAAATCGGCACCATGTCATACTCATACCATACCATACGAATTTCTTTCCTATCATACCGTACTGTATTATACCGAATCATACATACAATAATAGGTATACCATACCATACTCATACCATGTCATATAAACCGAGTGAATATTGAAATGTCATCCATTTCTGACCTATATTTAAAATTTCAAGTATCTAGCTCATCATCAAAATTTAATTTGTTTAAACAAATAGGTATTATTTAAACAATTTTACAGACAAGAAACCGAGTGGATATTGCATTGTTATCCAGTTCTGACCTATTTGTAAAATTTCAAGTCAATAGCTCATCATCAAAATTTAATTTGTATTATTACAAAAAGGTATTATTTAAACAATTTTACAGATGAGAAACCGAGTGAATATTGCAATGTGGTCTATCCCCGACTCACGGTTAAAATTTCTAGACTGTAGTTTACCGGGAAGATGACAAAAGGTAGTTTTATTCTGGGCGTCTGAGGGTTGGGTCACATAACGGCCGTTTTCGACGCGAAAGTTTAGTGTTTTTCCTAAACCTTTGCGCGCTCACTGTGAACGAACGGCTGGTCGCACAAAAATCCAATTGGTCTTAAAAGATTCGTAATTTTTCAGGTCATTCAAACGTGAACTGAAAATTACACGTTTCAGTTAAATATTTGGAGATATGACATTGTCGAAATTTTAAATTTCGTTTTGAACCCCTTCCCCTTGACCTAGGGTTATGAAAAGTTTCGAGGACCATTGTGGGGCTGGTCCAAACCCAGAAACCGAATTTCGTAATTTTAACTCAACGCTAACTGGGCAAAGTGGCGCGGACGGCGGACGGCGTACGGCGGACGGCGTACGGCGGACGGATGGATTTTTTTTTATTCGATTTTCTGAATCTACGTATCTTGAAACGTAAACCAACAAATTTTGAGGGGGGGTTACAAAATCTTTTTCTTTGGGCGATTCCAATGGTTCATCATCGAAGATAATAAACCAAAAGCAATGGGGATAACGTGCAGCCCTGTCTGACACCTTTGGCCACAGTCACCTGCTGGGATAGGACACCATCCACTCGAATTTGCACCCGCTGCTCCCAATACAGGTTCTTAATAAGTCGCAAGTCCTTAAAGTCAAGCCCAGCCTCCTCCAGAATTCGCACGAGGTGTCCATGCTTCACATTGTCAAAAGCCTTCTCAAAATCAATGAAGCAGGCATAAACTGAACATTGCTGGTCCAGGCATTTTTGCACGAGCACCTGCATCGCAAATAATGCTTCTCGCGTCCCAAACGCACTCCGAAATCCGAACTGTGTTTCTCCAATCTCAGCTTCCACTTTCCGCTGTCGATAGTGGAGCACGCGCAGCAAGATCTTGAGGGCGTGACTCATCAAACTGATGGTCCTGCGGTCACAGCACCGACGCGCATTTGCCTTCTTAGGCAACGTGACAAAGATCGAGTTCAGCCACTCGTGAGGTATCCGTCCACTGTCGTATATCCGATTGAAAAGAGCAGTCAGCTTGGATATGCTTGTATCACTAAACAGCTTGAACATGTCCATGCTCACCTCATCCGGGCCCATAGCTTTACCAATTTTGGCCGTCTTGATAGCGCGACGAACCTCATTCTCAAGAATGGGTGACCCCTCATCGCCAACCCGGCCCGACAAAACGCAAACCCCTCGCGCATCGGTAAACAGCTCGGTGACGTACTTCTCCCACACCTGGCACTTTTCTTCCCTGGACACGGCTACTACTCCCGACTCATCCATGACCACCGAGGCATGATTCTTCCTCCCGGTAGAAGTCAATTCCCTGACCCTCTTATGCAGATTGAAATCATCGTGAATTTCACTTAGATATTCCATCTCAGCACATTGAGAAGCCAGCCATTCCTCCCTTGCCCGGCGGGTTGCAGCTCGAATCCGTGTTTGCTGTGCCTTGTATGCCTGACCGTCACTGTTCTTGAGCAAACGCCGTTTGTCCATCATTTGGAGAATTATCACTAATTATTAACAATTTTATCAAGTACCTAGTGAAAATTATTATAATTTATTGTTAGGTATTAATAATTCGTATTTATTATGAATAATTATTATTAATTATGATTAATTAATACGATATAATTCTGGGGTTTTTAATACTACGTCGGTAATAATTTTTCTATAAAAGAAGTACCTATCAACAAACATTCGAAATTACCTTCATTTCCGTAGCTCGAAACGCACCTCAGAACAACAAACTCGACATCATTTAAGCCATATGATGTTCCAAAGAGCTTGTTAGTATGAAAATGGACCTGTATTTCAACAGTTTGATTCACGATCGTGTTGTGAGGCACAATCTTTGAGCCGTCATTGTGAACGAACGGCTGGTCGTACACAGCTGCGGATGGTCTTAAAAAATTCTACGGAACAAACTCTATCTAAATATGAAATAAAAAACATACCGTTCTATATGAATTTTTCGAGATATGAGATTTTCAAATTTTCAAAATTCATTTGACCGAAGGTTATGAAAAGTTTCGAGGACCATTGCGGGGTTGGTCGAAACCCATAAAAAAAAATTTCGTAATTTTAACTCAACGCTAACTGGGCAAAGTGGCGCGGACGGCGTACGGCGGACGGCGGACGGCGTACGGCGGACGGACGGATTTTTTTTATTCGATTTTCTGAATCTACGTATCTTGAAACGTAAACCAACAAATTTTGAGGGGGGGTTAAAAATTTTTTTTCTTTGGGCGATTCCAATGGTTCATTATCGAAGATAATAAACCAAAATGACAAAAACTCTTTTTAAATCTGAGAAATAAAATATTTTTTTTTTTTATACAGGTTCAATTATGGGGCAACCATCGGATGATCAGGACCCTGTTGCTACAGCTGACATGAGTCGAAAGCCCAATTGAAAGTAAATCAAAGTAAAATTGATTAAGTGGAACTTTCAATACGCGACATCAACCTACTAATTTCTATTTTTCTGAAATCTCTCACGATTGAGGTCTCTCCATGACTGACGATAATAAATCAACACCCTTTCGTAAAAACGCGCTGATTCGTATCTCATGAATTCTGATGAAATGGAATTAAGCGAAAAACGGCGGTTCGAAACCCACCGCACTTACGACAAAAACCTCTTATTTGACCGAGAAAACGAGACAAAAAACGCGAGAATTCTCCAATGGACCCTCCTCAAAGCCATCGGCTCCCGAGAATGCCGATTTCCCTTTTTGTCGAGGAAGATCCCTATTTTCCCCTTTGAAAAAATAAAAATAAGACCCAATTGCCACCCCAATAATCATCACAATAAACATCGAAAACGACCAATGAAGCCTCTCAGACCAAAAGGCCGGTAGACATGCCGTAATCGAGTCCGAGGAAGAAATGGTAGAAAACGGAGCCCAGTACGGAGAGACCTCCCCGTTCAAACCCCATAAAAGACAAGTTTTTCGGGGAATTTTTTTTTTTAATTTTTATTTAAACCTAAAGCTATCGAACGAGAGCCGGACGGAATCCGAGGAATCCACTCGGTTAATTAGAATTATTCCATTTATTCCTTTCAACTCGCTACCGAGTTACGCCATTAAAACACATTGTTTAGCCTTTCGCAACGTCTTCAGAGAAAAAAACTCGCTGTCGTTATCGCTGAAAGTCCACACCTTCTTTGGGGAGACTAAAGATTTTAATCTTTCCGAGGTGAAAGGGGCCATTCGAGACGAGTCACACCTAAAAAATATATACGAGCATACGAGTTCGTATGTGCTTCTTTGAGATGCGCTGGTAGACTTGTCATTTTTTCTGGCACTGTAAGACATTCTCGATTTTCATTTTTCATTCTGTTGATTCAAACAGTCTCAGATGTTGTTACGAATCAACACTGAACTTGCGAGATAGATAAAGAAGTCAAGTTACTCACAACTACCAAATTAGGTTGCGAATTTGAGTGGTTACGGAAGTTTCACAACAACACGTTGCCCACAAGTCACTCTCACCTGTTGTCGATCCTAACATCATTCCTCCTTCATCAGCAAAGACGCATGTATCGGGGACTGATAGGGAGCCATTTTATTGACATGCACAAACTTTGTCAAAAGATTCGGAGTGCTATGCGAAAGATGACGTCAGAAATCTTCTTGATGACCTTGCAGCTCCCTTGGTACGTCAACGGGAAATCACGTTCACCACCAAATCTCTAGGTACTGTATCATCTTGCTGGTAAGCTCGCGGCGAAGGCCTCACTGGTAAGTGCATTGATTAATAGTACGATGTGTTGGTTTTCCCGTTTCGTTCTGTGTTTTTGTCCCAGAGCATCAATACACAGACTCTCAATGTAAACACTATTCTGACAACATCAGCCTGTAACACTATGGCACAACAACTTAATTAGCGTATTTACGCTGCTATCTTCCTCCAAGTGGCGAATCACCAGGCCACTCTTCACCTTCAAATCCTGCTATCTGCTCCCATTCGGGTCGGTCATCCCACTACCCACTATCCCACTACTGTCACCAATGTTATAAATTAACACGTAGTAACCTGAACGTACGCGATAGATCCGATCAATCCGACGATAATAATGTTTTCTAGCAGGGTTATTTCACTTGTTTTTTGGTTTATTATCTTCGATAATGAACCATTGGAATCGCCCAAAGAAAAAAATTTTTCAACCCCCCCTCAAAATTTGTTGGCTTACGTTTCAAGACACGTAGATTCAGAAAATCGAATTAAAAAAAATCCGTCCGTCCGCCGTACGCCGTACGCCGTCCCCCGTACGCCGTACGCCGTCCGCGCCACTTTGCCCAGTTAGCGATGAGTTAAAATTACGAAATTCGGTTTCTGGGTTTGGACCAGCCCCACAATGGTCCTCGAAACTTTTCATAACCCTAGGTCAAGGGGAAGGGGTTCAAAACGAAATTAAATTTCGACAATGTCATATCTCAAAATATTTTGACTGAAACGTGTAATTTTCAGTTCACTTTTGAATGACCTGAAAAAATTACGAATCTTTTAAGACCAATTGGATTTTTGTGCGACCAGCCGTTCGTTGTGAGCGCGCAAAGGTTTAGGAAAAACACTAATCTTTCGCGTCGAAAACGGCCGTTATGTGACCCAACCCTCAGACGCCCAGAATAAAACTACCTTTTGTCATCTTCCCGGTAAACTACAGTCTAGAAATTTTAACCGTGAGTCGGGGATAGACCACATTGCAATATTTACTCGGTTTCTCATCTGTAAAATTGTTTAAATAATACCTTTTTGTAATAATACAAATTAAATTTTGATGATGAGCTAGATACTTGAAATTTTAAATATAGGTCAGAAATGGATGACATTTCAATATTCACTCGGTTTGTATGACATGGTATGAGTATGGTATGGTATATTATTGTATGTATGATTTGGTATAATACAGTATGGTATGATAGGAAAGAAATTCGTATGGTATGGTATGAGTACGGTGAGAATATGGTATGGTGCCGATTTGCAAGACAGTCTGGTATAGACAGAAGGGTGATCTGCACAAGGAAGATAATAAACCGTTGTGTCAAGAATTTGCAGAGTTTTTTTTCTTTACGTGGGCTTTCCACCTCAGCGTACAGTCGAGAGTCATGCCAAGGTATTTTTCCTCGTCCGCATAAGGCACTGTTTGCGAGTTAATCTTTAATGGGATTACGTCTGTCTTTAGATTCGTGAAGTTTATATGGATAGATTTCGTTTCGTTCAACTTCATCCTCCATCGCTTAGTCCAGTTTAGGACATTGTTGACAGCAGATTGTAGTTTATTGGTGGCTTCTACAGCTGAGTTTCCAACTGCAAGAATAGCAGTGTCATCAGCAAAAGTTGCAGTAAGTGTATCCACTGGTTGTGGTAGGTCTCTTGTGTACAGTAGATACAGTATGGGGCCAAGGACACTGCCTTGTCGAACACCTGCATTTAGTTTCCTCAGTTGGGAGCACTCGTCATCGTATTTTACTCTGAATAATCTATCTGCCAGGTATGACTTAAGAATTTGGAAGAATTGGGTCGGAAGGTCCCTTTGCAGTTTGGCGAGTAATCCTTGATGCCATACTTTAGTCTAGTGGAGGGAGTAGACTGATTCCAGGGTCTATAATACAGCATACAGTGTTTGCACAATACGCCTAGGTTTCGGTTCTGCGGGCGCTGTCCCTGCTACAATCTAATCTATCCTACGCATTGTTGCCTAGTCTAAAAAACTCTGCAAATTCTAAATGTCTAGATCCTAAATGTTAGATTAATTATTATTATCAATTATCACTAATTATTAACAATTTTATCAAGTACCTAGTGAAAATTATTATAATTTATTGTTAGGTATTAATAATTTGTATTTATTATTAATAATAATTATTATTAATTATGATTAATTAATACGATATAATTCTGGGGTTTTTAATACTACGTCAGATAATAAACCAAAAATGTATTACTTTCAAGGCAATACGAGTATGTTCGGTTTTTCGAAGGTATTCTACATGCCGTATCAATTAAAAACTGACCCGCCAAAAAACCTCAGCTGCAAAAAGGAATGATATCCATTTTGCCCGCCAGCCACATATATAGGATGCTCGGTGCTTCGCACCTCGCTGTTGAGTGTGCATATAGAAACCTGATCCTCCTACCCCTAACCTCCACCGTCAATGTTTTCCTGTTCCCTGTTTCCTTCCCACAACCCCTTCTCACCCTTAGTCACCCTCGGTTTCACCTAATATGTTTCCTCTGTTACACCAGCAGGGAGCTTTACGCTTATTTCAATGCTGTTGGCGGGAGCTTTTTGCCAGATGAACAAGCCTGAATTGAAGCATTACTTCATTATACCTAGGTGTACCACCACTGATTACTCGTGACCACCAGTAATACTTATAATATAGTAATGCTTCAATTCAGGCTTGTTAATCTGGCAAAAAGCTCCCGCCAACAGCATTGAAAGAAGCGTAAAGCTCCCTGCTGGTGTAACAGAGGAAACATATTAGGTGAAACCGAGGGTGACTAAGGGTGAGAAGGGGTTGTGGGAAGGAGACAGGGAACAGGAAAACATTGACGGTGGAGGTTAGGGGTAGGAGGATCAGGTTTCTATATGCACACTCAACAGCGAGGTGCGAAGCACAGAGCATCCTATATATGTGGCTGGCGGGCAAAATGGATATCATTCCTTTTTGCGGCTGAGGTTTGTTGGCGGGTCAGTTTTTACAACGGAGTTGTTTTTGGGGGATATCACATCTTTTTGCATGGCTAGTTTTCGAGCGGTACTTATACAATACGGTTCAATTTAACAAAAGTACCTACGAGGTAACTAGTAAATGTTTTCCTAAATGAAGTTTTATCCTAGTCAAAATTTAGTAAAAAATTAGTACGCCTACTAATTTGCCTTTTTGTTTCTTCTTTTTGTGACAAGAATAATTATTTTTTGGAAATTATTGTTTGTTATCTGAAATGTGTTTGAAAAATAAGTAGTTTTAAAATTTTCGCGAATTGGTTAAATAGTAGTTTTAAAATTTTCGATTAATTAAAACAATTAACAATTTTAAAAAATTATTAAAATTTAAAACAATTATTATTATTATTAAATTTGAAAAAATAGAAAGAATTAGAAATTTGAATGAATTTGAATTAGAAATTTTTTGAAAATTTGTTGCATTTTTTCTTGGGGATTGTGCAAATTTTTGTTGTTGAGAATCATTACAATAATTTTAATTATTGGTGTCGAAGAGAAAGTGTAAAGAGAAAGTTTCTTCTTCTTGGAGTGCCGTATCCGAATTTCGGACGTTGGCGACCTCTCACATATAATCCTGTGATGCACGTCTTCACAAGTTATACGGGACCTACAGTTTATCGCCGGTTCCGAACGGCACTATTTGAGAGGCTGTACTAGGCAAATGATACTGGTGGTAGTTTGCCATTGCTTTCCACCAGGTGACCGCCGCAACGGCTAAGTATGTGAAAAATCCTTTCACGCCAGCGGGTATTGAACCCAAGATCTTACGCATCGCGGACAGACGCGCTTGTCCACGAGGCTACCGGCGGCCACAGAAAGTTTGCAAGACGTAAAACGCACGTTTTTATACCAAAAATCGCGAATAACTCGAGAACCGTTGGGAAAAGTGGCAAAGTGTGCTACCCTCATTCGAAAGCCCATTAAATTTCCTATCGATCCTTATACAGGCGCCACTCTACGACAATTTTTCTGACCACCGTTCAACTTTGATGTTTTCGGAAATTAGCCGAATCAGTAGATGTGGAATTTATTCACGTATTTTTGGCTGTGGATTAGTCAAATCGATTGAGATTTAGTTCAAAATTATTGAGCATATTCTAGACAACCTAGCGGACATTTTAAGACCAACCGCACCAATTTTCATCAATATTTGCGGCAGTTGTTGTTGAAAATAGAAAAATCATCATAACTCCTTTATTTTTCCTCTTAGGAAGCATTTTTTGATCTCAAATTAAGCAGTTTGAAAAGCTGAACACAACTAAAAAAGCAAATCTGAAAAAGCTTCAATTTTGAAGGAGTTATGACCATTTGAAATTCCTAAAAAACACTATTTCCCCCCTAATTGGGGGGGGGGGAAATGGGGGGAGGGAGAAAAAATGGTCAAAAGGCACTCCCTTGGAGCATAACAAACGTGTGTGCAAAATTTCAGCTCGATCCGATTTGTCTGCTGGGCTGTAGCCCCGTCAATGAACAACAACAAGAAGAAGAAGAAGAAGAAGAAGAAGAAGAACACGAAAAACGTGAAAAATAGTGGTTTTAAAATTGTTATACCCCCGACACCTGATTTTCCCAAGAGCTGAAATTTGTTTTACGTCCTCACGTGCCCCTGGAGAGTTGGTGTACAAAAAATCAACTCTCGATACACTCAGGGGACCGAGCTACGGGATGGTGAAAACCCCAACTTGTTCCGTCGCGTAATCAGTGTCTCAGTCGCTTCGGTTTTCAGGGCTTCGGTTTTCTTGGCGGGCGGGACGCTCCCGCGTCCCTAGATGCTCAAAACATGTACAATGAACTGTAATTTCTAAATGAACTTCTTTCTTCTTCTTCATTGTGTCGATTTGGGTTGTGGGCCATAAATTAGGAACCCTTGGAGCAATAAGGCGACTCCCGGAACTACCAAAGAGTGAATGCTTTCGCGCTCATAATTAATGAACAAGTTGTTAACGACCGATGGAACATGAAGGATATCGTCGGAAACAGTGAAAAAGGTCAAGACGTTAAGAAAACCAGTCGTCGGAGAGAAGGGCGCGGCGGGTCGGTCGGTCTGTACCACCTTCATAATTAACCTCCCGTGCACTTCGGGTTCTTCATCCGAGGGAGTATTAACTGAGGTTGTTACCAGATCTCATTAGCGACCTTTGCCATCGTTCGTGTCGACGCTTCTGATGTTTCGACGTCGGAGCAGGTCGTTCCGGAGGCGCCTTCGGCTGGTGAACGGGGTTTTCTATAAAAATAAGTTAAAAAATGGAAAAGCTTCGGATTGTGTGCAACACCAATTTAGGTTGATTAGTTTCAATTCAATCTGCACAAACTCGGAAAAAAAAGCGGAGAGACCCTCGTGAGAGTCTCAAGCCTTGACATTAAAATGTCTTTGCTTGACACGCTAGTTTTTATCTAAGTTTTCAGCTTCTTCTCGTTCCCGTGCACGCAGCGTACAAAGACTGTTGGTACAAAGACTGTGATAGTGGATGACATGATAACGAAACTTTGCAAGTCCGAGATTGTTCCAAGTCCACACTACTTATCACATTTTTGGTCTCGAATTGATTCAAAACACTCGAAAAAACTCACGTCGACCATACTGCAAGCGGTACAGTTGTATTAACCCCCCATGCCAACAAACCCCGCAGCAACTACGATCAAACGTACTTGCGCATGATGGAGTAGGATTATTCTATGGGATCCTTACCAAGACTGGTAATGCGGAAAGTTTGACGTCAGAAGAGGCAGCCAGTATATATACTGGCTGCCTCTTCTGACGTCAAATATATAGTCCAAGTTTGTTACAAAATGCAGTCCAACAGACTGAATTAACCTTAAAGAGTAATGCGTAGGTACCTTACGGTTGCATAGGTATTTCAGACAAAACGAAGACAAATCTGAAACTTCTGAGTAATAGAAACAGAATGTTTCCTTCTTTCATATTCGAATAGCACGTTGCACAAACTTTCACATCTATCAAATCAGAGTCTGTCTTATTGGGAAATATTGTTTCCACTGTGTCTCGTCTCCCACTATGATTAGTCGCAGATCATTTTTAAACCACAGTCTGTCGCATACCTACCGAACAGACAGCGCCGAACGGATTATCCGAAAACCACTTCTTAAAACAGTTTACTTCACGGCGCTGCACCATTCTAGTCAATTTCAACGCCTATCTTTTTGAAAATTGCTTGATGTGCGGCCACCCGCTCTATCGTTGATAAATTTATACGCTCGAATTTTGCCCATTTTGCAAGATGTCTCAGAGGAAAATGCTGTATTCTTCAAAATATCTCACAGGCACGCTGTTTCCTCTTCTTCTCTGCTGCCGTGGATTCCATCGACGAGTATAATAGGTACTTTTTTCACAATATTTATAATGAAGAAAGAACGAGAGTTCATTTTATAGTTTTATAGATAACTTGAACCGTAGTTGTGTTGCTACATTGTTATCCCTCATTTTTTCATCCTGTACAGCTCATCTGCCACTGAAGATACGTGCGTCTGGTTAACATGAAACTATTCTATGAAATCTGACGATTCCAACGGGCGGTGAACGATTACCGTGGGATGTAAACAGACGGAGTTACAATTACTTAGGATTGGATGTACGTGAAAATCATGGTAAAATCATGTCACAAAATCGTTACACAAATTCGGGGGGAACTTTTTCATGTCAAAAACGAAAGGAGTTCAAAACGAATTTCGAAAATTTCATATCTCGAAAAATTGATATGCAACGGTATAGTTTTTAGTTACCATTTAAATAGAGTTTATTTGTTAGAATTTTTTAAGACCATCCGCAGCTTTGTACGACCAGCCGTTCGTTCACAATAAGGGCTCAAAGATGAAGCAGGTCAAAAGTCCACAACATGAGGGTGAGAATCATCATGCTGCTAAGAATCAGTTGCAATCTCGTCCTCTATGTAACCTTTTTTAACCTAAATGCCAACCTTTCCTCTGGCCCTACAGCGGTTACCTTGGTACGTTATCAAAGGTCCTACTAATGGCAAAAGTTTTCATACGAAAATAATTAAAACACTTTCTTACTTTTCAAACAACTTGTGGAATTGTCCACCTTTAAGCCTTGTGCCGATCAGCGGATCGACCCAATATTTTCTGTATTTTTTCTCTTTCTCAGACCAAGAGCACAAACGACGCAGTCTCAACGAAATCCATTCTGAAAATGATGTGAAGCTGAATACTTGCTTGCCAGTGGGCACTTGGGAACAGCAGCAGGAAACTTTCAGGCTACTAATTACTTCAATCACCGAGAGTGAGAAGTTGCCAGTGTGTGGTTAATTTGAATTCAAATTTTGAATCTCAAGGGAACGAACGGGCGGTTACGACTACGTGAGCTCAACCCATCTGGCACTTATTTTTTATCGGTTTCCCCCAATCGATTAGGTCTTAAACTACCTATCGTTTTTGTTGTTTATGAAAAGACGGTTATAGGTACCTTTAACTTTGCTGCGTGTAAATTTAATAAATACATAAATTTCAATGATTCAATTCAACAAATTTAATAAATCGGTAGGAAAGTGCCATCCGGTTGAAATGTTGCGACTTTGGCTGTTTCGAAAGGACTCACCGGGTCAGTCATCTAGTGATCTGAAGAGGAGGGTGACCAGTACGAAATTACAATAAATAATCGTTGAGTAAGTACGCCGTTTTTTCTTCTTCTCTTTGTACCCCGAAGAACCGGCAGGCGCGGCTGCTCGATCTCCTCAAGGGAAAGTGAGCTGATTGCACGATCGTTACGCTTCAGTAGCTCGAGGGGTCAGTCCCTTCCCCGCGCCATCAGGCCGCAATATCAGATTCAGAACGGGTTCCTCCCGAGGAGTTTGCGTGAAGACAAAACCAGGACTTTGACCCTTCGCAAGTAGCCGTAACGTGTATCGAAATTAACTCGAGAAAACCAAAACCAAAAAACAACGAGAAAAACGGACGAACAAAAAGCCGACCCGCGCAAAGGGTGCGGCAGTGCGGCACGAAGCTCCCTCGTATCCACAACTTTTCGCAACTTTTCGGAGTTGAGCGTTTGTTTTCGGACTAAAACTAAAACTACAAACCCCGAAAACAACACTTAGTGGACCAACGCACTCTTTTACAACGCATCATTTCGAACTTTTCGGGAATCGAGCATTTTTTCGGCCAGTAAACGTTCCTTTTTTTATAGCGCACCGTTTCGCCGCGCCACACAGCGGTCGGAAAACTGATTCTATGGGACTAAAAGGGGTAAAAATTAAAATGAAAGAACGGGATCACAAGACAACTCAGGTTTGTTTACTCGCTAATCTTCCCCCTTGAAACGATAATAAACACGTTAGGACGCGCATTCCATTCGGATGAGATAGCGATCGGTACTAGGTATATCTCAATGGTAGATCTCGCCCGTTTAACTGATAAGTTTCTAGTGCTACCTACGATGGATACTCCCCAAATAGGTTCTTAAAAAAACATATTTCATGCAAAAAAATATTTAAAAAACTTTTGATCGTATTTAGAAATACAATGGAGACGATTCTATTTTATACCCTACGAAACTTTAAAAGTCTGCAAAAAGTGAACTTGACTTATTTTAAACAAGATCCTTTTATGGATCTCTTCAGTAATGTTCCTGTTGAGGATTGAAACCAAAATCAGCTGTTACTTCCTTAAACTTTTTGTTTTTCAACTGGTTCAGTGCTGCAAAACGGTGTTTCATCAATTGCGTAATTACACTGCTGAGTTCGTTTTATTATAGTTTATATTATCATTATGAATCTGTTATTTGTTCAAATATATATTTAATTTCGCAGTGCCAAGTATATTACATTATTAGTATCAGCAATAACATTGGTTTGCATCTACCTCTTGCATTGCCAACTAGGAGCTCTAGATAAGCACCTTTAAATGTAATTCTGATTGGCACATTATGAATGAATATTATGAGGTCCATTTTAGAACCCATGTTTATACCACTTTTTTGTTCAGCACAAAATTTCCTGTAAGAATACGTATTCAGACAATTTCGCTCCCATAAAATCGGTTTTCCGATCAATGTGCGCCGTCGAGCTGCAATATCAGATTCGGAACAGGTTCTTTTCGAAGAGTTTGCGGGAAGTCAAAACTAGAATTTGACACTTCGCAAGTAGCCATAACGTGTATCAGAATTAACTCTAAAAAAATAAGAAAAAAGTAGTTTACAGAAATTAAACTCGTCTAATCAAGAACGTGCATTTCAAATTTATACGTGCCGGCAAAGCTTTCTATGCCTTGAAAGGGCTGCACAATACAGGTATATAGGTATTTTATTGGATGAAAATCTTAGTTGGAAGGCCCATATTGCATACCTACTAGCAAAACTAAAAAACCACGAAAAAATAATTATTATAATTATTTTCAAAAATTATTAGAAAGACTCCATCGCCAACCACGACAACTAGCTTTGCCTCCATCAGATACATAGGCACCACATCAGAAATCATAAAGAAAGTACCTCGGCGAACGCCAAAGTAAACGCTTGCATACGAGTCTGCAACACATTGAGACATTTTCATGTTGTGTGCAAACAAACTTCGTATCAAGTCATGCGCATATCTCAGCTTTTCGAAGGGCGACAACCGAGTGAGAGGAATGTATTCTAGTTCTACAAATCGTGAGGTTTCCAACGAATGGTGAACGGTTTTTCTCCGATGACAAATGACGAAGTACCATTCCCCTAGCAACGACTCGGTTGTACACGGAAATCGTCATTTGGGACAATTTTCGTAGTCAATTTTCGTAACGGGACAATTTTGACATTTTATGTCTTTACTCTGGCACATAACTCGGAAAGCGTCACACGAAATGTCACACGAAATCGTCACGAAAATTTCTGATGATTTTCGCTTACAACCGATTCGTTGCTACGGAACTTTATCTTCGCCAGTTATCATCTTACGAAAATCGTTCACCACTCGTTGGATAGCTCTCGATTTACCTAACCATATTACGTTAACCACTGCGGAGTGCGTGGCCGACAAGCTGCGGTATGAGCGTGATTGTTTAAATAATTCTTTACACACAAGTGATCGTTCTCAATAATTTATATTGTCAACACGAATGCAAGCTTCACAATTTAAACTATAATTCAACGTTTATTACATTAGGTAATTAAAGAACTGAGTCTAATTACCTATTCTTTTATGATGAACACTACAATTAAGTATAACAACTACGCTACTGGGGTAGGTGATGTAGCATTGTTCAAAGGCCCCTGAATCCCTTCTTTAAAGACATAAAATGTCCCAATGTGTTGCAGACTCGTATGCAAGCATTTCTTTTATACAGGAGTTGAACGAGTGGTTTGTAATTAATTCATCATCTCTATCATTCAGGTTCTGCACAAAGCAACCCAGGCGATTCCAACAGCCGGATATCGTATTAATTAATTATAATGAATAATTATTATTATTAATAATAAATACAAATTATTAATACCTGACAATAAATTATAATAATTTTCACTAGGTACCTCCTTGATAAAATTATTAATAATTAGTGATAATTCATAATAATAATTAATCTAACATTTAGGATCTAGACATTTAGACCTAGTGATCTAGACAGAAGGGTGATCTGTACAAAGATTTTAAAACTGTTATGTTTAAGGAAGAAACAATTTATTTTTAAATGTATTTAACGAAGGAAGTGTTGAGCAACTTTTGTATGAAGAAACAATTTTTTTATGATGGAAATAGGAATTGTTAACAAATACGTAACTCGACGGTTATTTGATGGTTTGGTTTATTATCTTCGATAATGAACCATTGGAATCGCCCAAAGAAAAAATTTTTTAACGCCCCCTCAAAATTTGTTGGTTTACGTTCAAGACACGTAGATTCAGAAAATCGGATAAAAAAAAACTCTGCTAATTCTTGACACAACGGTTCATTATCTTCTTTGTACAGATCACCCTTCTGTCTAGATCACTAGGTCTAAATGTCTAGATCCTAAATGTTAGATTAATTATTATTGTCAATTATCACTAATTATTAACAATTTTATCAAGTACCTACTGAAAATTATTATAATTTATTGTTAGGTATTGATAATTCGTATTTATTATTAATAATAATTATTATTAATTATGATTAATTAATACGATATAATTCTGGGGTTTTTAATACTACGTCGGTAATAATTTTTCTATAAAAGAAGTACCTACCAACAAACATTCGAAATTACCTTCATTTCCGTAGCACGAAACGCACCTCAGAACAACAAACTCGACATCACTTAAGTCATATGATGTTCCAAAGAGCTTGTTAGTATGAAAATGGACCTGTATTTCAACAGTTTGATTCACGATCGGGTTGTGAGGCACAATATTTGAGCCGTCATTGTGAACGAACGGCTGGTCGTACAAAGCTGCGGATGGTCTTAAAAAATTTTACGGAACAAACTCTATCTAAATATGAAATAAAAAACATACCGTTTGATGGGAATTTTTCGAGATATGGAATTTTCAAAATTTCAAAATTTCAATATTATTATCTTCGATAATGAACCATTGGAATCGCCCAAAGAAAAAAATTTTTTAACCCCCCCTCAAAATTTGTTGGTTTACGTTTCAAGACACGTAGATTCAGAAAATCGAATAAAAAACTCTGCAAATTCTTGACACAACGGTTTATTACCTTCCTTGTGCAGATCACCCTTCTGTCTATACCAGACTGTGTTGCAAATTGGCACCATACCATATTCTCACCGTACTCATACCATACCATACGAATTTCTTTTCTATCTTACCATACTGTACTAAATCATACATACAATAATATACCTTACCATACTCATACCATGTCATACAAACTGAGTGAATATTGAAATGTCATCCATTTCTGACCTATATTTAAAATTTCAAGTATATAGCTCATCATCAAAATTTAATTTGTTTAAACAAATAGGTATTATTTAAACAATTTTACAGACAAGAAACCGAGTGAATATTGCATTGTGATCCATTTCTGACCTATATTTAAAATTTCAAGTATCTAGCTCATCATCAAAATTTAATTTGTTTAAACAAATAGGTATTATTTAAACAATTTTACAGATGAGAAACCGGGTGAATATTGCATTGTGATCCATTTCTGACCTATATTTAAAATTTCAAGTATCTAGCTCATCATCAAAATTTATTCGGTTTAAACAAATAGGTATTATTTAAACAATTTTGCAGATGAGAAACCGGGTGAATATTGCAATGTGGTCTGTCCCCGACTCACGGTTAAAATTTCTAGACTGTAGTTTACCGGGAAGATGAAAAAAGGTAGTTTTATTCTGGGCGTCTGGAGGTTGACCCACGTAGCGGCCGTTTTCGACGCAAAAGTTTAGTGTTTTTCCTAAACCTTTGCGCGCTCACTATGAACGAACGGATGGTCGCACAAAAATTCAATTGGTCTTAAAAGATTCGTAATTCTTCAGGTCATTCAAAAGTGAACTAAAAATTACACGATTCAGTTAAATATTTTGAGATATGACATTGTCGAAATTTTAAATTTCGTTTTGAACCCCTTCACTTAAGCCATATGATGTTCAAAAGACCTTGTTAGTATGAAAATGGACCTGTATTTCAACAGTTTGAGTCACGATCGTGTTGTGAGGCACAATCTTTGAGCCGTCATTGTGAACGAACGGCTGGTCGTACAAAGCTGCGGATGGTCTTAAAAAATTCTACGGAACAAACTCTATCTAAATATGAAATAAAACTCTGCAAATTCTTGACACAATGGTTTATTATCTTCCTTGTGCAGATCACCCTTCTGTCTATACCAGACTGTATTGCAAATCGGCACCATGTCATACTCATACCATACCATACGAATTTCTTTCCTATCATACCGTACTGTATTATACCGAATCATACATACAATAATAGGTATACCATACCATACTCATACCATGTCATATAAACCGAGTGAATATTGAAATGTCATCCATTTCTGACCTATATTTAAAATTTCAAGTATCTAGCTCATCATCAAAATTTAATTTGTTTAAACAAATAGGTATTATTTGAACAATTTTACAGACAAGAAACCGAGTGAATATTGCATTGTGATCCAGTTCTGACCTATTTTTAAAATTTCAAGTCAATAGCTCATCATCAAAATTTAATTTATATTATTACAAAAAGGTATTATTTAAATAATTTTACAGATGAAAAAACGAGTGAATATTGCAATGTGGTCTATCCCCGACTCACGGTTAAAATTTCTAGACTGTAGTTTACCGGGAAGATGAAAAAAGGTAGTTTTATTCTGGGCGTCTGGGGGTTGGGTCACATAACGGCCGTTTTCGACGCGAAAGTTTAGTGTTTTTCCTAAACCTATGCGCGGTCACTGTGAACGAACGGCTGGTCGCAAAAAAATCCAATTGGTCTTAAAAGATTCGTAATTTTTCAGGTCATTCAAAAGTGAACTAAAAATTACACGTTTCAGTTAAATATTTGGAGATATGACATTGTCGAAATTTTAAATTTCGTTTTGAACCCCTTCCCCTTGACCTAGGGTTATGAAAAGTTTCGAGGATCATTGTGGGGCTGGTCCAAACCCAGAAACCAAATTTCGTAATTTTAGCTCAACGCTAACTGGGCAAAGTGCCACGGACGGCGGACGGCGGACGGGGGACGGCGGACGGCGTACGGCGGACGGACGGATTTTTTTTTTATTCGATTTTCTGAATCTACGTATCTTGAAACGTAAACCAACAAATTTTGAGGGGGGGTTAAAAAATTTTTTTCTTTGGGCGATTCCAATGATTCATTATCGAAGATAATAAACCAAAATCCGTCCGTCCGCCGTACGCCGTCCGCCGTCCGCGCCACTTTGCCCAGTTAGCGTTGAGTTAAAATTACGAAATTCGGTTTCTGGGTTTGGACCAGCCCCACAATGGTCCTCGAAACTTTTCATAACCCTAGGTCAAGGGGAAGGGGTTCAAAACGGAATTTAAAATTTCGACAATGTCATATCTCAAAATATTTAACTGAAACGTGTAATTTTGGTTTATTATCTTCGATAATGAACCATTGGAATCGCCCAAAGAAAAAATTTTTTTAACCCCCCCTCAAAATTTGTTGGTTTACGTTTCAAGACACGTAGATTCAGAAAATCGAATAAAAAAAAATCCGTCCGTCCGCCGTACGCCGTACGCCGTACACCGTACGCCGTACGCCGTACGCCGTCCCCCGTACGCCGTCCGCCGTCCGCCGTCCACGCCGTTTTGCCCAGTTAGCGTTGAGCTAAAATTACAAATTTTGGTTTCTGGGTTTGGACCAGCCCCACAATGATCCTCGAAACTTTTCATAACCCTAGGTCAAGGGGAAGGGATTCAAAACGAAATTTAAAATTTCGACGATGTCTTATCTCCAAATATTTAACTGAACCGTGTAAATTTTAGTTCACCTTCGAATGACCTGAAAAATTACGAATCTTTCAAGACCAATTGGATTTTTGTGCGACCAGCCGTTCGTTCACAGTGACCGCGCAAAGTTTTAGGAAAAACACTAAACTTTCGCGTCGAAAACGGCCGTTATGTGACCCAACCACCAGACGCCCAGAATAAAACTACCTTTTTACATCTTCCCGGTAAACTACAGTCTAGAAATTTTAACCGTGAGTCGGGGATAGACCACATTGCAATATTCACTCGGTTTCTCATCTGTAAAATTGTTTAAATAATACCTTTTTGTAATAATACAAATTAAATTTTGATGATGAGCTATGGACTTGAAATTTTAAAAATAGGTCAGAACTGGATCACAATGCAATATTCACTCGGTTTCTTGTCTGTAAAATTGTTTAAATAATACCTATTTGTTTAAACAAATTAAATGTTGACGATGAGCTAGATACTTAAAATTGTAAATATAGGTCAGAAATGGATGACATTTCAATATTCACTCGGTTTGTATGACATGGTATGAGTATGGTATGGTATATTATTGTATGTATGATTTGGTATAATACAGTATGGTATGATAGGAAAGAAATTCGTATGGTATGGTATGAGTACGGTGAGAATATGGTATGGTGCCGATTTGCAATACAGTCTGGTATAGACAGAAGGGTGATCTGCACAAGGAAGATAATAAACCGTTGTGTCAAGAATTTGCAGAGTTTTTGGTTTATTATCTTCGATAATGAACCATTGGAATCGCCCAAAGAAAAAAATTTTTTAACCCCCCCTCAAAATTTGTTGGTTTACGTTTCAAGATACGTAGATTCAGAAAATCGAATAAAAAAAAATCCGTCCGTCCGCCGTACGCCGTACGCCGTCCGCCGTACGCCGTCCGCCGTACGCCGTACGCCGTCCGCCGTACGCCGTACGCCGTCCGCCGTCCGCGCCACTTTTCCCAGTTAGCGTTGAGTTAAAATTACGAAATTTTTTTTATGGGTTTCGACCAACCTCACAATGGTCCTCGAAACTTTTCATAACCCTAGGTCAAGGGGAAGGGGTTCAAAACGAATTTTGAAATTTTGAAAATTCCATATCTCGAAAAATTCATATAGAACGGTATGTTTTTTGTTTCATATTTAGATAGAGTTTGTTCCTAAGAATTTTTTAAGACCACCCGCAGCTTTGTACGACCAGCTGTTCGTTCACAATGACGGGTCAAAGATTCTGCCTCACTGCACAATCGTGAATCAAACTGTTGAAATACAGGTCCATTTTCATACTAACAAGCTCTTTGGAACATCATATGGCTTAAGTGATGTCGAGTTTGTTGTTCTGAGGTTCGTTTCGTGCTACGGAAATGAAGGTAATTTCGAATGTTTGTTGGTAGGTACTTCTTTTATAGAAAAATTATTACCGACGTAGTATTAAAAACCCCAGAATTATATCGTATTAATTAATCATAATTAATAATAAATACAAATTATTAATACCTAACAATAAATTATAATATAATAATTTTCACTAGGTAGGTACTTGATAAAATTGTTAATAATTAGTGATAATTGATAATAATAATTAATCTAACATTTAGGATCTAGACATTTAGACCTAGTGATCTAGACAGAAGGGTGATCTGTACAAAGAAGATAATGAACCGTTGTGTCAAGAATTTGCAGAGTTTTAGTTCACTTTTGAATGACCTAAAAAATTACGAATCTTTTAAGACCAATTCCTTTGTAGCAAATCCTTCCCACAGCACAAGTGTAGACTTAAAGTGGGAAGTAGCATTTATAGTGTATCTTTTACCTGTATATATCTGTGTCTTATCAAATAAATGCATTATCTAAAAAAAATAAATAAAAAAAATTAAAAAAAATGGATTTTTGTGCGACCAGCCGTTCGTTCACAGTGAGCGCGCAAAGGTTTAGGAAAAACACTAAACTTTCGCGTCGAAAACGGCCGTTATGTGACCCAACCCCCAGACGCCCAGAATAAAACTACCTTTTTTCATCTTCCCGGTAAACTACAGTCTAGAAATTTTAACCGTGAGTCGGGGATAGACCACATTGCAATATTTACTCGGTTTCTCATCTGTAAAATTGTTTAAATAATAAGTACCTTTTTGTAATAATACAAATTAAATTTTGATGATGAGCATGGAAGAAGGATGATCCCTTCTCCATGGATGATGAGCTATTGACAAATTTTTGCGAATTGGTTAAATATTAGTTTTAAATTTTCGATTAATTAAAACAATCAACAATTTAAAAACAATTATTAAAATTTAATACAATTATTCTTATTATTAAATTTAAAAAAATATAAAGAATTAGAAATTTGAATAAATTTGAATTAGAAATTTTTTGAAAATTGGTTGCATTTTTTCTTGGGGATTGTGCAAATTTTTGTTGTTGAGAATCATTACAATAAATGTAATTATTGGTGTCGAAGAGAAAGAGGAAAGAGAAAGTTTGCAACTGGTAAAACGCACGTTTTTATACCAAAAATCGCGAATAACTCGAGAACCGTTGGGAAAAGTGCCAAAGTGCGCTACCCTCATTCAAAAGGCCATAAAATTTCCTATCGATCCTTAAATAGGCGCCACTCTACGACAATTTTTCTGACCACCGTTCAACTTTGATGTTTTCGGAAATTAGCCAAATCAGTAGATGTGGAATTTATTCGCGTATTTTTGGCTGTGGATTAGTCAAATCGATTGAGATTTAATTCAAAATTATTGAGCATATTCTAGACAACCTAGCGGACATTTTAAGACCAACCGCACCAATTTTCATCAATATTTGCGGCAGTTGTTGTTGAAAATAGAAAAATCACCATAACCCCTTTATTTTCCCCCTTAGGAAGCATTTTTTGATCTCAAATTAAACAGTTTAAAAAGCTGAACACAACCAAAAAAGAAAATCTGAAAAAGCTTAAATTTTGAAGGAGTTATGACCATTTGAAATTTTCAAAAAACACTATTTCCCCCCTAATTGGGGGGGAAATGGGGGGAGGGAGAAAAAATGGTCAAAAGGCACTCCCTTGGAGCATAACAAACGTGTGTGCAAAATTTCAGCTCGATCCGATTTGTCTGCTGGGCTGTAGCCCCGTCAATGAACAACAACAACAACAAGAAGAAGAAGAACACGAAAAACGTGAAAAATAGTGGTTTTAAAATTGTTATACCCCCGACGCCTGATGTTCCCAAGAGCTGAAATTTGTTTTACGTCCTCACGTGCCCCTGGAGAGTTGGTGTACAAAAAATCAACTCTCGAGACACTCAGGGGACCGAGCTATGGTAGGGTGAAAACCCCAACTTGTTCCGTCGCGTAATCAGTAGAGAGTTCTTGCAACCAAAGTTACGAACGCTTTCGTCTGACGAATGATGGACTAGGTAGAGCGAGCAACGTGAGATGCTAACCTCGCCCCGCTCTTCATTCGTCACTAGCATTCGTCAGACGAATGGTTGACGTGTAGGTAGTCATGGTGACGTAGGGTAGCGTAACGCTAAAGATCGCCTCCGCACTCCGTCGTTTTGCCATCAACAAAAGTACACTTCGAAGTTCAGTTTATTCAGTTTGCCGTTCAAAAGTTCAGTTTGTTGCAGTTCAAAAGTTCAGTTTGTTGCCGTTCAAAAGTTCAGTTTGTTGCCGTTCAAAATTGCAGTTTGTTGTTGCCGTTTAAAAGTTCAGTTTGTTCAAGATGGTTGAACAACTTGACGAGTTTCGGGAGCTGTACGAAATGGGATTAATTACAGCCGCCGAGTTCGATCTAGCTGTGGAGGGGTTTGAATATATGCGAACTCGTCGTTCGGCACCATGGGTGAGGAGACGAACATACGGGTTATTCAATTTAAATACTATGCGAGATGAAGACATTGAACTTCTCTTCCGCTTCAAGAGAGCGCAAATACCCTTGCTGCAACGAGGCTTTCAAATACCTGATGAGGTCTACGTTGAAGAAGGAAGGTCGGTATGATAAATTATTTATTATTTACGAGTATTTAAATAATGCGCATTCCTTCTAAACACAAACGATTCATTCTAGATACCGCATTCCCGGAAGCACTGCTCTGTGCATTTTGCTGCGGCGATTGGCGTACCCAAATCGCCTATCTGATTTGGAGGGGCTGTTTGGTTTGAGTGGGAGGACGTTGTCCGCAGTAGCTAGAGAGATGGTTCAGCATATCATGGAAACAAAAGGCCATATTCTGGAGGACTTAGGAACACTGACATGGCTGAACACCCAGCGGCTGGCTTCCTATGCCACTGTACGTAGATACATAAATATAATATACTATAATAATATTATACATCCGGTATCACATAAATAATTATATTATAATATATTATATTATAATATCATTATTTATGTGATACCGGATGTGACTAAGTGGTAGGAAAGTAGGTACTTACGTTTTTTATCGAATATTATATATTATATACACTTTCCTTCTCTCAGGCTATTGGTCAGAAGTCAGGCGCTCTTCGGAATTGCTGGGGGTTTATTGATGGAACCGCTCGGCGAAACTGTAGGCCCACAGTCGACCAAGAAGCGTACTACTCAGGCCATAAGCGGTACCATTGCCTGAAGTACCAGGCAATAGTCACACCAGACGGGATGGTAGTCAGCCTGGATGGCAGCTACCCAGGGAGACGTCACGATGCAGGTACAAACGTGGATAGCTTTATAATAATAATTTACGTCATCAGTGTTGAAATAAGACGTAGCCTACTACGAAATGGCTTCAGATCACCATCTGTATATTAAAGAAAAAAACTCTGCAAATTCTTGACACAACGGTTCATTATCTTCTTTGTGCAGATCACCCTTCTGTCTAGATCACTAGGTCTAAATGTCTAGATGCTAAATGTTAGATTAATTATTATTATCAATTATCCCTAATTATTAACAATTTTATCAAGTACCTAGTGATAATTATTATAATTTATTGTTAGGTATTAATAATTCGTATTTATTATTAATAATAATTATTATTAATTATGATTAATTAATACGATATAATTGTGGGGTTTTTAATACTACGTCGGTAATAATTTTTCTATAAAAGAAGTACCTACCAACAAACATTCGAAATTACCTTCATTTCCGTAGCACGAAACGCACCTCAGAACAACAAACTCGACATCACTTAAGCCATATGATGTTACAAAGAGCTTGTTAGTATGAAAATGGACCTGTATTTCAACAGTTTGATTCACGATCGAGGTGTGAGGCACAATCTTTGAGCCGTCATTGTGAACGAACGGCTGGTCGTACAGAGCTGCGGATGGTCTTAAAAAATTCTACGGAACAAACTCTATCGAAATATGAAATAAAAAACATACCGTTCCATATGAATTTTTCGAGATATGAAATTTTCAAAATTTCAAAATTCGTTTTGAACCCCTTCCCCTTGACCTAGGGTTATGAAAAGTTTCGAGGACCATTGTGGGGTTGGTCGAAACCCATAAAAAAAATTTCGTAATTTTAACTCAACGCTAACTGGGCAAAGTGGCGCGGACGGCGTACGGCGGACGGACGGATTTTTTTTTATCCGATTTTCTGAATCTACGTATCTTGAAACGTAAACCAACAAATTTTGAGGGGGGGTTAAAAATTTTTTTTCTTTGGGCGATTCCAATGGTTCATTATCGAAGATAATAAACCAAAATCCGTCCGTCCGCCGTACGCCGTACGCCGTCCGCCGTCCGCCGTACGCCGTCCGCGCCACTTTGCCCAGTTAGCGTTGAGTTAAAATTACGAAATTTTTTTTATGGGTTTCGACCAACCCCACAATGGTCCTCGAAACTTTTCATAACCCTAGGTCAAGGGGAAGGGGTTCAAAACGAATTTTGAAATTTTGAAAATTCCATATCTCGAAAAATTCATATTGAACGGTATGTTTTTTGTTTCATATTTAGATAGAGTTTGTTCCTAAGAATTTTTAAAGACCACCCGCAGCTTTGTACGACCAGCCGTTCGTTCACAATGACGGGTCAAAGATTCTGCCTCACTGCACAATCGTGAATCAAACTGTTGAAATACAGGTCCATTTGCATACTAACAAGCTCTTTGGAACATCATATGGCTTAAGTGATGTCGAGTTTGTTGTTCTGAGGTGCGTTTCGTGCTACGGAAATGAAGGTACCTAATTTCGAATGTTTGTTGGTAGGTACTTCTTTTATAGAAAAATTATTACCGACGTAGTATTAAAAACCCCAGAATTATATCGTATTAATTAATCATAATTAATAATAATCATTAATAATAATGAAAACAAATTATTATTACCTAACAATAAATTATAATAATTTTCACTAGGTACTTGATAAAATTGTTAATAATTAGTGATAATTGATAATAATAATTAATCTAACATTTAGGATCTTGACATTTAGACCTAGTGATCTAGACAGAAGGGTGATCTGCACGAGGAAGATAATAAACCGTTGTGTCAAGAATTTGCAGAGTTTTTTGGTTTATTATCTTCGATAATGAACCATTGGAATCGCCCAAAGAAAAAAATTTTTTAACCCCCCCTCAAAATTTGTTGGTTTACGTTTCAAGATACGTAGATTCAGAAAATCGAATAAAAAAAAATCCGTCCGTCCGCCGTACGCCGTACGCCGTCCGCCGTCCGCCGTACGCTGTCCGCGCCACTTTGCCCAGTTAGCGTTGAGTTAAAATTACGAAATTTTTTTTATGGGTTTTGACCAACCCCACAATGGTCCTCGAAACTTTTCAGAACCCTAGGTCAAGGGGAAGGGGTTCAAAACAAATTTTGAAAATTTGAAAATCTCATATCTCGAAACATTCATATGGAACGGTATGTTTTTTATTTCATATTCAGATAGATTTTGTTCCGTAGAATTTTTTAAGACCATCCGCAGCTTTGTAGGACCAGCCGTTCGTTCACAATGACGGCTCAAAGATTGTGCCTCACAACACGATCGTGACTCAAACTGTTGAAATACAGGTCCATTTTCATACTAACAAGCTCTTTGGAACATCATATGGCTTAAGTGAGGTCGAGTTTGTTGTTCTGAGGTGCGTTTCGTGCTACTGAAATGAAGGTAATTTCGAATGTTTGTTGGTAGGTACTTCTTTTATAGAAAAATTATTACCGACGTAGTATTAAAAACCCCAGAATTATATCGTATTAATTGATCATAATTAATAATAATTATTATTAATAATAGATACGAATTAATAATACCTAACAATAAATTATAATAATTTTCACTAGGTACTTGATAAAATTGTTAATAATTAGTGATAATTGATAATAATAATTAATCTAACATTTAGAATATAGACATTCAGACCTAGTGATCTAGACAGAAGGGTGATCTGTACAAAGAAGATAATGAACCGTTGTGTCAAGAATTTGCAGAGTTTTGGTTTATTATCTTCGATAATGAACCATTGGAATCGCCCAAAGAAAATATTTTTTTAACCCCCCCTCAAAATTTGTTGGTTTACGTTTCAAGATACGTAGATTCAGAAAATCGAATAAAAAAAAATCCGTCCGTCCGCCGTACGCCGTACGCCGTACGCCGTCCCCCGTCCGCCGTCCGCGCCACTTTGCCCAGTTAGCGTTGAGCTAAAATTACGAAATTCGGTTTCCGGGTTTGGACCAGCCCCACAATGATCCTCGAAACTTTTCATAACCCTAGGTCAAGGGGAAGGGGTTCAAAACGAAATTTAAAATTTCGACAATGTCATATCTCCAAATATTTAACTGAACCGTGTAATGTTTAGTTCACTTTTGAATGACCTGAAAAATTACGAATCTTTTAAGACCAATGTCGAATGTTTGTTGGTAGGTACTTCTTTTATAGAAAAATTATTACCGACGTAGTATTAAAAACCCCAGAATTATATCGTATTAATTGATCATAATTAATAATGTTATGATGGATGATGCGACGAGAACGGTTTTTTGTGAGACTGAACTTTTTATTAACAACGAAACAACATTAACAATAACAACAATAATAACTTCAACAACCTAGCTACCTAACATCATCCCCCTTCTTGAATGAGCGTAGTCGATCCGCATGGACCACGGACATCCTTCCATTTGTCATGCGGATCCGGTAGATCACGTCCGAGATTACGGTGATGACCTCGCAGGGCCCAGTCCAGGGAGAATCTAGCTTTGGGCAGCGTCCTACTATTCTTCGAGGTGTATAGCACCAGACCTGGTCCCCTGCTTTGAACGTAGGCTCTTTGCACTTCACATCATATCGTTTCTTTGATGCTGCTGCTGCTTTTTGCAACCTTTGCCGAGCTAAATCGTGGACTTCGGCCATCTCGTTCTCCAAACGAGTTGCAAACTCTGTTTTGCTGTTTCCATCTGGGGGAGTGCCGTACAGAAGATGGAGGGGGAGATTGATTTCTCGGCCGAACAAGAGGTGGGCAGGAGAAAATCCAGTAGTTGCTTGTTCTGTCCCTCGGTACGCTAACAATGCAAGGGCCAATTTCTCGTCCCAGTCCCTTTGGTGGTTATCTGTGATCTTGGACAAGATTTCCCACAGTGTTCGATTGAAGCGTTCGACCTGCCCATCACTCTGTGGTCTAAGTGGTGTGGTACGTGTCTTATGGATGTTCAATACTTTAACCACCTCCTTGAAGACTGTTGACTCAAATGACCTTCCCTGATCCGTGTGCATTTCTCTTGGAACACCAAATCTTGAGATCAGATTGTCTATGAGTCCCTGCGCCACAGTCTCTGCTCTGATATCAGGCACTCCAAACGCTTCAGGCCACTTAGTGAAGTAGTCAACTGATACTACAATGTACCTGTTTCCCCGCTGACTCAAAGGTAAAGGCCCAATGAAATCCACTCCAATCCTTTCAAATGGTACACCCACTGTGTAAGTCTTCATTGGTGCCTTCTGTTTTATTGGCTTCCCCCGTCGGTTGCAGACATTACAAACTTCACAAAAACGACGGACATCTTTATGCATCCCCACCCAGTAGCAACTGGTCCGCAGGCTGCTTATGGTACGTCGGTGACCAAAGTGGCCCAGACCATGAACCTGCTGTAGTATTAGAGACCTCTGACCGCGTGGTACCAGAGTCTGAAGGGTAACTGATTTTTGGGTGGCAGCTTCCCAACGTCTTTTCAAGACCCCATGGTCCAGAACCAGACAGTCAAACATTGCCCAATAGGCCTTGACGTTCTGCCCAAGGTGAGAAATTTCCTCCAATTGTGGCCGTTGACTGTTTTCCACCCAGTTGTACACAAGGGCCAAGTCAGGGTCTGCCCGTTGTTGAACTTTCCAGTCCACGTCAAGCTCCAGTTTCATTCTGCGTGAGTCTTCCAGCAGTGTATCTCTTTTTACTTCAGCACGCATGCAGTATTTGCAGTTATTTTCATGACAGGGACGTCTTGACATGCCATCAGCGTTCAGATGTTTTGCTCCAGGTCTATGTTCAACCTGCATGTTATACACCTGGAGTTGTTCCAACCACCTGGCCATCTGTCCGTCTGGTTCCTTAAATGTTCTAAGCCACTGCAAGGCTGCATGGTCAGTGCGAACGGTGAAAGCTGCCCCCGAATCCAGCCCAAAAGACCTAAAATGCCGAAGCGCTTCCACCAACCCAAGCAATTCTTTTCGGGTGACGCAGTAATTTCGTTCTGGCCTGTGTAAACATCGACTGAAATATGCCACTACCCTTTCCGATCCATCCTGAATTTGGGAGAGTACTGCACCAATGGCTTTATCGCTTGCATCTGTATCCAGAACATAACGTGCTTTTGGGTCAGCATGTGCCAGTGTCGGGGCTTCAGTCAATGCTTTCTTGAGAGAATCAAAAGCAGTTTGGCAAGCAGCTGTCCACTCATAATGGCATCCCTTCTCCTGTAAGGGGTACAGAGCAGATGCCACTTTTGCAAAGCCTGGGACAAACGTTCGGTAGTACGAGCAAAACCCTAAAAAGGTTCTCAATTCCTTGACGTTTACTGGTACAGGCCACGACCGTACTTTTTCCACCTTGGCAGGATCTGTGGAAACACCTTCTTTGGCCACTCTATAACCTAAATACGTAACACTTTGGCGGAATAGTTCGCATTTCTTGGGGTTCAACTTCACTCTGTCCTGTCGAAAACGGTTGAATACTTTCTGCAGCCATTTGATTTGCTGGGACACTGTGGGAGTGTGGATCAATACATCGTCGAGGTAGACTTTGACATACCCACTGTTCAACTCTGGTCTTAGCATGTTATTCATTGCCCGTTGGAAGGTGGCTGGTGCATTTGTAAGACCAAAAGGCATGACTCGAAATTGCCAAAGTCCTTGAGGTGTGCAGAATGCAGTCTTCTCTTTATCACTTTCCTCCATACTGATCTGCCAATACCCACTTTGTAGATCCAAGGTAGAGAACCAGCCACTCCCTGCCAGTGCCCCCAACAACTCGTCAGCCTTTGGCAATGGGAAAGAATCTCGCTTAGTTACTGCATTCAGCTGCCTATAGTCTACGCAGAACCTAGTGGAGCCATCCTTCTTCTTTACCAGAACAATTGGACTGGACCAGGGACTCTTAGAAAGTTCAATAATCCCATTGGCCTCCATTTTCTGGACAAGTTGTTCTACCTCCGGTAGTCTATGGGGAGGTAAGCGTCTTGGCGCTTGACAAATTGGCGCATGAGAACCAACATCAATCCCATGTCTTACCCCCTGAATGCAACCCAAGTCAGCATCATTTTGGGCAAATACGTCAGCAAAATTGGCGAGAAGCTCCTCTACCATAATCCTTTCATTGGGTTCTAAGCGCTGCCCTGACCGTTCCAACAGGCCCTGTAAATGGGGAGGGACACCATGAACAGCAGCATCAACCTGAGCAACATTGATGGGGGGAACCTCCAATTCTTGAAATCCCTGAGTGCTTAAGGCATCCCAGGTATCAGGCTGGTCACATGTCAAGCATTCCACAACTGGCTCACAGGTGGCTATTTTTACATCTTCTACAACAATACTGCTATCCCCAGCATGAATTTGTATTTTATTCTCTCTCAAGAAATCCATTCCCAGAACACATTCTTCTCTTATTGCAGCTACTTGCACTAAATGTTTCCTTATGTGTCCGTCCCCTAAATTGATCTCCACTTCTATATTTCCTAGCACAGGGATTACGTCCCCTGTGATTGATCTCAACCACCCCTGATTCTGTACCTTAAATCCAATTTTTGCAGCGTCAATTATATCCTTACGGACTACAGTACTAGTGGCCCCACTATCAACGATCATGCTACAAGGGAACCCATTCAACTGACCAGCCACCACTATTGATGGACAATTATGCAAGCGATACATATCTGGTGATGGATGCATGGGTGTTGTCTGTGTGGCCTTAGTGCAATGGGTGGTCAGACTGCGGCCCCTCAATCTGACCTTTTCTCGTTTTCCTGCTGGGTATCAGGAACACTAGGAAGGCGGGTTGGGCATGTGAACCATGTGTGGCCAGGTTTATCGCATCTCCAACAAACCAAAAGTCGTCTACGAGGTTGGTGGTTCTTGAAATAAGTTGGCGGAGGTCGCTTCCATGATGTCTGTTGGTTGGATATGATGTCAACTGAACTTGTGGAGGGTTCACCGTGTTCCCTTTCTTCCGTCATGACTTGTCTCACTATAGGACCCCTCCTAATGGAATTAACACTTTCAACCTTCAACGCCAATTCAAGGGCTTCAGCCATTGTTTTTGGACTACTTATTTGTACATGCCGACCAATTTCTGGGTCCCTGAGCCCTTGACCAAACTGGAAGGTCAACTGTTCCTCCATAGCCTGAACCTTCCCTGGCCAAGCTTTGTTGGCTAGTTCTTGCAGTGCATAGTGATATTCCCTTATACCTTCCTTTGGTCGTTGAGTACGTGCACAAAGCTCTGCAATGTAGGCTTGTGTGGAACCAACGTTTCCAAATTTATCAGAGAGGGCTGTAACTAACTGATCGTAGTCATGAGTGTTAGCTACAAGATGGAGCACATTCACAGCATCGCCAGTTAATGAAGAAAGCAGGTTACGTGCCTTGATGTCATTGGACCAATTTTGCTGTTGTGCTATACCCTCAAACTGTTTTAGGTAGGCGGACCAATCTACTTTTGCATCAAACTTAGGGGGTTTCACACCTTGCGTCTGCTGCAACTGGATACTGTGGTCTTTCAGAGGAGGTAGTGCTGTTTGGATCATAGCTTTTAGGTCACTTACTTCCTTCTGAAGAGCAGTCAACTCAGCCCGGTCAATGGCTCGAACTTGCTCAATGTAGCCTTCCAGGTCTTCATAGAGCTTCTGTATTAGACCGGTACTGAATTCATCCCTTCGAGGCGTTGGGTGTCCTACATCTTGTGGTAGTGAGCCCCGCGGGTCAGCAGTCCTGGACGGTGAATTTAGCATTCCGTCCTCACAAATGTCTTGGTTGGATGCGGTTGGCCGAGAACTAGTAGTGGCCCCAGTCTCACCGGCCGTAGAGGCCACAGCTCTAGCACGTGACCGTGTATACATGTCGCAATCCCTCTTCTGACACCAATGTTATGATGGATGATGCGACGAGAACGGTTTTTTGTGAGACTGAACTTTTTATTAACAACGAAACAACATTAACAATAACAACAATAATAACTTCAACAACCTAGCTACCTAACAATAATAATTATTATTAATAATAGATACGAATTAATAATACCTAACAATAAATTATAATAATTTTCACTAGGTACTTGATAAAATTGTTAATAATTAGTGATAATTGATAATAATAATTAATCTAACATTTAGAATATAGACATTCAGACCTAGTGATCTAGACAGAAGGGTGATCTGTACAAAGAAGATAATGAACCGTTGTGTCAAGAATTTGCAGAGTTTTTCGTTTTCACGAAGTATTGGAGTCGACAATTGGTCTTCTTGAAGGTCCATTCGAACTCAAATAAACACCTCGATTCGATATGAAGTCAACTTTTTTTCGTTTTCACGAAGTATTTGAGTCGACAATTGCTCTTCTTGAAGGTCCATTCGAACTCAAATCAACACCTCGAGTCGATATGAAGTCAACTTTTTTTCGTTTTCACGAAGTATTTGAGTCGACAATTGGTCTTCTTGAAGGTCCATTCGAACTCAAATAAACACCTCGAGTCGATATGAAGTCAACTTTTTTTCGTTTTCACGAAGTATTTGAGTCGACAATTGCTCTTCTTGAAGGTCCATTCGAACTCAAATCAACACCTCGAGTCGATATGAAGTCAACTTTTTTTCGTCTTCACGAAGTATTTGAGTCGACAATTGCTCTTCTTGAAGGTCCATTCGAACTCAAATCAACACCTCGAGTCGATATGAAGTCAGATTTTTTTCGTTTTCACGAAGTATTGGAGTCGACAATTGGTCTTCTTGAAGGTCCATTCGAACTGAAATAAACACCTCGATTCGATATGAAGTCAAATTTTTTTCGTTTTCACGAAGTATTTGAGTCGACAATTGCTCTTCTTGAAGGTCCATTCGAACTCAAATCAACACCTCGAGTCGATATGAAGTCAACTTTTTTTCGTTTTCACGAAGTATTTGAGTCGAGAATTGCTCTTCTTGAAGGTCCATTCGAACTCAAATCAACACCTCGAGTCGATATGGAGTCGAGTTTTTTTCGTTTTCACGAAGTATTTGAGTCGACAATTGCTCTTCTTGAAGGTCCATTCGAACTCAAATCAACACCTCGAGTCGATATGAAGTCAAATTTTTTTCGTTTTCACGAAGTATTTGAGTCGACAATTGCTCTTCTCGAAGGTCCATTCGAACTCGAATCAACACATCGAGTCGATATGAAGTCAACTTTTTTTCGTTTTCACGAAGTATTTGAGTCGACAATTGCTCTTCTTGAAGGTCCATTCGAACTCAAATCAACACCTCGAGTCGATATGAAGTCAACTTTTTTTCGTTTTCACGAAGTATTTGAGTCGACAATTGCTCTTCTTGAAGGTCCATTCGAACTCAAATCAACACCTCGAGTCGATATGAAGTCAACTTTTTTTCGTTTTCACGAAGTATTTGAGTCGACAATTGCTCTTCTTGAAGGTCCATTCGAACTCAAATAAACACCTCGAGTCGATATGAAGTCAAATTTTTTTCGTTTTCACGAAGTATTTGAGTCGAGAGTTGCTCTTCTTGAAGGTCCATTCGAACTCAAATCAACACCTCGAGTCGATATGAAGTCAACTTTTTTTCGTTTTCACGAAGTATTTGAGTCGAGAGTTGCTCTTCTTGAAGGTCCATTCGAACTCAAATCAACACCTCGAGTCGATATGAAGTCAACTTTTTTTCGTTTTCACGAAGTATTTGAGTCGACAATTGCTCTTCTTGAAGGTCCATTCGAACTCAAATCAACACCTCGAGTCGATATGAAGTCAACTTTTTTTCGTTTTCACGAAGTATTTGAGTCGACAATTGCTCTTCTTGAAGGTCCATTCGAACTCAAATAAACACCTCGAGTCGATATGAAGTCAAATGTTTTTCATTTTCACGAAGTATTTCAGTCGAGAGTTGCTCTTCTTGAAGGTCCATTCGAACTCAAATCAACACCTCGAGTCGATATGAAGTCAACTTTTTTTCGTTTTCACGAAGTATTTGAGTCGAGAGTTGCTCTTCTTGAAGGTCCATTCGAACTCAAATCAACACCTCGAGTCGATATGAAGTCAACTTTTTTTCGTTTTCACGAAGTATTTGAGTCGAGAGTTGCTCTTCTTGAAGGTCCATTCGAACTCAAATCAACACCTCGAGTCGATATGAAATCAACTTTTTTTCGTTTTCACGAAGTATTTGAGTCGACAAGTGCTCTTCTTGAAGGTCCATTCGAACTCAAATCAACACCTCGAGTCGATATGAAGTCGACTTTTTTTCGTCTTCACGAAGTATTTGAGTCGACAATCGCTCTTCTTGAAGGTCCATTCGAACTCAAATCAACACCTCGAGTCGATATGAAGTCAACTTTTTTTCGTTTTCACGCAGTATTTGAGTCGACAATTGGTCTTCTTGAAGGTCCATTCGAAGTCAAATCAACACCTCGAGTCGATATGATGTCAAATTTTTTTCGTTTTCACGAAGTATTTGAGTCGACAATTGCTCTTCTTGAAGGTCCATTCGAACTCAAATCAACACCTCGAGTCGATATGAAGTCAACTTTTTTTCGTTTTCACGAAGTATTTGAGTCGAGAGTTGCTCTTCTTGAAGGTCCATTCGAACTCAAATCAACACCTCGAGTCGATATGAAGTCAACTTTTTTTCGTTTTCACGAAGTATTTGAGTCGACAATTGCTCTTCTTGAAGGTCCATTCGAACTCAAATCAACACCTCGAGTCGATATGAAGTCAACTTTTTTTCGTTTTCACGAAGTATTTGAGTCGACAATTGCTCTTCTTGAAGGTCCATTCGAACTCAAATAAACACCTCGAGTCGATATGAAGTCAAATTTTTTTCGTTTTCACGAAGTATTTGAGTCGAGAGTTGCTCTTCTTGAAGGTCCATTCGAACTCAAATCAACACCTCGAGTCGATATGAAGTCAACTTTTTTTCGTTTTCACGAAGTATTTGAGTCGAGAGTTGCTCTTCTTGAAGGTCCATTCGAACTCAAATCAACACCTCGAGTCGATATGAAGTCAACTTTTTTTCGTTTTCACGAAGTATTTGAGTCGACAAGTGCTCTTCTTGAAGGTCCATTTGAACTCAAATCAACACCTCGAGTCGATATGAAGTCAACTTTTTTTCGTTTTCACGAAGTATTTGAGTCGACAATTGCTCTTCTTGAAGGTCCATTCGAACTCAAATAAACACCTCGAGTCGATATGAAGTCGACTTTTTTTCGTTTTCACGAAGTATTTGAGTCGTCAATTGCTCTTCTTGAAGGTCCATTCGAACTCAAATCAACACCTCGAGTCGATATGAAGTCAACTTTTTTTCGTCTTCACGAAGTATTTGAGTCGACAATTGCTCTTCTTGAAGGTCCATTCGAACTCAAATCAACACCTCGAGTCGATATGAAGTCAACTTTTTTTCGTCTTCACGAAGTATTTGAGTCGACAATTGCTCTTTTCGAAGGTCCATTCGAACTCAAATCAACACCTCGAGTCGATATGAAGTCAGATTTTTTTCGTTTTCACGAAGTATTGGAGTCGACAATTGGTCTTCTTGAAGGTCCATTCGAACTCAAATAAACACCTCGATTCGATATGAAGTCAAATTTTTTTCGTTTTCACGAAGTATTTGAGTCGACAATTGCTCTTCTTGAAGGTCCATTCGAACTCAAATCAACACCTCGAGTCGATATGAAGTCAACTTTTTTTCGTTTTCACGAAGTATTTGAGTCGACAATTGCTCTTCTTGAAGGTCCATTCGAACTCAAATAAACACCTCGAGTCGATATGAAGTCAAATGTTTTTCATTTTCACGAAGTATTTGAGTCGAGAGTTGCTCTTCTTGAAGGTCCATTCGAACTCAAATCAACACCTCGAGTCGATATGAAGTCAACTTTTTTTCGTTTTCACGAAGTATTTGAGTCGAGAGTTGCTCTTCTTGAAGGTCCATTCGAACTCAAATCAACACCTCGAGTCGATATGAAGTCAACTTTTTTTCGTTTTCACGAAGTATTTGAGTCGACAAGTGCTCATCTTGAAGGTCCATTCGAACTCAAATCAACACCTCGAGTCGATATGAAGTCAACTTTTCTTCGTTTTCACGAAGTATTTGAGTCGACAATTGGTCTTCTTGAAGGTCCATTCGAACTGAAATAAACACCTCGATTCGATATGAAGTCAAATTTTCTTCGTTTTCACGAAGTATTTGAGTCGACAATTGCTCTTCTTGAAGGTCCATTCGAACTCAAATCAACACCTCGAGTCGATATGAAGTCAGATTTTTTTCGTTTTCACGAAGTATTGGAGTCGACAATTGGTCTTCTTGAAGGTCCATTCGAACTGAAATCAACACCTCGAGTCGATATGAAGTCAACTTTTTTTCGTTTTCACGAAGTATTTGAGTCGACAATTGCTCTTCTTGAAGGTCCATTCGAACTCAAATCAACACCTCGAGTCGATATGAAGTCAACTTTTTTTCGTTTTCACGAAGTATTTGAGTCGACAATTGCTCTTCTTGAAAGTCCATTCGAACTCAAATAAACACCTCGAGTCGATATGAAGTCAAATTTTTTTCGTTTTCACGAAGTATTTGAGTCGAGAGTTGCTCTTCTTGAAGGTCCATTCGAACTCAAATCAACACCTCGAGTCGATATGAAGTCAACTTTTTTTCGTTTTCACGAAGTATTTGAGTCGAGAGTTGCTCTTCTTGAAGGTCCATTCGAACTCAAATCAACACCTCGAGTCGATATGAAGTCAACTTTTTTTCGTTTTCACGAAGTATTTGAGTCGACAAGTGCTCTTCTTGAAGGTCCATTCGAACTCAAATCAACACCTCGAGTCGATATGAAGTCGACTTTTTTTCGTCTTCACGAAGTATTTGAGTCGACAATCGCTCTTCTTGAAGGTCCATTCGAACTCAAATCAACACCTCGAGTCGATATGAAGTCAACTTTTTTTCGTTTTCACGCAGTATTTGAGTCGACAATTGGTCTTCTTGAAGGTCCATTCGAAGTCAAATCAACACCTCGAGTCGATATGATGTCAAATTTTTTTCGTTTTCACGAAGTATTTGAGTCGACAATTGCTCTTCTTGAAGGTCCATTCGAACTCAAATCAACACCTCGAGTCGATATGAAGTCAACTTTTTTTCGTTTTCACGAAGTATTTGAGCCGACAATTGCTCTTCTTGAAGGTCCATTCGAACTCAAATCAACACCTCGAGTCGATATGAAGTCAACTTTTTTTCGTTTTCACGAAGTATTTGAGTCGACAATTGCTCTTCTTGAAGGTCCATTCGAACTCAAATCAACACCTCGAGTCGATATGAAGTCAACTTTTTTTCGTCTTCACGAAGTATTTGAGTCGACAATTGCTCTTCTTGAAGGTCCATTCGAACTCAAATCAACACCTCGAGTCGATATGAAGTCAGATTTTTTTCGTTTTCACGAAGTATTGGAGTCGACAATTGGTCTTCTTGAAGGTCCATTCGAACTGAAATAAACACCTCGATTCGATATGAAGTCAAATTTTTTTCGTTTTCACGAAGTATTTGAGTCGACAATTGCTCTTCTTGAAGGTCCATTCGAACTCAAATCAACACCTCGAGTCGATATGAAGTCAACTTTTTTTCGTTTTCACGAAGTATTTGAGTCGACAATTGCTCTTCTTGAAGGTCCATTCGAACTCGAATCAACACATCGAGTCGATATGAAGTCAACTTTTTTTCGTTTTCACGAAGTATTTGAGTCGACAATTGCTCTTCTTGAAGGTCCATTCGAACTCAAATCAACACCTCGAGTCGATATGAAGTCAACTTTTTTTCGTTTTCACGAAGTATTTGAGTCGACAATTGCTCTTCTTGAAGGTCCATTCGAACTCAAATCAACACCTCGAGTCGATATGAAGTCAACTTTTTTTCGTTTTCACGAAGTATTTGAGCCGACAATTGCTCTTCTTGAAGGTCCATTCGAACTCAAATCAACACCTCGAGTCGATATGAAGTCAACTTTTTTTCGTTTTCACGGAGTATTTGAGTCGACAATTGCTCTTCTTGAAGGTCCATTCGAACTCAAATCAACACCTCGAGTCGATATGAAGTCAACTTTTTTTCGTCTTCACGAAGTATTTGAGTCGACAATTGCTCTTCTTGAAGGTCCATTCGAACTCAAATCAACACCTCGAGTCGATATGAAGTCAGATTTTTTTCGTTTTCACGAAGTATTGGAGTCGACAATTGGTCTTCTTGAAGGTCCATTCGAACTGAAATAAACACCTCGATTCGATATGAAGTCAAATTTTTTTCGTTTTCACGAAGTATTTGAGTCGACAATTGCTCTTCTTGAAGGTCCATTCGAACTCAAATCAACACCTCGAGTCGATATGAAGTCAACTTTTTTTCGTTTTCACGAAGTATTTGAGTCGACAATTGCTCTTCTTGAAGGTCCATTCGAACTCAAATCAACAACTCGAGTCGATATGGAGTCGAGTTTTTTTCGTTTTCACGAAGTATTTGAGTCGACAATTGCTCTTCTTGAAGGTCCATTCGAACTCAAATCAACACCTCGAGTCGATATGAAGTCAAATTTTTTTCGTTTTCACGAAGTATTTGAGTCGACAATTGCTCTTCTTGAAGGTACATTCGAACTCGAATCAACACATCGAGTCGATATGAAGTCAACTTTTTTTCGTTTTCACGAAGTATTTGAGTCGACAATTGCTCTTCTTGAAGGTCCATTCGAACTCAAATCAACACCTCGAGTCGATATGAAGTCAACTTTTTTTCGTTTTCACGAAGTATTTGAGTCGACAATTGCTCTTCTTGAAGGTCCATTCGAACTCAAATCAACACCTCGAGTCGATATGAAGTCAACTTTTTTTCGTTTTCACGAAGTATTTGAGTCGACAATTGCTCTTCTTGAAAGTCCATTCGAACTCAAATAAACACCTCGAGTCGATATGAAGTCAAATTTTTTTCGTTTTCACGAAGTATTTGAGTCGAGAGTTGCTCTTCTTGAAGGTCCATTCGAACTCAAATCAACACCTCGAGTCGATATGAAGTCAACTTTTTTTCGTTTTCACGAAGTATTTGAGTCGAGAGTTGCTCTTCTTGAAGGTCCATTCGAACTCAAATCAACACCTCGAGTCGATATGAAGTCAACTTTTTTTCGTTTTCACGAAGTATTTGAGTCGACAAGTGCTCTTCTTGAAGGTCCATTCGAACTCAAATCAACACCTCGAGTCGATATGAAGTCAACTTTTTTTCGTTTTCACGAAGTATTTGAGTCGACAATTGCTCTTCTTGAAGGTCCATTCGAACTCAAATAAACACCTCGAGTCGATATGAAGTCGACTTTTTTTCGTTTTCACGAAGTATTTGAGTCGTCAATTGCTCTTCTTGAAGGTCCATTCGAACTCAAATCAACACCTCGAGTCGATATGAAGTCAACTTTTTTTCGTCTTCACGAAGTATTTGAGTCGACAATTGCTCTTCTTGAAGGTCCATTCGAACTCAAATCAACACCTCGAGTCGATATGAAGTCAACTTTTTTTCGTCTTCACGAAGTATTTGAGTCGACAATTGCTCTTTTCGAAGGTCCATTCGAACTCAAATCAACACCTCGAGTCGATATGAAGTCAGATTTTTTTCGTTTTCACGAAGTATTGGAGTCGACAATTGGTCTTCTTGAAGGTCCATTCGAACTGAAATAAACACCTCGATTCGATATGAAGTCAAATTTTTTTCGTTTTCACGAAGTATTTGAGTCGACAATTGCTCTTCTTGAAGGTCCATTCGAACTCAAATCAACACCTCGAGTCGATATGAAGTCAACTTTTTTTCGTCTTCACGAAGTATTTGAGTCGACAATGGCTCTTTCTTCTTGAAGGTCCATTCGAACTCAAATCAACACCTCGAGTCGATATGAAGTCAACTTTTTTTCGTTTTCACGAAGTATTTGAGTCGACAATGGCTCTTCTTGAAGGTCCATTCGAACTCAAATCAACACCTCGAGTCGATATGAAGTCAACTTTTTTTCGTTTTCACGAAGTATTTGAGTCGAGAGTTGCTCTTCTTGAAGGTCCATTCGAACTCAAATCAACACCTCGAGTCGATATGAAGTCAACTTTTTTTCGTTTTCACGAAGTATTTGAGTCGACAAGTGCTCTTCTTGAAGGTCCATTCGAACTCAAATCAACACCTCGAGTCGATATGAAGTCAACTTTTTTTCGTTTTCACGAAGTATTTGAGTCGACAATTGGTCTTCTTGAAGGTCCATTCGAACTCAAATAAACACCTCGAGTCGATATGAAGTCGACTTTTTTTCGTTTTCACGAAGTATTTGAGTCGTCAATTGCTCTTCTTGAAGGTCCATTCGAACTCAAATCAACACCTCGAGTCGATATGAAGTCAACTTTTTTTCGTCTTCACGAAGTATTTGAGTCGACAATCGCTCTTCTTGAAGGTCCATTCGAACTCAAATCAACACCTCGAGTCGATATGAAGTCAACTTTTTTTCGTTTTCACGCAGTATTTGAGTCGACAATTGGTCTTCTTGAAGGTCCATTCGAACTCAAATCAACACCTCGAGTCGATATGATGTCAAATTTTTTTCGTTTTCACGAAGTATTTGAGTCGACAATTGCTCTTCTTGAAGGTCCATTCGAACTCAAATCAACACCTCGAGTCGATATGAAGTCAACTTTTTTTCGTTTTCACGAAGTATTTGAGCCGACAATTGCTCTTCTTGAAGGTCCATTCGAACTCAAATCAACACCTCGAGTCGATATGAAGTCAACTTTTTTTCGTTTTCACGAAGTATTTGAGTCGACAATTGCTCTTCTTGAAGGTCCATTCGAACTCAAATCAACACCTCGAGTCGATATGAATTCAACTTTTTTTCGTCTTCACGAAGTATTTGAGTCGACAATTGCTCTTCTAGAAGGTCCATTCGAACTCAAATCAACACCTCGAGTCGATATGAAGTCAGATTTTTTTCGTTTTCACGAAGTATTGGAGTCGACAATTGGTCTTCTTGAAGGTCCATTCGAACTGAAATAAACACCTCGATTCGATATGAAGTCAAATTTTTTTCGTTTTCACGAAGTATTTGAGTCGACAATTGCTCTTCTTGAAAGTCCATTCGAACTCAAATCAACACCTCGAGTCGATATGAAGTCAACTTTTTTTCGTTTTCACGAAGTATTTGAGTCGAGAATTGCTCTTCTTGAAGGTCCATTCGAACTCAAATCAACACCTCGAGTCGATATGGAGTCGAGTTTTTTTCGTTTTCACGAAGTATTTGAGTCGACAATTGCTCTTCTTGAAGGTCCATTCGAACTCAAATCAACACCTCGAGTCGATATGAAGTCAAATTTTTTTCGTTTTCACGAAGTATTTGAGTCGACAATTGCTCTTCTTGAAGGTCCATTCGAACTCGAATCAACACATCGAGTCGATATGAAGTCAACTTTTTTTCGTTTTCACGAAGTATTTGAGTCGACAATTGCTCTTCTTGAAGGTCCATTCGAACTCAAATCAACACCTCGAGTCGATATGAAGTCAACTTTTTTTCGTTTTCACGAAGTATTTGAGTCGACAATTGCTCTTCTTGAAGGTCCATTCGAACTCAAATCAACACCTCGAGTCGATATGAAGTCAACTTTTTTTCGTTTTCACGAAGTATTTGAGTCGACAATTGCTCTTCTTGAAGGTCCATTCGAACTCAAATAAACACCTCGAGTCGATATGAAGTCAAATTTTTTTCGTTTTCACGAAGTATTTGAGTCGAGAGTTGCTCTTCTTGAAGGTCCATTCGAACTCAAATCAACACTTCGAGTCGGTATGAAGTTAACTTTTTTTCGTTTTCACGAAGTATTTGAGTCGACAATTGCTCTTCTTGAAGGTCCATTCGAACTCAAATCAACACCTCGAGTCGATATGAAGTCAACTTTTTTTCGTCTTCACGAAGTATTTGAGTCGACAATGGCTCTTCTTGAAGGTCCATTCGAACTCAAATCAACACCTCGAGTCGATATGAAGTCAACTTTTTTTCGTTTTCACGAAGTATTTGAGTCGACAATGGCTCTTCTTGAAGGTCCATTCGAACTCAAATCAACACCTCGAGTCGATATGAAGTCAACTTTTTTTCGTTTTCACGAAGTATTTGAGTCGACAATTGCTCTTCTTGAAGGTCCATTCGAACTCAAATCAACACCTCGAGTCGAGATGAAGTCAAATTTTTTTCGTTTTCACGAAGTATTTGAGTCGACAATTGCTCTTCTTGAAGGTCCATTCGAACTCAAATCAACACCTCGAGTCGATATGAAGTCAACTTTTTTCGTTTTCACGAAGTATTTGAGTCGACAATTGCTCTTTTCGAAGGTCCATTCGAACTCAAATCAACACCTCGAGTCGATATGAAGACAGATTTTTTTCGTTTTCACGAAGTATTGGAGTCGACAATTGGTCTTCTTGAAGGTCCATTCGAACTCAAATAAACACCTCGATTCGATATGAAGTCAAATTTTTTTCGTTTTCACGAAGTATTTGAGTCGACAATTGCTCTTCTTGAAGGTCCATTCGAACTCAAATCAACACCTCGAGTCGATATGAAGTCAACTTTTTTTCGTTTTCACGAAGTATTTGAGTCGAGAATTGCTCTTCTTGAAGGTCCATTCGAACTCAAATCAACACCTCGAGTCGATATGGAGACGAGTTTTTTTCGTTTTCACGAAGTATTTGAGTCGAGAGTTGCTCTTCTTGAAGGTCCATTCGAACTCAAATCAACACCTCGAGTCGATATGAAGTCAACTTTTTTTCGTTTTCACGAAGTATTTGAGTCGAGAGTCGCTCTTCTTGAAGGTCCATTCGAACTCAAATCAACACCTCGAGTCGATATGAAGTCAACTTTTTTTCGTTTTCACGAAGTATTTGAGTAGACAATTGCTCTTCTTGAAGGTCCATTCGAACTCAAATCAACACCTCGAGTCGATATGATGTCAAATTTTTTTCGTTTTCACGAAGTATTGGAGTCGACAATTGGTCTTCTTGAAGGTCCATTCGAACTCAAATCAACACCTCGAGTCGATATGAAGTCAACTTTTTTTCGTTTTCACGAAGTATTTGAGTCGACAAGTGCTCTTCTTGAAGGTCCATTCGAACTCAAATCAACACCTCGAGTCGATATGAAGTCAACTTTTTTTCGTTTTCACGAAGTATTTGAGTCGACAATTGGTCTTCTTGAAGGTCCATTCGAACTCAAATAAACACCTCGAGTCGATATGAAGTCGACTTTTTTTCGTTTTCACGAAGTATTTGAGTCGTCAATTGCTCTTCTTGAAGGTCCATTCGAACTCAAATCAACACCTCGAGTCGATATGAAGTCAACTTTTTTTCGTCTTCACGAAGTATTTGAGTCGACAATTGCTCTTCTTGAAGGTCCATTCGAACTCAAATCAACACCTCGAGTCGATATGAAGTCAACTTTTTTTCGTTTTCACGAAGTATTTGAGTCGACAATCGCTCTTCTTGAAGGTCCATTCGAACTCAAATCAACACCTCGAGTTGATATGAAGTCAACCTTTTTTCGTTTTCACGCAGTATTTGAGTCAACACTTGCTCTTCTTGAAGGTCCATTCGAACTCAAATCAACACCTCGATTCGATATGATGTCAACTTTTTTCGTTTTCACGAAGTATTTGAGTCGACAATTGCTCTTTTCGAAGGTCCATTCGAACTCAAATCAACACCTCGAGTCGATATGAAGTCAACTTTATTTCGTTTTCACGAAGTATTGGAGTCGACAATTGGTCTTCTTGAAGGTCCATTCGAACTCAAATAAACACCTCGATTCGATATGAAGTCAACTTTTTTTCGTTTTCACGAAGTATTTGAGTCGACAATTGCTCTTCTTGAAGGTCCATTCGAACTCAAATCAACACCTCGAGTCGATATGAAGTCAACTTTTTTTCGTTTTCACGAAGTATTTGAGTCGAGAATTGCTCTTCTTGAAGGTCCATTCGAACTCAAATCAACACCTCGAGTCGATATGAAGTCGACTTTTTTTCGTTTTCACGAAGTATTTGAGTCGACAATTGCTCTTCTTGAAGGTCCATTCGAACTCAAATCAACACCTCGAGTCGATATGAAGACAGATTTTTTTCGTTTTCACGAAGTATTGGAGTCGACAATTGGTCTTCTTGAAGGTCCATTCGAACTCAAATAAACACCTCGATTCGATATGAAGTCAAATTTTTTTCGTTTTCACGAAGTATTTGAGTCGACAATTGCTCTTCTTGAAGGTCCATTCGAACTCAAATCAACACCTCGAGTCGATATGAAGTCAACTTTTTTTCGTTTTCACGAAGTATTTGAGTCGAGAATTGCTCTTCTTGAAGGTCCATTCGAACTCAAATCAACACCTCGAGTCGATATGGAGACGAGTTTTTTTCGTTTTCACGAAGTATTTGAGTCGAGAGTTGCTCTTCTTGAAGGTCCATTCGAACTCAAATCAACACCTCGAGTCGATATGAAGTCAACTTTTTTTCGTTTTCACGAAGTATTTGAGTCGAGAGTCGCTCTTCTTGAAGGTCCATTCGAACTCAAATCAACACCTCGAGTCGATATGAAGTCAACTTTTTTTCGTTTTCACGAAGTATTTGAGTCGAGAGTTGCTCTTCTTGAAGGTCCATTCGAACTCAAATCAACACCTCGAGTCGATATGATGTCAAATTTTTTTCGTTTTCACGAAGTATTGGAGTCGACAATTGGTCTTCTTGAAGGTCCATTCGAACTCAAATCAACACCTCGAGTCGATATGAAGTCAACTTTTTTTCGTTTTCACGAAGTATTTGAGTCGACAAGTGCTCTTCTTGAAGGTCCATTCGAACTCAAATCAACACCTCGAGTCGATATGAAGTCAACTTTTTTTCGTTTTCACGAAGTATTTGAGTCGACAATTGGTCTTCTTGAAGGTCCATTCGAACTCAAATCAACACCTCGAGTCGATATGAAGTCGACTTTTTTGCGTTTTCACGAAGTATTTGAGTCGTCAATTGCTCTTCTTGAAGGTCCATTCGAACTCAAATCAACACCTCGAGTCGATATGAAGTCAACTTTTTTTCGTCTTCACGAAGTATTTGAGTCGACAATTGCTCTTCTTGAAGGTCCATTCGAACTCAAATCAACACCTCGAGTCGATATGAAGTCAACTTTTTTTCGTTTTCACGAAGTATTTGAGTCGACAATTGCTCTTCTTGAAGGTCCATTCGAACTCAAATCAACACCTCGAGTCGATATGAAGTCAACTTTTTTTCGTTTTCACGAAGTATTTGAGTCGACAATCGCTCTTCTTGAAGGTCCATTCGAACTCAAATCAACACCTCGAGTTGATATGAAGTCAACCTTTTTTCGTTTTCACGCAGTATTTGAGTCGACAATTGGTCTTCTTGAAGGTCCATTCGAACTCAGATCAACACCTCGAGTCGATATGATGTCAAATTTTTTTCGTTTTCACGAAGTATTTGAGTCGACAATTGCTCTTCTTGAAGGTCCATTCGAACTCAAATCAACACCTCGAGTCGAGATGAAGTCAAATTTTTTTCGTTTTCACGAAGTATTTGAGTCGACAATTGCTCTCCTTGAAGGTCCATTCGAACTCAAATCAACACCTCGAGTCGATATGAAGTCAACTTTTTTTCGTTTTCACGAAGTATTTGAGTCGAGAATTGCTCTTCTTGAAGGTCCATTCGAACTCAAATCAACACCTCGAGTCGATATGAAGTCAACTTTTTTTCGTTTTCACGAAGTATTTGAGTCGACAATTGCTCTTCTTGAAGGTCCATTCGAACTCAAATCAACACCTCGAGTCGATATGAAGTAGGTAAACTTTTTTCGTTTTCACGAAGTATTTGAGTCGACAATTGCTTTTTTCGAAGGTCCATTCGAACTCAAATCAACACCTCGAGTCGATATGAAGTCAACTTTTTTTCGTTTTCACGAAGTATTTGAGTCAACAATTGCTCTTCTTGAAGGTCCATTCGAACTCAAATCAACACCTCGATTCGATATGATGTCAACTTTTTTCGTTTTCACGAAGTATTTGAGTCGACAATTGCTCTTTTCGAAGGTCCATTCGAACTCAAATCAACACCTCGAGTCGATATGAAGTCAACTTTATTTCGTTTTCACGAAGTATTGGAGTCGACAATTGGTCTTCTTGAAGGTCCATTCGAACTCAAATAAACACCTCGATTCGATATGAAGTCAACTTTTTTTCGTTTTCACGAAGTATTTGAGTCGACAATTGCTCTTCTTGAAGGTCCATTCGAACTCAAATCAACACCTCGAGTCGATATGAAGTCAACTTTTTTTCGTTTTCACGAAGTATTTGAGTCGAGAATTGCTCTTCTTGAAGGTCCATTCGAACTCAAATCAACACCTCGAGTCGATATGAAGTCGACTTTTTTTCGTTTTCACGAAGTATTTGAGTCGACAATTGCTCTTCTTGAAGGTCCATTCGAACTCAAATCAACACCTCGAGTCGATATGAAGTCAAATTATTTTCGTCTTCACGAAGTACTTGAGTCGAGAATTGCTCTTCTTGAAGGTCCATTCGAACTCAAATAAACCCCTCGAGTCGATATGAAGTCAACGTTTTTCGTTTTCACGAAGTATTTGAGTCGACAATTGCTCTTCTTGAAGGTCCATTCGAACTCAAATCAACACCTCGAGTCGATATGAAGTCAACTTTTTTCGTTTTCACGAAGTATTTGAGTCGACAATTGCTCTTTTCGAAGGTCCATTCGAACTCAAATCAACACCTCGAGTCGATATGAAGTCAACTTTTTTTCGTTTTCACGAAGTATTGGAGTCGACAATTGGTCTTCTTGAAGGTCCATTCGAACTCAAATAAACACCTCGATTCGATATGAAGTCAACTTTTATTCGTTTTCACGAAGTATTTGAGTCGACAATTGCTCTTCTTGAAGGTCCATTCGAACTCAAATCAACACCTCGAGTCGATATGAAGTCAACTTTTCTTCGTTTTCACGAAGTATTTGAGTCGACAATTGGTCTTCTTGAAGGTCCATTCGAACTCAAATAAACACCTCGAGTCGATATGAAGTCAACTTTTTTTCGTTTTCACGAAGTATTTGAGTCGACAATTGCTCTTCTAGAAGGTCCATTCGAACTCAAATCAACACCTCGAGTCGATATGAAGTCAACTTTTTTTCGTTTTCACGAAGTATTTGAGTCGAGAATTGCTCTTCTTGAAGGTCCATTCGAACTCAAATCAACACCTCGAGTCGATATGAAGTCAATTTTTTTCGTTTTCACGAAGTATTTGAGTCGACAATTGCTCTTCTTGAAGGTCCATTCGAACTCAAATCAACACCTCGAGTCGATATGAAGTCAACTTTTTTTCGTCTTCACGAAGTATTTGAGTCGACAATTGCTCTTCTTGAAGGTCCATTCGAACTCAAATCAACACCTCGAGTCGATATGAAGTCAACTTTTTTCGTTTTCACGAAGTATTTGAGTCGACAATTGCTCTTTTCGAAGGTCCATTCGAACTCAAATCAACACCTCGAGTCGATATGAAGTCAACTTTATTTCGTTTTCACGATGTATTTGAGTCGACAATTGCTCTTCTTGAAGGTCCATTCGAACTCAAATAAACCCCTCGAGTCGATATGAAGTCAACGTTTTTCGTTTTCACGAAGTATTTGAGTCGACAATTGCTCTTCTTGAAGGTCCATTCGAACTCAAATCAACACCTCGAGTCGATATGAAGTCAACTTTTTTCGTTTTCACGAAGTATTTGAGTCGACAATTGCTCTTTTCGAAGGTCCATTCGAACTCAAATCAACACCTCGAGTCGGTATGAAGTCAACTTTATTTCGTTTTCACGAAGTATTGGAGTCGACAATTGGTCTTCTTGAAGGTCCATTCGAACTCAAATAAACACCTCGATTCGATATGAAGTCAACTTTCTTTCGTTTTCACGAAGTATTTGAGTCGACAATTGCTCTTCTTGAAGGTCCATTCGAACTCAAATCAACACCTCGAGTCGATATGAAGTCAACTTTTTTTCGTTTTCACGAAGTATTTGAGTCGACAATTGGTCTTCTTGAAGGTCCATTCGAACTCAAATAAACACCTCGAGTCGATATGAAGTCAACTTTTTTTCGTTTTCACGAAGTATTTGAGTCGACAATTGCTCTTCTTGAAGGTCCATTCGAACTCAAATCAACACCTCGAGTCGATATGAAGTCAACTTTTTTTCGTTTTCACGAAGTATTTGTGTCGAGAATTGCTCTTCTTGAAGGTCCATTCGAACTCAAATCAACACCTCGAGTCGATATGAAGTCGACTTTTTTTCGTTTTCACGAAGTATTTGAGTCGACAATTGCTCTTCTTGAAGGTCCATTCGAACTCAAATCAACACCTCGAGTCGATATGAAGTCAAATTTTTTTCGTCTTCACGAAGTATTTGAGTCGACAATTGCTCTTCTTGAAGGTCCATTCGAACTCAAATCAACACCTCGAGTCGATATGAAGTCAATTTTTTTCGTTTTCACGAAGTATTTGAGTCGACAATTGCTCTTCTTGAAGGTCCATTCGAACTCAAATCAACACCTCGAGTCGATATGAAGTCAACTTTTTTTCGTTTTCACGAAGTATTTGAGTCGACAATTGCTCTTCTTGAAGGTCCATTCGAACTCAAATAAACCCCTCGAGTCGATATGAAGTCAACGTTTTTCGTTTTCACGAAGTATTTGAGTCGACAATTGCTCTTCTTGAAGGTCCATTCGAACTCAAATCAACACCTCGAGTCGATATGAAGTCAACTTTTTTCGTTTTCACGAAGTATTTGAGTCGACAATTGCTCTTTTCGAAGGTCCATTCGAACTCAAATCAACACCTCGAGTCGATATGAAGTCAACTTTTTTTCGTTTTCACGAAGTATTGGAGTCGACAATTGGTCTTCTTGAAGGTCCATTCGAACTCAAATAAACACCTCGATTCGATATGAAGTCAATTTTTTTTCGTTTTCACGAAGTATTTGAGTCGACAATTGCTCTTCTTGAAGGTCCATTCGAACTCAAATCAACACCTCGAGTCGATATGAAGTCAACTTTTTTTCGTTTTCACGAAGTATTGGAGTCGACAATTGGTCTTCTTGAAGCTCCATTCGAACTCAAATAAACACCTCGATTCGATATGAAGTAGACTTTTTTTCGTTTTCACGAATCATTTGAGTCGACAATTGCTCATCTTGAAGGTCCATTCGAACTCAAATCAACACCTCGAGTCGATATGAAGTCAACTTTTTTTCGTTTTCACGAAGTATTTGAGTCGACAATTGCTCTTCTTGAAGGTCCATTCGAACTCAAATCCACACCTCGAGTCGATATGAAGTCATTTTTTTTCGTTTTCACGAAGTATTTGAGTCGACAATTGCTCTTCTTGAAGGTCCATTCGAACTCAAATCCACACCTCGAGTCGATATGAAGTCAATTTTTTTCGTTTTCACGAAGTATTTGAGTCGACAATTGCTCTTCTTGAAGGTCAAATCGAACTCAAATCAACACCTCGAGTCGATATGATGTCAACTTTTTTTCGTTTTCACGGAAGTATTTGAGTCGAGAATTGGTCTTCTTGAAGGTCCATTCGAACTCAAATAAACACCTCGATTCGATATGAAGTCAACTTATTTTCGTTTTCACGAAGTATTTGAGTCGACAATTGCTCTTCTTGAAGGTCCATTCGAACTCAAATCAACACCTCGAGTCGATATGAAGTCAACTTTTTTTCGTTTTCCACGAAGTATTTGAGTCGACACTTGCTCTTCTTGAAGGTCCATTCGAACTCAAATCAACACCTCGAGTCGATATGAAGTCAACTTTTTTTCGTTTTCCACGAAGTATTTGAGTCGAAAATTGCTCTCTTGAAGGTCCATTCGAACTCAAATCAACACCTCGAGTCGATATGAAGTCAACTTTTTTTCGTTTTCACGAAGTATTTGAGTCGACAATTGCTCTTCTTGAAGGTCCATTCGAACTCAAATCAACACCTCGAGTCGATATGAAGTCAACTTTTTTTCGTTTTTACGAAGTATTTGAGTCGACAATTGCTCTTCTTGAAGGTCCATTCGAACTCAAATAAACACCTCGAGTCGATATGAAGTCAAATTTTTTTCGTTTTCACGAAGTATTTGAGCCGACAATTGGTCTTCTTGAAGGTCCATTCGAACTCAAATCAACACCTCGAGTCGATATGAAGTCGACTTTTTTTCGTTTTCACGAAGTATTTGAGTCGTCAATTGCTCTTCTTGAAGGTCCATTCGAACTCAAATCAACACCTCGAGTCGATATGAAGTCAACTTTTTTTTCGTCTTCACGAAGTATTTGAGTCGACAATTGCTCTTCTTGAAGGTCCATTCGAACTCAAATCAACACCTCGAGTCGATATGAAGTCAACTTTTTTTTCGTTTTCACGAAGTATTTGAGTCGACAATTGCTCTTCTTGAAGGTCCATTCGAACTCAAATCAACACCTCGAGTCGATATGAAGTCAACTTTTTTTCGTTTTCACGAAGTATTTTGAGTCGACAATTGCTCTTCTTGAAGGTCCATTCGAACAAAATCAACACCTCGAGTCGATATGAAGTCAACTTTTTTGTCGACTCAAATACTTCGTGAAAACGAAAAAAAGTTGACTTCATATCGATTCGAGGTGTTGATTTGAGTTCGAATGGACCTTCAAGAAGAGCAATTGTCGACTCAAATACTTCGTGAAAACGAAAATAAGTTGACTTCATATCGAATCGAGGTGTTTATTTGAGTTCGAATGGACCTTCAAGAAGACCAATTGTCGACTCAAATACTTCGTGAAAACGAAAAAAAGTTGACTTCATATCGACTCGAGGTGTTGATTTGAGTTCGAATGGACCTTCAAGAAGACCAATTGTCGACTCAAATACTTCGTGAAAACGAAAAAAAGTTGACTTCATATCGACTCGAGGTCTTGATTTGAGTTCGAATGGACCTTCAAGAAGAGCAATTGTCGACTCAAATACTTCGTGAAAACGAAAAAAAGTTGACTTAATATCGACTCGAGGTGTTGATTTGAGTTCGAATGGACCTTCAAGAAGAGCAATTGTCGACTCAAATACTTCGTGAAGACGAAAAAAAGTTGACTTCATATCGACTCGAGGTGTTGATTTGAGTTCGAATGGACCTTCAAGAAGAGCAATTGACGACTCAAATACTTCGTGAAAACGAAAAAAAGTCGACTTCATATCGACTCGAGGTGTTGATTTGAGTTCGAATGACCTTCAAGAAGACCAATTGTCGGGCTCAAATACTTCGTGAAAACGAAAAAAATTTGACTTCATATCGACTCGAGGTGTTTATTTGAGTTCGAATGGACCTTCAAGAAGAGCAATTGTCGACTCAAATACTTCGTAAAAACGAAAAAAGTTGACTTCATATCGACTCGAGGTGTTGATTTGAGTTCGAATGGACCTTCAAGAAGACCAATTGTCGACTCAAATACTTCGTGAAAACGAAAAAAGTTGACTTCATATCGACTCGAGGTGTTGATTTGAGTTCGAATGGACCTTACAAAAACTGTGTCGTTTACTAAACGTTATACACTTATTTGATTTCTCATAATAGCGCTATAATTGCTGGCAGTTTCACTTTTCGCACACAATAGCGAGAAAGTTGATTCAGTGAGGGTACCGTTTTGCACACCACTGCATCCCTCTATGGCCAAACGACGTGAAAATATTCATAAATTACTCGTTAGGTTACTGAACAGAGAATAATCAAGCAAAACAAAAAGTTCCACAGTTCTGTTTTAAAATAAAATAAAAATAATAAACGGGAAAAGAATGGAATGTTTTGGTGGAAACAACAGCTAAGTCGTTCCTTAATAATATAGTATACATTATATTGAAACAAACCTTTTTTTCACACCATACTACTCTTTATGAATATAATCTATTGTTCATTATACACATATACTTACAGCTAAAGGTGTATGTTTTGCATTTCTGAATTTATTTGGATGTGATCAAATGGATATCATTGATGACCAATGATATCAAAACACGAATACCTAGTTTTCGCAAAAACTGTGGAGTAGAAAATGTAGGAAATTGTATTTTTAGATTCATGTCTAGCAACCCAAAAACATAAAAAAGTGGAAAAATCAAAACTGTATCAAAATTTCCTATGAAATGCTAATATGCCTAGCCTATATAAACCTTCCAGAATAATCCGACCCGAGGTAAACAGTAGAGCTGTTATAGTTCTGAAATAGTACTTCGTTGGCATGGTTGCTACTACATTCGGCTAAATTGACGATTATGATCACTCGATGAACCTTTAGTGACACCGACGGATCTCAAAAGTTGGCAAAGGAAACGCCAGGTATGCGTCTCGACCCAATCAGCGCACTTTACGAGGTGACCTAATCATAATGATGACACGTTCGCTCAGAGAAAAAAAAGCCGCACCCCATCAATAAAACCTTCAACCGAAATTGTTTTTCGGGTGGACTCATAAAACAGAATATTAACTCCGTGTTAAGATTATTTGAGGAGGTTTTATGCTGTGGAGGGCGGAATGATTTACGGTTGTTTACAAGGCGAACGGGACGAGCGGTCTCCCAATTAGGCTTGAAGGAGCTTCGAGTGGAATGACACAGCCAGTGCCGCATTAATCTCTGCTCGGAGAGGTCCCCCCCCCCCCTCCCATCCGGACTCATCCCCGAGCCCTTTTGTGGATGTTGGGAACTACAGAAGTTCTAGCTTTTCTTTGAAGACTGATTCACTCTTATATCCATCTCGGGAGATTACAAAGTGGAGATAATCTGGGAGAATCATTAAGGGCCATTTAAGGGCTATTTCTGAAGGGGAAAAATTCAGATTAAATTTCGTCATGCACCTCACGAACTCAAGAACTTACAGTAGGTATCCTTACTACAAAATGTTTAGTTAATGGAGAAGTGGCTGCCAGTGGCAGAGGATTTATTTTCATCAATTACGGAGGAAGTGCAGTTCACTTTGCCAGAGATGAATGTGATGAACGAATATGATTAGATTGATGAGGCGACGTTCAAACACCACCATTTCACATTGTACCAAAAATTGGTTGAAGCCCTAGCCGGATGGGTTGGTGAATTGGATGAAAAGCTACGAATCCAACAAGGCCACTGTTTAAGAACCAGTTTGAGAACGGAATAAGATATCGCAATTCTGATTTCACGATCGTGTTCAGCATTAAAAAAAACCATTAAAAGGAAGTTTCACTTTTTAGACTGTTTCATTTTGGGAATTTATAGGTCATCCTCCCTAAAACTCCCCAAAACCCCCCCTGATACGGTTACTGAAGTCACAATTGGACTACAGGAGTCCGTTTCCTTCTGTATTTTGCTTCCGAAAATAGCCAAACCATTCAAAAAGTCTACCACTCCAACAAGGCCACTAATTACACACAAACAACCAAAATGAAAGTAATCTGAACTTTTGGCTCAAGCTGGTTGGGTTGCTGAGGTCAAAGAAATTTATAAATATCAAAAGATTAGTCATTAAACCAATAAATTTTATTGGTTGTGTCAACATTATTCGTCTTACAATTACTTGAGTGTTTTTCTATCATTCTACAAAAGGTGTTTTACATGAAGCAATGTTTAGTGTAAAAAAGAATAAATTAACGACTTAGCGAGAGTACATGCCATCTTTCAATGAAATTTCGATTGAAATGAAACTTATTCAGTGGTTCTGGTCACCAATGAAACTTGGGTAAAAAAGGCTAATTCTGATTTTGTTAGTGCATATTTAAGCACATATTTCGGATGTTGTTACCGCATATTTTATGTCATAAAGGGGGGTTTAGTGCATAAGAATCCGCCTCTACTCATTTTTTTCCTTTCAAGTTAAGGAGAAATAAGTTCTCTTTTCTTACTCCGAGCATATCTTAGAACACCTGAGAACGTCATCAGGACTTAACGAACAACTGGAGCGTTCAGAGGCGCCTATGCCGTTTGCCAGGCCACTCCAGAGTTCACAAGAAACCCTCGTCACCCCTCGGTCCCAATAGATTTATAACGCAACTGATGGGATAAGACCCGCCAGACAGGGACATCTGTCACGTTTACATAGGTCCTACTATGTTTACATAGTTCTAGGCCGACCCCCAAGTTCCCCTTGCCGACCCCAGAAAAACTTAATACCCCAGTGTGTACATATGCGGTCCGACTCAAGATAGGGATAACAGCTAACGGGTGGAAGATAAATAGTATTGAAGGGGCGGAAAGAGTGTGAGACGGGAGCTTAGAAAATGATCGAAAAGACCTCAATTCTTAAATACACAAGATAATCAGGCGTTATCGTAATATTTGATAGTTATCCCTACAGGTTTATTTGCAGGTGATGGTCTTCTTGTATGGAAAATAATGATGATACCTCTGGACAAAGTTGACCAAACAAGACCTCAAGCGGGTTACTCACCAACTTGTGACAGTGCCCTCTGTGGAGCTACGAGTATCTACCTGTAGTGTACGAGTAGGTACATTACCTGGAACAAAAAGACAAGGTTCGTGAGAATGATGAGTGATACTCACTGATACTCGCATGATTATTATCTAATGGAAGAAGTGCAAGATATTCTAGCAAATATTGGTAATAATTTCAGAGTGAATAATGTAATAGGGCCTTCAGAGTGTGTAATAGAACCTGGCGTTGAATCCCTATTATTTTCAATCCAGATACAACATAAAGTACATTAAAACCTCGATTAACCGGGGTAATGGTGGGGAGAAGGGCCACGGATATGAGACATCACGGTTAAAAGAGGCTGGAATGAATAATTGTCGTCAGATCGTCTTCAGCCATTATTAGCCTTGAAAAGCAGCAAAATTCGCGTTAAAGGGCCGAATTCTTGTACGTTTACCTTTCAGTATTCAATCGCGTCGAAAATTCAAGTATGATTTCGAACATCATCCCACTGTTGATTAGAAGCTTTAAGAACATCCGGTGACAGAAGTACTTAATCAGAATTACAGAATTGTGGCATCCGATTTACCTATCAGAGGCGATAATGAAATTTTCAGTCTTCGATGATAGAAATATCGGTAGTTTTGAAAATATCTGCGTCCGTTGAGCGAATTCATTGGTTTTTTTTCTCTACTTGCAATGCGTGTTGCATACCCACAGATTCAAATTCTGGACTCAG
>OY986050.1:40926302-41111833 GCA_963920205.1 Stenodema calcarata
CGAGTCGATATGAAGTCAACTTTTTTTCGTTTTCACGAAGTATTTGAGTCGACAATTGCTCTTCTTGAAGGTCCATTCGAACAAAAATCAACACCTCGAGTCGATATGAAGTCAACTTTTTTGTCGACTCAAATACTTCGTGAAAACGAAAAAAAGTTGACTTCATATCGACTCGAGGTGTTGATTTGAGTTCGAATGGACCTTCAAGAAGACCAATTGTCGACTCAAATACTTCGTGAAAACGAAAAAAAGTTGACTTCATATCGACTCGAGGTGTTGATTTGAGTTCGAATGGACCTTCAAGAAGAGCAATTGTCGACTCAAATACTTCGTGAAAACGAAAAAAAGTTGACTTCATATCGACTCGAGGTGTTGATTTGAGTTCGAATGGACCTTCAAGAAGAGCAATTGTCGACTCAAATACTTCGTGAAGACGAAAAAAAGTTGACTTCATATCGACTCGAGGTGTTGATTTGAGTTCGAATGGACCTTCAAGAAGAGCAATTGACGACTCAAATACTTCGTGAAAACGAAAAAAAGTCGACTTCATATCGACTCGAGGTGTTGATTTGAGTTCGAATGGACCTTCAAGAAGACCAATTGTCGGCTCAAATACTTCGTGAAAACGAAAAAAATTTGACTTCATATCGACTCGAGGTGTTTATTTGAGTTCGAATGGACCTTCAAGAAGAGCAATTGTCGACTCAAATACTTCGTAAAAACGAAAAAAAGTTGACTTCATATCGACTCGAGGTGTTGATTTGAGTTCGAATGGACCTTCAAGAAGAGCAATTGTCGACTCAAATACTTCGTGAAAACGAAAAAAAGTTGACTTCATATCGACTCGAGGTGTTGATTTGAGTTCGAATGGACCTTCAAGAAGAGCAATTTTCGACTCAAATACTTCGTGAAAACGAAAAAAAGTTGACTTCATATCGACTCGAGGTGTTGATTTGAGTTCGAATGGACCTTCAAGAAGAGCAATTCTCGACTCAAATACTTCGTGAAAACGAAAAAAAGTTGACTTCATATCGACTCGAGATGTTGATTTGAGTTCGAATGGACCTTCAAGAAGAGCAATTGTCGACTCAAATACTTCGTGAAAACGAAACAAGTTTGACTTCATATCGACTCGAGGTGTTGATTTCAGTTCGAATGGACCTTCAAGAAGACCAATTGTCGACTCCAGTACTTCGTGAAAACGAAATAAAGTTGACTTCATATCGACTCGAGGTGTTGATTTGAGTTCGAATGGACCTTCGAAAAGAGCAATTGACGACTCAAATACTTCGTGAAAACGAAAAAAGTTGACTTCATATCGACTCGAGGTGTTGATTTGTGTTCAAGATAGACAGAGATGTTCGATATGGAGTTTGAATTGTTATGTTTATTGTTACGGGTGTGTGAGGAGTCGATGTAATCGGGCGGGGGAAGCCAGTCAAATCGTGAAGAAGGTGCCGACTCATTCTCCGCAGTCTTGGCCTTTCCATCAAGCAAACGAGTGTACCCGTGCAACTGTTTTATTGGTGGCATTATTTCGCGTATGAACATTTTTCTTCTACGTTTGATTTCAATATCATCATCTCATTATCCAGCATCCAGTACCTCCATCTCATCTCATCAGCCAGGTATTTGGCCACCTCATATATTTCTCAACATCTGCTGGATTTTTCTCAGTCGCGTACTGTCTCTTTCAGTCGTGTACTGCCGTTTTCATCACCACACAAGTTGTACGTCGTTACGAACTTCATTATCAGTCCTAGTACTGCCCCCAGCCTCCCTCAAAAATACGATTTTTTCTTCTCGTCATCACTTCATTACATCACACCGGTCGGACAATCAATTATTTTTTAAGCGAACATTTTAGCAGATTAAGGAAGTTAAGATTTTATTTTATTTCGGAAAATATGACTATTATTTTAATTTGGCGTTGAATACATTTGGTATCAATATATTTGTTTTGTCGAAAGTGTATTTGTTGTTGAATTTGTGAGTGCCTTCCTTTCATTTTTTTTTTATATAAAAGAGGCAAGGGATAATTGGTTAGTACCAAAAATTAAAGTCATGGTATAACACAGCCTCTTCCCTTGGTCTCAAACATTGGTAGCAGAGCATGGTTGTGCACTTATAACTTCTTCCGTACATTTACACTTGGAAAAAAAAATCAAGCTACATTCATATTTACGAACATATTTCATTCTTATCATACGTACACATGTAATTATCATCTTCATTTTTGTTAATGCAAAATTATCTGATGTACTCTAGATATTGCTAGTTGTCTCGTGAAAATTTATTCTACTTAGAGTTTGTGGATTTCTTAATCTGAATTTCTTTTCGCTTGCACTGAATGTTAGTTTCAAACGCTACTTCTCTCGCAGGATTTTTTCTCGGATAGGCATTTTACTTCCTCTTCTTTCGTAGATTATATTGCTGTATAATCTGAAATTTCCAGTGTTTTACAAAATTTTCATATATCACTTATTCTAAACCTGCTTGTAAGTAGTCCATTTTCATAATGCCGGGTGGAGCTCAAAATCCTGTAGGTCAGGGGTCTTCTTCAGAAGAATCCGAGAAGAGGATACAGCGGGCTAGATCTAAATGGATGAATATAGGGAGGAATATTCAAGAAATCAGAGATAAGGGAAAGGCAGCGCAATCAGACTCACCAGCGGCGTTCCTATTCAGGGGCATGTATAAAACTCTTGAGAAGCAATATGAGAAATTTGAAAATTCTGTTGATGACCTCAGTATGGAGTATCAAAATGTGGGTAAAGGTGATGAATTTCCTTCAACCAGGGATAAGGAAATCATCCACAGTGTCAAAGCCTATTATTATGAAAGTCATGCATTTTACGAGACATTGTTTCCCCCTCCTGCTCCTGCTCCTCGACAATCGTCGAATGATTCGGCAAATGAATCCAGAATTTCCAACCGCCTGCCCAAAATTGATATTCCAAAATTTGATGGAGAAATTCAGAAATGGCCTAAATTCAGGGACATCTTCACTTCCTTGATACACAATGATGCCAATTTGAGCCCCATTGATAAGTTCATATTTCTCATGCAATCCCTAACTGGTTCCGCTGCTGAAAACATCGGGAATTTCGCATTGGAAGAACAAAATTATCTTTTAGCTTGGGAATCTTTGAAAAACACTTATAATAACAAGAGGATATTAGCAGCCAGTTATTTAAATAAGGTCATTAATTTTAGACCTAATCAAGATAAACCATCTATAGATTCCCTCAAGCTTTTTCTATCCAATGTCGCAGATAGTATTTCAGCCTACAAGTTGATTTCTATCCCGAGTTCAGCAGAATTCATATTATTCTTTCTGGCAATACGAGGTTTGGATCCTGTGACTAAGGAAGCATTTGAGGTGGAAAATAAATCCAAAGAGTTTCCGTCTTTTGAGGAACTACAACACTTTGTCAGAGAAAGATGTACAGTGATGCAACTAACTGAGAATTCTTCTCATCAAGCAAAATCATCAAATGTCAATAAATGTCAAATGTCAATCATCAAACATGCAATTAAACCTAAAACATCCGTACATTTGGCAGCAGTTCAGAGTACCTCAACTACCTCAAAAACTGTATCGTGTTTCTTGTGCAGAAATGGTCAACATGGTATATTGAGCTGTTCGAAATTTCTCGATAGTTCTGTAACTGACAGACATTCACTTCTTAAAGGGTGGTCTGGGTGTCGAAATTGCTTGTCTTACAAACATCGAACGGCCAATTGTAAGAGTAATTGGCATTGTAAGCATTGCCAGAAAAGACACCATACTTCCTTGCATATTCCTACAGATCACAGTCCTGCTCCTGCTTCGTCGATTGGTACCTCGTCTATCCAGGTACCTGCCTCGCTATCTTCAGTTGTCCCAGGGGAAGGATCAGTACTGTTGGGGACTGCCCTTGTACAAATTAAAAATGCAAGAGGCGAGTTTAGTACAGTTAGGTGTGTCCTGGACTCTGGAAGTCAGTTTTCATTTTTGACCCAGAGGTGTTTATTCAAGTTGGGACTACTGGCTTCAAAATACCCAAAGAAAATATCGGGTATTGGTAATACCATATTTGAAGGAGCTCAAGGCAAAGTGACATGTTTGCTGCGTCCTAGAGGCCGAGTTTCCCCAAATTTTACCCTAGAAACTGTAGTAGTCAAGAATATTACGACATACCTGCCTAACTGTATAATCCCTCCGAGTGTCCGACAAAAGTTTGCCGTTTATGATTTGGCAGATCCAAAATTTTGGGAACCGTCGCCTGTAGACTTGCTTATAGGGGCAGATATCTTTGGTGATATCTGGCAAGGATCCTCCATTACAATTGGCCCCCAACTTCCTAAACTATTTCCGTCGATATTTGGTCATATCGTCATGGGTAAAATTGGTGATGATTCAACATCCTCCCTTAAAGGAACTTCTCTCTTTTCTGTTTCATACGAGGATGATATAAACAAGAATCTTACGCGTTTTTGGGAGATTGAGGAAATTCAAACTCCCTGCACGATTGAAAACCCTGATGATGCACTCTGTGAAGAGCACTTCCAGAAAACCCATACTAGAGATCACACAGGAAGATTTGTTGTTAGAATTCCATTTGTACCTGACGCCGCTGCATTGGGCGAATCTTCAACACAAGCTGTGAGAAGATTTTACAGTCTTGAGCACAAATTAAGGAAGTTTCCTGAACTTCGTGTCAAATATTCTTCATTTATGGAAGAATATCTCGAGATGAATCATATGTCGCCCACGACAGATCACTCTATGTATGTCGTACCTCACCACAGCATCACTAAAGAGGACAGAGGCAAAGATAAATTACGAGTGGTTTTTGATTTTTCGGCTCGTACTTCGACTGGTTCTCTGAATGAAAAATTGTTAACGGGTCCGAAATTACACAAGGACATCAGAGAAATACTTCTTTGCATACGTCTTCATCCTGTAGTTCTCATTGGGGATATCGTAAAGATGTATCGCCAAATCACTATACACCCTGCTAACAGATGTTATCAGCATATTTATTGGAGAAAAGACCCCTCAGAACCTCTACTGAAATTCGAGCTTAATACCTTGACTTATGGTCTTTCTTCGGCTCCATTTTTAGCCCTTCGATGCATAAAACAGTTGGCAATGGATGAGGGTAATAACTTCCCTTTGGCGGCAGCTGTTCTTAATCAGGACATGTATGTTGATGATTTAGCTTCTGGGGGTCCTTCGGTGGAACATGTAATGGAGCTTCGCAATCAAATTATTAATCTCCTCAAACGTGGCCAATTCCAGTTAGACAAGTGGGCCAGTAATAAACCCGAAGTCGTGCAAGGCGTCCCTGCAGCATCCAAGGATGAACCCGTCACTCTATCGGATAAAGACTGCCCGGCTTTGAAAATATTAGGATTGCAATGGCATCCTTCCGAAGATTATTTTTCATTTCACATCAAACCCCACGAGTATATTCCCACAAAAAGGGGAATACTTTCGACCATAGCCAGAATGTTCGATCCATTGGGTTTCGTTTCCCCTGTGATTCTTCTAATGAAAACTTACTTACAGGAGCTTTGGAAGCTTAATTTGGATTGGGATCAACCCATTCCTGAGAGACTTGAAAACTCGTGGATTGAGCTTACAAGTCAACTGGAGTTACTTTCCCAGATCAGGATACCAAGATTCGTCTGCTGTACTTCTCAATTTGTTCATCAAATAGTAGGCTTTTGTGACGCCTCTATCACCGCCTACAGTGCTGTTTTGTATCTGAGAATAATCAGCGATGCTGGAATCAGCGTTCATTTTTTGACTGGGAAAACTCGTTTGGCTCCAATCAAAACATTGACTGTCCCACGATTGGAATTGTGTGGGGCCCTCCTCCTCTCAAAATTGTATCAGTCATGTACTGGATTTATACAGCGGATACCCCATTCTAAAAGAGATCCAGTCTTCTTCAGTGACTCCACCATCGTATTGGGTTGGATTAACACTCCTACACACAAGCTCAAGACTTATGTGTCTAATAGGATTTCTGAGATTGTATCTTTAACAGACTCTACCTCATGGAAGTATGTCCATACTGATGATAATCCCAGTGATTGTGCGTCACGAGGTCTCACCCCTGGACCCTTATTGGAGCATCCATTATGGTGGACTGGGCCACCATGGCTGGCTCAACCGGATGAGTTTTGGCCATCCCCCGTTATGGTGGTGTCAAAAGGTCTTCCAGAGCTTTCAAAAGATATGGCATCATGCCTCACCTCGACCAAGAACCAGGAGATTTTCATCAAATGGTTATCTCGATTTTCTTCATGGATGAAGCATCTTCGTTCTGTTGCGTGGATTTTGAGGAAGATTCACAATATTAAAAATAAGACAAATCCACTTACAGGTCCCTTAGCGTTGGCGGAAATTAACAAAGCAAAAGAAAATATGATCTTAATCGTCCAGCAACATCATTTTGGATCACCATCCATGAAAACTAAATCGTGGAAGACGATTGAATCATTGAATCCCTTTGTTGATTCCCGAGGAATCCTCAGGGTGGGCGGAAGACTGCGGAATGCTTCGTCTATTCTATCCACCCAAAAGCACCCAATAATCCTTCCACATGACAGTCATTTTACGGCTTTATTGGTTGATTTCTATCACCAACTGTATCTCCACCCTGGCCCAAACTTAATGCAGGCCCTCCTTCAAATGAAATATTGGGTTCCTGCAATGCGACGCCTCATTAGGCAGAGAAGTTTTTATTGTTTGCCATGTTATAAGGCCAAAGGGTGCCCAGTAGTTCCAAGAATGGGCGATCTACCCGAATTTCGTCTGAAGGAGGGTGGCACTTTTCTCCATGTTGGCATTGACTTTGCCGGTCCATTTCTCGTTCGTGAATCCCTCCGAAGAAAAGCTCCTACCTCTAAGGCATATCTGTGTTTATTCATCTGTCTGGTTACAAAAGCTGTACACTTGGAAATCGTGTCCAGCCTGAGCACAGAGGCTTTCCTTGGAACTTTGGACCGTTTCATTGCCCGACGTGGCCTCCCAGAGAAAATTTATTCGGACAGAGGGACTAATTTTATTGGAGCGGCTCATCAACTTCGAGATTTGTACACTTGGTTTGAGCAGTCGTCAACCCAGGGCCAAATCATGGATCACACCAACAAGAGAGAAGTCAAGTGGGAGTTCAATCCCCCATATGCTCCTCATTTCGGAGGCATATGGGAAGCTGGTGTAAAATCCGCAAAAACTCATTTGACCAAAGTCGCAGGAAACCACCAGCTAACCTTTGAAGAACTCACCACACTGTTTGCCAACATTGAGGCCATCCTCAATTCTCGACCATTGTGTCCCCTTTCTAGCAGCCCAGACGAAAATGCCTACTTGTCACCTGGACATTTTCTAATCGGCAGACCCCTTCTTAGTGTTGCTGAACCATCAATGCTGGACCTGAAAGAGTCAAGGTTATCACGCTGGCAATTGGTCAAAAGGCAAAGTGAGCTGTTCTGGAGCCAATGGAGGATTCACTACTTATCAACACTGCAAAACCGACAGAAGTGGATTTCCTCACAAGACAACCTGATGGTAGACCAGCTAGTCCTCCTCAAGAATCCTCAACAGACTTACATGAGCTGGCCTTTAGCTAAAGTTGTAGCAACCCATCCTGGAAGAGACGGCAATGTGAGGGTTTGCACTATCAAGGTTGGAGATGCCACCTATAGGCGTCCCGTCTCAACATTGATACCTCTCTTGCCTCTTTCCAGTGGTCCCAATACAGAATAGCAGCCTAAAATTTACATTCGCTCATGAAATTTTGGTGGGCGGAATGTTCAAGATAGACAGAGATGTTCGATATGGAGTTTGAATTGTTATGTTTATTGTTACGGGTGTGTGAGGAGTCGATGTAATCGGGCGGGGGAAGCCAGTCAAATCGTGAAGAAGGTGCCGACTCATTCTCCGCAGTCTTGGCCTTTCCATCAAGCAAACGAGTGTACCCGTGCAACTGTTTTATTGGTGGCATTATTTCGCGTATGAACATTTTTCTTCTACGTTTGATTTCAATATCATCATCTCATTATCCAGCATCCAGTACCTCCATCTCATCTCATCAGCCAGGTATTTGGCCACCTCATATATTTCTCAACATCTGCTGGATTTTTCTCAGTCGCGTACTGTCTCTTTCAGTCGTGTACTGCCGTTTTCATCACCACACAAGTTGTACGTCGTTACGAACTTCATTATCAGTCCTAGTACTGCCCCCAGCCTCCCTCAAAAATACGATTTTTTCTTCTCGTCATCACTTCATTACATCACACCGGTCGGACAATCAATTATTTTTTAAGCGAACATTTTAGCAGATTAAGGAAGTTAAGATTTTATTTTATTTCGGAAAATATGACTATTATTTTAATTTGGCGTTGAATACATTTGGTATCAATATATTTGTTTTGTCGAAAGTGTATTTGTTGTTGAATTTGTGAGTGCCTTCCTTTCATTTTTTTTTTATATAAAAGAGGCAAGGGATAATTGGTTAGTACCAAAAATTAAAGTCATGGTATAACACAGCCTCTTCCCTTGGTCTCAAACAATTTGAGTTCGAATGGACCTTCAAGAAGAGCAATTGTCGACTCAAATACTTCGTGAAAACGAAAAAAGTTGACTTCATATCGACTCGAGGGGTTTATTTGAGTTCGAAGGACCTTCAATAAGAGCAATTCTCGACTCAAATACTTCGTGAAAACGAAAAAAAGTTGACTTCATATCGACTCGAGATGTTGATTTGAGTTCGAATGGACCTTCAAGAAGAACAATTGTCGACTCAAATACTTCGTGAAAACGAAAAAAATTGACTTCATATCGACTCGAGGTGTTTATTTGAGTTCGAATGGACCTTCAAGAAGAGCAATTGTCGACTCAAATACTTCGTGAAAACGAAAAAAAGTTGACTTCATATCGACTCGAGGTGTTGATTTGAGTTCGAATGGACCTTCAAGAAGAGCAATTGACGACTCAAATACTTCGTGAAAACGAAAAAAAGTCGACTTCATATCGACTCGAGGTGTTGATTTGAGTTCGAATTGACCTTCAAGAAGAGCAATTGTCGACTCAAATACTTCGTGAAAACGAAAAACGTTGACTTCATATCGACTCGAGGGGTTTATTTGAGTTCGAATGGACCTTCAAGAAGAGCAATTCTCGACTCAAATACTTCGTGAAAACGAAAAAAAGTTAACTTCATGTCGACTCGAGGTGTTGATTTGAGTTCGAATGGACCTTCAAGGAGAGCAATTGTCGACTCAAATACTTCGTGAAAACGAAAAAAAGTTGACTTCATATCGACTCGAGGTGTTGATTTGAGTTCGAATGGACCTTCAAGAAGAGCAATTGTCGACTCAAATACTTCGTGAAAACGAAAAAAAGTTGACTTCATATCGACTCGAGGTGTTGATTTGAGTTCGAATGGACCTTCGAAAAGAGCAATTGTCGACTCAAATACTTCGTGAAAACGAAAAAAGTTGACTTCATATCGACTCGAGGTGTTGATTTGAATTACAAAATTAGAATTACCGTTCTATATGAATTTTTCGAGATATGAGATTTTCAAATTTTAAAAATTCGTTTTGAACCCCTTCCCCTTGACCTAGGGTTATGAAAAGTTTCGAGGACCATTGTGGGGTTGGTCGAAACCCATAAAAAAAATTTCGTAATTTTAACTCAACGCTAACTGGGCAAAGTGGCGCGGTCGGCGGACGGCGTACGGCGGACGGACGGATTTTGGTTTATTATCTTCGATAATGAACCATTGGAATCGCCCAAAGAAAAAAATTTTTTAACCCCCCCTCAAAATTTGTTGGTTTACGTTTCAAGATACGTAGATTCAGAAAATCGAATAAAAAAACTCTGCAAATTCTTGACACAACGGTTTATTATCTTCCTTGTGCAGATCACCCTTCCGTCTATACCAGACTGTATTGCAAATCGGCACCATACCATATTCTCACCGTACACATACCATACCATACGAATTTCTTTCCTATCATACCATACTGTATGATAGGAAAGAAATACATACAATAATATACCATACCATACTCATACCATGTCATACAAACCGAGTGAATATTGAAATGTCATCCATTTCTGACCTATACCTATTTAAAATTTCAAGTATCTAGCTCATCATCAAAATTTAATTTGTTTAAACAAATAGGTATTATTTGAACAATTTTACAGACAAGAAACCGAGTGAATATTGCATTGTGATCCAGTTCTGACCTATTTTTAAAATTTCAAGTCAATAGCTCATCATCAAAATTTAATTTATATTATTACAAAAAGGTATTATTTAAACAATTTTACAGATGAGAAACCGAGTAAATATTGCAATGTGGTCTATCCCCGACTCACGGTTAAAATTTCTAGACTGTAGTTTACCGGGAAGATGACAAAAGGTAGTTTTATTCTGGGCGTCTGAGGGTTGGGTCACATAACGGCCGTTTTCGACTCGAAAGATTAGTGTTTTTCCTAAACCTTTGCGCGCTAACTGTGAACGAACGGCTGGTCGCACAAAAATCCAATTGGTCTTAAAAGATTCGTAATTTTTCAGGTCATTCAAAAGTGAACTGAAAATTACACGGTTCAGGTAAATATTTGGAGATATGACATTGTCGAAATTTTAAATTTCGTTTTGAACCCCTTCCCCTTGACCTAGGGTTATGAAAAGTTTCGAGGACCATTGTGGGGCTGGTCCAAACCCAGAAACCGAATTTCGTAATTTTAACTCAACGCTAACTGGGCAAAGTGGCGCGGACGGCGTACGGCGTACGGGGGACGGCGTACGGCGGACGGACGGATTTTTGGTTTATTATCTTCGATAATGAACCATTGGAATCGCCCAAAGAAAAAAAAATTTTAACTCCCCCTCAAAATTTGTTGGTTTACGTTTCAAGATACGTAGATTCAGAAAATCGAATAAAAAAAAATCCGTCCGTCCGCCGTACGCCGTCCGCGCCACTTTGCCCAGTTAGCGTTGAGCTAAAATTACGAAATTAGGTTTCTGGGTTTGGACCAGCCCCACAATGGTCCTCGAAACTTTTCATAACCCTAGGTCAAGGGGAAGGGGTTCAAAATGAAATTTAAAATTTCGACAATGTCATATCTCAAAATATTTAACTGAACCGTGCAATGTTTAATTCACTTTTGAATGACCTGAAAAATTACGAATCTTTCAAGACCAATTGGTTTTTGTGCGACCAGCCGTTCGTTCACAGTGAGCGCGCAAAGGTTTAGGAAAAACACTAAACTTTGCGTCGAAAACGCCCGTTAGATGGGTGAACCTGCAGACGCTCAGAATAAAACTACCTTTTTTCATCTTCCCGATAAACTACAGTCAAGAAATTTTAACCGTGAGTCGGGGATAGACCACATTGCAATATTCACTCGGTTTCTAATCTGTAAAATTGTTTAAATAATACCTTTTTGTAATAATACAAATTAAATTTTGATGATGAGCTAGATACTTAAAATTTTAAATATAGGTCAGAAATGGATCACAATGCAATATTCACTCGGTTTCTTGTCTGTAAAATTGTTTAAATAATACCTATTTGTTTAAACAAATTAAATTTTGATGATGAGCTAGATACTTGAAATTTTAAATATAGGTCAGAAATGGATGACATTTCAATATTCACTCGGTTTTATGACATGGTATGAGTATGGTATGGTATATTATTGTATGTATGATTTGGTATAATACAGTATGGTATGATAGGAAAGAAATTCGTATGGTATGGTATGAGTACGGTGAGAATATGGTATGGTGCCGATTTGCAATACAGTCTGGTATAGACAGAAGGGTGATCTGCACAAGGAAGATAATAAACCGTTGTGTCAAGAATTTGCAGAGTTTTTTTTATTCGATTTTCTGAATCTACGTATCTTGAAACGTAAACCAACAAATTTTGAGGGGGTTTAAAATTTTTTTTTCTTTGGGCGATTCCAATGGTTCATTATCGAAGATAATAAACCAAAATCAAACTACTCATCTTTCAAGAATATTGAGAAAGGGACTTATACCATCTTGGAAACTTTTATAAAAGATACGGAATATGGTGAAACTGTTGTTGTTAAAATTGTTTATGATGATGACGAGCTATGTTTGTTTTTACCCAAAAGAATTTCAGGTCGACTTCTTAAACATGTTAGAAACAATCCAGAAAGTCACCCTAAAAAACTTATTTATAATGGAACTGATAAAAAGACAAATGCTTTTCTGATTGACTTTGAGTAAATATTATAATTGCTTTTCATATCGTTTATATAAAGAAAATCTTTATATAAATAATCCTTTCCCTCCACCACAAATTCATAAAAATCATTTTTCCTGAAAAAATGCCAAGATCATAAAACCAAATGAAAAATAAAAAGATCAGAAATTTGACTGGATTGGTCCAGGATAGAAAAAATCAAGTTAAAGTGGGGGGTATCAAATCGATACCCCCCTTTTTAGTAATTGGGTTTTAAAAATTATTTTTTAAATCAACTTGACTTGTATTTACCTTAGTAGGACCCGTCGATTCGACGGGTCCTACTTTAATAGAAATTTATCAAACTGACGGGTAATCGAAATAAGAGGCTTATTTTAACTTGCCGTTAAAGTGGGGGGTATCAAATCGATACCCCCCCCCCCTTTTTATTAAAGGGGGTGCCCCTTTAATAAATTGCCTTTAATGGGACCCGTGATAGAAAAAAATCAAGAACTTTTTAATGAACACTGCTCATTAAAAATAAAATCTCCTTAATACCCCAAGCATTCTGAGCTTTAGCAACATGGAAAATAATCCTCAAACTTCTTCTTCAGTTTGGCTTTATCCTCATTATAAACCAATTTTCTGAGTTGATATTCAGTAGCATTTTTAGGAACCTTAATCTTTTTTTCATTAAGGTATGCCTTTACTTGCTCCTTTGTATGGAGTGGTGGTTTACCATCGACACCAAATAAACGTTCTCTACACAACAATTTACAAAATCTATACTCCTTCAATTCATGTTGAATTTCCTCTAGTGCGGAACAGTTTTTATCATAATATCGAAATTCAGGTTTCTTTATCAACTTCCAGAAACCTCCATGTTCTTCACATAAATTTAATGCTTCGTCGCTTAAACCCATATCTCTTTATTATATAGAAAATATTTTTTTTTTAGCCAGTACTTTTTAATAATTTTATTCTGTGTTTGAATTTACCTTTATTTAATAAAAGTGACCCGTCGATTCGACGGTACCCATTAAATCTTTTATTTTATAAGTAACTGGACTCGTTTCTAATATTAATATAAATCTCCCCTAAATTTTTACCGTCTAAAATAATTTCTGTATAAAAAGTAATGTCTTCATCTTCGTTGATCTTCATTTTAATTTGTTTATTGAAAAAAGAAATTTTAGAGGAAATTTTAAAGTACTCGGAGCGTACAAACATTTCTTTGTTGAATTCGTTAGTTTCCACCGGCAAAATAACCCAATTTTCAGCAATATCTATCATGGTACTAGATAGTTTAATTTGCTGAGGAGTTAACTCTATTTGCACGTTCTTTTTTATACCACCCAATTCTTTAAATAAATTATTCATTTGTAAAGAAGGAATAAACGTGACGAGTTTTAAGTCGTTTTGAAACGAATTGTCAATGTTTTGTATGATGGTAAATTTAATAGAAAATCCCTTAGTTTTATTCAACGTAAATTGTATAGTATTTGGGAAATTATCGTAACTGTCTTTTTTTATGGATATTATAATACAATCGTTTTTACGAACGTATTTAAAACAAGATTTAAATATATCCATAGACATACCGATACACAAAACTTCAGAATCTCTGTAGTCGTAATCGGAGAAAAAATCTTTACTCAAAATGGCGCAAGATGTTACGACTTTTGTAGTGTCTGAGAAAATTTCGAACCTTTCTTTAGATATTTTCAAACAGATTTGTTTTATCGAGTTTTTAACCCCTTTTTTATTTTCTACAGAGGACACTTGGGAAAACATTTCGATGAGAGTTTTTAAATAATTACTACTTTGATTTTCACATAACGCAGAAAAGATTATTTCTTCTCTATCTCGGATTTCCATGTAAATTTCAGTTGGTAATACGATTTTGTTATTCATATTCTATTTTATTATTATTTTCTTTCTTTTAACTAACAGAATTCAATTTCCCTGTTCCTGTATATTACGATTAATTCCAGTTTCATCTATAATGTAGATGAATACTAAAGAGATTAAAATATAATTACGAATATCTTATCGATACACGATGAAAAAGTTCAAACAAAACATGTTTATTTTCATTTATTTTTTCTTTCCTTTTCCAAGACTTAGTATCTATTACGTTTTTATAGGGAATCCCTATAAAAACAAACTTAAAACCTATTTTTTTTTTCTTACTCATATTTATCTGGAATACATTTAAACTCTGCTCTGCTCTGGTTGACCTTGGAGCGGCTCCCCTGGGAGCTCTCTCAAGGTTCTTTCTTCATGTGTCTGATATATTTTTTATTGAGAATGTTCCCAATAAAAAATTGTTATTTATATTGTTTATCCTTTTTTTTCCTCCCATGGTGAGTTTATTTAAATTTCTTCTTTAATAATATTTTTAAGTGGCATGTAGTTCAGAGTGACTTCTGAAACCAAAATTACATAAGCAAAAGTGTTTTCTGGTACATTATTTTCAAAATCTGCTCGTAAAATTATATTACTTTTTTGTCCAGATATGGACTGTGGTTGTCTAGTTATATTCACACTGAATATTGGATAGCTCTCTTTGAAGAACTGAGGCTCATAATATGGAAGGGATGAGTCTTGACATACTATTCTTTTGAAATCTGTGTACATGGTGTAAGCTAAACTAAAATCCCCTGAACTCCAATCTAAATTCAAATGTTCTTCAGGATAACTTTTTCCTGCTACTTCAAAACTAATATTTTTAACATTCAAATGATCAAATTTGGAATTATTTTTCTTTTGATCATTTTTTCTGGCAGTTTGGAAGGCAACAAATCCCCAGATCGGATTCTGTACATTTCTGTAAATATTTGTAATGTTGAAGTTTAGAGTTTTTCCAGTAACTTTTTGCTCGATACATTGTAATTTTTTAAAGTGAAACGAATAAGGAGAAGTACTGAGTTCAGCAATTAATTTAGCTTTGGATTCACTCTCATATTCAATTATTGGTACTCTTAGGTAGAAAGTTTCAATTTCTACTTTTCCCTCTACAGCTTCAGGAATATTATCTCTCTTGTGACGAAAGAGGACATTATCATCAGAATTTCTAATGAATGTAATTTCAAATCCTCCCTTGTAAATTGGAGCGACATCACTGAAGAACCCAAGACCTAAATCACCCAAGTTACCATTCGCACTGAAATTTCCACCACCATTCACTTTAGAATTGAAACCAGAATTCAATACTTTACCATTATAGTTTGCTGGTCCTGAGAAAGAAGCTATGCCCATCACACTACTAGCAATACCTGGTTCTTCAATTTCATCAATAACCGTATTGTGTTTTTTTACTTCAATTTTGGAAAAAAGGTGTGCAACAAAATTGTCTACCATCATTATTGTATCATTAGTACCATAGTTTTTTGTTGCATCTTTAGGAATGTATTTTCCAGCAATGTAATATTGAATATTGCTGCTAAGAAACTCATCATCTAGAAGCAATTTGAAAACTGTTCTTTTGTTCTCAGAGTTCAATTCCAAATTAGATTCAGGATTAAAGTTTCGATACTGAAGCCTTGTGATTTCAGAATCGTATTTCGAGTAGATTGATTTAATTTGATTCATATTTATTATAGGAAAAAAGTTTTTTTTATAGAATCGAAATTCTATAAAAAATATCAAGATAGTGGAATAGAAAATATTAAAATCCAGTTCTGAAAACTTCCCCATGTTTCAAAAGTGATAGTTTGATAGGATCCACACTTTTAACTTCTTTCTTATTTTTATTATATTCATTTAGAATAGTACTTTTCATATTTATATAATTTTTTATTTCTTGTTCGATATCATTGAACTCTTCATCAGATATTTTACCGTCTTTAATTGCTTTTGTAAACTTTTCCTCAATCGAATTTAATTTAGCTTTTGCCAAAAGCTCAATTTCAGAGTGTTTATTAATTTTTTTATTGAAAAATCCGCTTGAAGTCCTAAATATTATCGATAAGGTTGTCAATCCTGTAGAAATTGGAACACTGAATGGAATTATTATTGGTAATGCTACAGAAGTACCAACCAGTCCGAGTTCTGAGAGGGCGAATAAAAATTCAGTACCGTAAAGAGTACTGGATAGTTTTCCATATTTTTTTCTCAAACTATTTCTCATTTTCACTTCATCTTCTAAAAATTTGTATTGATTGATAATTCGATTGACTCTATAATTATTCTCATTAAACTCGGGAAAAATTATTTTTGGATATACTCTAGGATGAGTTATTGGAGTAAATTCTTCAGGGGCTGAAGGTGATTCATTATTATCTGAGTACATCATTTATTATAGGAAAAAGAGTTTTTTTTTATAGAATCGAAATTCTATAAAAATATCAAGATATATAAAATTTAATAAAAGAAATTAAGATTTTTCTTCAATGTTCTCATACTATTTTCAAAATCGTGTCCTTCTGATAGCTTTTTCAAAATTAATAAACATAAATGTCCACAGATAGGTGGATCATATTGGTTTTGGATTTGCTCCTCATTATAAAATAAATTTTCTGAACCCAAATATTGAACAAGTTCTCTTGGTGGTGGAGCATTACCATACGAGTCAAAATAATATTTTAAATTGTTATTTTTATAAAATGCAGTCCAGTGGCTTCCAGCCTCATCAGAATTTTCTAGATTTATAATTCCACATTCCGTGTGGTTCACTTTCTCTGGTAAATCATCCTTCATGAAAACTCCTTTGAAGTTTTTAATTTTCATTTCTTTTGATAATCTTTCAATATCAAAATTGGTAAGAGGCTGGAAGCTATTTAGTTTTTTGATTTGGTAGGTTTCTTCTTAGGTTTCTTTTTAGGTTTTGAAATAGTTTTTTTCTTCATTCCAGAGCCGATACTTAAACTTTTTGCATTTTGTGCTAATCTCTCCATTTCCAAGTTATGGCGTTTGATTTCTGCTTCTTCAGCAGATTTATGCTTAGAATCTATAACACTAGAAGCTACTGCAGCTCCACCACCCAATAATGCCCCAAGAGCGCCTATTCCTGCAAAAATTAAAGGCAAAAAACCCCCAGAATGATTTATTTGTAACTGATCATAATTCAGTTCCAATTCCAACCCTTTTTTATTCTTTATACTTTTATCAATATTTTTTTTCTGTGTTTCATTCAACAGGATTTTATGATTTCCATTTCCAGTAATATCTGCAAAAGCCAGTCGTACTTTTACTGGAACACGTTTTTTATAAGCAGATCTTATTTTTTTCATTTGTATTTCTGACAAATTTATTTGATGTGCAATCATTTTATTATAGGGAAAAAAGGTTTTTTTATAAGATGATCTTATAAAAATACGTCGGTAATAATTTTTCTATAAAAGAAGTACCTACCAACAAACATTCGAAATTACCTTCATTTCCGTAGCACGAAACGCACCTCAGAACAACAAACTCGACATCACTTAAGCCATATGATGTTCCAAAGAGCTTGTTAGCATGAAAATGGACCTGTATTTCAACAGTTTGATTCACGATCGTGATGTGAGGCACAATCTTTGAGCCGTCATTGTGAACGAACGGCTGGTCGTACAAAGCTGCGGATGGTCTTAAAAAATTCTACGGAACAAACTCTATCTAAATATGAAATAAAAAACATACCGTTCTATATGAATTTTTCGAGATATGAGATTTTCAAATTTTCAAAATTCGTTTTGAACCCCTTCCCCTTGACCTAGGGTTATGAAAAGTTTCGAGGACCATTGTGGGGTTGGTCGAAACCCATAAAAAAAATTTCGTAATTTTAACTCAACGCTAACTGGGCAAAGTGGCGCGGACGGCGGACGGCGTACGGCGGACGGCGGACGGCGTACGGCGTACGGCGGACGGACGGATTTTTTTTTATTCGATTTTCTGAATCTACGTATCTTGAAACGTAAACCAACAAATTTTGAGGGGGGGTTAAAAAAATTTTTTTCTTTGGGCGATTCCAATGGTTCATTATCGAAGATAATAAACCAAAATCCGTCCGTCCGCCGTACGCCGTACGCCGTACGCCGTCCGCCGTCCGCGCCACTTTGCCCAGTTAACGTTGAGCTAAAATTACGAAATTTGGTTTCTGGGTTTGGACCAGCCCCACAATGATCCTCGAAACTTTTCATAACCCTAGGTCAAGGGGAAGGGGTTCAAAACGAATTTTGAAATTTTGAAAATTTCATATCTCGAAAAATTCATATAGAACGGTATGTTTTTTATTTCATATTTAGATAGAGTTTGTTCCGTAGAATATTTTAAGACCATCCGCAGCTTTGTACGACCAGCCGTTCGTTCACAATGACGGCTCAAAGATTGTGCCTCACAACACGATCATGAATCAAACTTTTGAAATACAGGTCCATTTTCATACTAACAAGCTCTTTGGAACATCATATGGCTTAAGTGATGTCGAGTTTGTTGTTCTGAGGTGCGTTTCGTGCTACGGAAATGAAGGTAATTTCGAATGTTTGTTGGTAGGTACTTCTTTTATAGAAAAGTTATTACCGACGTAGTATTAAAAACCCCAGAATTATATCGTATTAATTAATCATAACTAATAATAATTATTATTAATAATAAATACAAATTATTAATACCTAACAATAAATTATAATAATTTTCACTAGGTACTTGATAAAATTGTTAATAATTAGTGATAATTGATAATAATAATTAATCTAACATTTAGGATCTAGACATTTAGACCTAGTGATCTAGACACAAGGGTGATCTGTACAAAGAAGATAATGAACCGTTGTGTCAATAATTTGCACAGTTTTTTTTATTCGATTTTCTGAATCTACGTATCTTGAAACGTAAACCAACAAATTTTGAGGGGGGGTTAAACAATTTTTTTCTTTGGGCGATTTCAATGGTTCATTATCGAAGATAATAAACCAAAAGAATTCAAATAAACACCTCGATTCGATATGAAGTCTATTTTGTCTCCTTAATTCACCTCATCCACGGGCCTCTCAGATATGACGTCGCAACACAAGCGACCAACTAAGTCAAAAGATATGACGTCAAACAGGTGCCGCCAAGAACACCTCACAGGATATGACGTGCGTGGACCGGCAGGGGGTGGATGACGTCAAACAAGTGGCTGGTAAGAACACCTCACTGGATATGACATACGTGGACCGGCAGTGGGTGGATGACGTCAGACAAGTGGCCGGCAAGAACACCTCACAGGATATGACGTACGTGGGCCGGCTGGGGGTGGATGACGTCAGACAATTGGCCGGCAAGAACACCTAACAGGATATGACGTACGTGGATCGGGAGAGGGTGGATGACGTACGTGGACCGGCAGGAATGGATGACGTCTGAGGGGTCAAGGGGAGTCAAATATTTTATACCTCCATTTCTTCCTTACTAATATTAATAAGCATTATGTAAATACGGATTGTAATCTTGAATCTACTTGCACTCTCAACAAATGCTTTTCTGATTGACTTTGAGTAAATATTATAATTGCTTTTCATATCGTTTATATAAAGAAAATCTTTATATAAATAATCCTTTCCCTCCAATCACCACAAATTCATAAAAATTAAGTTTACTTTAGCAACAGTTTCGGATCCTCAAACTGCTTCTTTGGCTTTATCCTCATTATAATCAAATTATGCTAAACTTTGTACACAGAATATTTGTGGAGGTTCATATTAGGTTTTTATATGGGAATCCTACCTATAATTTCATTTTCCTACCCGGGTCGTCTATTTCCCATTTTCTTTTTTATTATTTTCTTTTATTATTTCTTCAAGGTGAGTTTTAAAATTGTCTCTACTTATGTTTATTTCATAGTGGCCCCAAGCCAAAGTATCTATGCCATTTTCCATTATAAATCTTTTATCATCATGAGCGGAAAGAGCTTTCTTATTCTGTTGTACTGTGGACACATCGTGTTTTTTCGATTGGAATAATATCTGTTTCTGATAGTTTGGTTCTTTAAAGAATAAGCATCTTTTATAATCCTCTATACTTAAACCTTTATTAACGACATTTTTCATTACTCCTTTAGATTTTTTCTTCACATCATTAGTTTCGAATATTTTAAAAGCGTAGAATTTTGGGCTAAGTCCAACAAACTCATCCATAATCTTACCTTCTACCTCATCTTTAAATTTCCCGTACACTTTTTTATTAACTTGTGGAATATTGTAAACATTATTTTTTGGATAGTTGGAAGTATCGAAATGATCCAACATATTGGTTTATTATCTTCGATAATGAACCATTGGAATCGCCCAAAGAAAAAAAAATTTTAACCCCCCCTCAAAATTTGTTGGTTTACGTTTCAAGATACGTAGATTCAGAAAATCGAATAAAAAAAAATCCGTCCGTCCGCCGTACGCCGTACGCCGTCCGCCGTACGCCGTCCGCCGTCCGCCGTCCGCCGTCCGAGGCACTTTGCCCAGTTAGCGTTGAGTTAAAATTACGAAATTTGGTTTCTGGGTTTGGACCAGCCCCACAATGATCCACGAAACTTTTCATAACCCTAGGTCAAGGGGAAGGGGTTCAAAACGAATTTTGAAATTTTGAAAATTCCATATCTCGAAAAATTCCCATCAAACGGTATGTTTTTTATTTCATATTTAGATAGAGTTTGTTGCGTAGAATTTTTTAAGACCATCCGCAGCTTTGTACGACCAGCCGTTCGTTCACAATGACGGCTCAAAGATTGTGCCTCACAACCCGATCGTGAATCAAACTGTTGAAATACAGGTCCATTTTCATACTAACGAGCTCTTTGGAACATCATATGGCTTAAGTGATGTCGAGTTTGTTGTTCTGAGGTGCGTTTCGTGCTACGGAAATGAAGGTAATTTCGAATGTTTGTTGGTAGGTACTTCTTTTATAGAAAAATTATTACCGACGTAGTATTAAAAACCCCAGAATTATATCGTATTAATTAATCATAATTAATAATAATTATTATTAATAATAAATACGAATGATCAATACCTAACAATAAATTATAATAATTTTCAGTAGGTACTTGATAAAATTGTTAATAATTAGTGATAATTGACAATAATAATTAATCTAACATTTAGGATCTTGACATTTAGACCTAGACTAGGTGATCTAGACAGAAGGGTGATCTGCACAAGGATTTTTCATATCATTATAAAAATCATCCGTTTTTATTTCCATTATTAAACTATCTGTATCTCCGTATAATAAATTTACATCACTTTTATATTGTTTTTTAACCGTGTTGTAATAAAAATCATACATACAAGTTTTGGAAATGTCTAGAATACTCATACCAATGAAAATTGGCTGTTTAAATGTGATATTTACTTTTTTCATGTGTACAGCCGCTAAGTTTTCGGAAAAAATAGTTCTACCTTTAAAGTTTGGTTTTGAAATTAGTTTTTCCAATTTATAACCATCAGAACAAAGCCTAATATCCACATGTTTACGCACATTCATCATTGTCCGCCCAAATACACTATTGACCATAGTTTTAAAAAATTCTGTTTCGAAGTGTGTTTTGGCTTTTGCTCTAAGATTTGTATTGTAATCAATATAGCTTTTTAACCAAGCACTTTGGTCAAATTCTAAAACCTTATGAATTTTTTCTAATTTCATTCCTAGTTGTAAATACTGTTTTAACGTAATGTAATGGATAACGTATTTTTTCTTATCATACAACGTGGTTAAAAGTTTTGGTAGTTTTTCATTTTCATATTTATTTTCAGGGGCTAAAGGAAAATCAGAGTGTAAATCATGGAGTTCTTGAGGATATTTTAAATCAACTTCTAAAATATAACCCTTGGGTGAATCATCAGGAATGGATTGTATATCGAAATTATCTAGATCCGTTTTCCATTCAAAATTACCATAAGGTAAAAATTTACTCATCGCCCAACCGTAAAGATTATTTGCATCCAAGTATTCAATGAAAACAGATTCTTTTTCTTTGATGAATTGGTCTCCCATATATTTATTATTAGCTTTCGCGTATCGTTTTGAACATTGAGAAATTCCACCTCTTATTCCATTTTCTATGAGTAAAATCTTATCATAATCCGTTAACAATTCTATCTTTTGTTCGGTCATTCTCAACATGCAATCCCAAGCGAAACCTGGTGTTGTATAGTACCAAGCGGGGTCTAATTTATAGTTTTCTAAAGATATATTTCTAAAGTTTTCCATGATATCCGCTAACAAAAGAACATCAATTTTATTGTAAAGTTCTGTAAATTCCCCCAAATTTTTAATGTTGAATGTAGACCAAATTTCTAGAGCATTTTTATAATCATTTTCTTTAACATTTTCTCCAGTGAGTTCACTGTAGAATTTCTCTATAGGTGGAAGGATAGTTTCTCGATATTTTTCAACAGAGTCCATATACTCATATGGATAAGCTAATTTTCTAGTAATTAGTTCGAGATGTTCTTTTGGGAAATACTTTCTTATTTCCTTTAATTGATTTTTAGTTAAACTTTTAGCTAAAGAATCTAAAGAAGCAGAAAGAAACTTAAAAGAATCTATGAATCTCAATTCTATAGTCTTTTTCTTTTTGTGGCCATTTTTATCGAGTTCATCACTTTTATAAGCTACCATTTTAGAAAAGGAAATGTACTTCTCTTCACTTTGTGGTAAAAGTTTAATATCGTAATTATCTTTTTCAAATTCTTTAATAAATAGATGTGCATCGTAGCCAGAAAGATTATGGAAAAATACTGGAATAAACTTTGGATTTTTATATTCTAAATTACAAATCGAATGAGCCGCTCCTCTGTACATTCCAGTCAAATGTGAGTGATCCCTTACTTTTATACAATTATCAGGTATATTTGACTTCAAAACTTCTAATTCTTCAATATATATATCTGCTTGATTGTCATATTTTTTATCAATAAAGTGTTTAATTGTTTTTCTCAGTACATCAAGTTTATTTTCAATTATAGGTGGAAGTTCATTAAATTTTCTTTCACAAATATGGCAACTCTCAGCACTATCGTATTCTCTTTGTTGTTCTTCGGTTAAATCTTTCATGGCAATCTTAACGTCATAGTATTTTCTCGCCACCATTATGGCATCTTTTTTTATTTTTTCGTAAAATACTTTTACCGCATCCTGCCCAGAATATTGTACAAGTTTATAATCGCCTACATAGTTTTTCCTACTTTCGTCTTCGGAATTTTTCATGAACCAAACAAAACTGTACGGTTCATGTTTTTGAATGGCATTTGTATAACATTCATCGGGATTTGGTTTGCAGGTATCAATCTTTTGTAACATACATTCAAAATCTGCATAAATTGTAAAAGGTACTTTTAAAGAGTGTCTATAATTTTTGAATTGTAAAATATTATCATAAGGTTTTGGTAGTTCTACTTTAACAGCTTTATGAGCTCCACAATATTCTTTATGTTCGTTTAATTTAACCCGAGTTCCAAAGCTATTCAAACACATTTTACATAAAAATCGTTTGTGACCATCTTTTGTTAGCTGACTATGACCAACCAGTTTCCATAGATCCTTGATCCAACAATAATGTTCAGTTTTCTCATTCTTCAAGTACAACAAGTCAATGTGCCTTTCCTTTTCCTCTTTCGTTATTTCCAAGGGTACTATAGTATTTCCTTCATTCAAACAGAAAACATTAATGGAAATCCCGGTTCTTTTCTCAAACTTTTTCACATCGATAAGTTTCATAGGAAAACTGACATCTTTCAACGCTTCATCAAACTCATGTTCCCATGTTATGTACTTTCCTATTCTATTAGAATCGTGGTCTGCAGGATGTAATGCAGACAGAATTGATCAAAGGAAACATTTATTATCCGTATTTTTCACATTTATAATTGCTTTTCTACTTTGTAGAAAAGCTGGGAGTGGGATGAAAGATGATCCTTTCAATGGATTGTACTTGTTAACGTTCAGTTCCAAATGTTTGATTTTGTGAAGTTGCCATTGAGATCCTTTAATTTCGAACGATTCCATTTCATTTAGAATTTTCTGTTTCATTTTCACGTAACAGTTTGCAACTTCTGCCGACTGCAATATTATTACGTTTTTAGTTTTGAAATTGAGTTCCTGATACTCCATGTTATTTTCGTTAGTTCCTTTTTTAAATTCTGCGATTAAAACTACATTAACTTTTAGTTTCATTTTTCTAAGTTCACTGTTGAGTAAATCTGTTACGATTTTAAAAATACTTTTAAGAAATGCGGAAGCATCTTTAAATCCTCTCGTATTTTTAATGTTGTAAGTTGCTAATCTAGATTGAAATGCAGTTTCCTTTTCTTCAACTTCAACTTCAGTTCTCGGTTCTTTGCTTTTTTCAAATATTTTTTTATTAAAATTAAATACTCTGTGTAATTTCCTCGGATTTACAAATACAGGTTTCGCTTTTCTAATTCTGATAGTCATTGTCCGGTCCGGGTCGTTTTTTCCATGTCGCTTAGACTTTAAATGTCTAGCCCAATTTTTATAAGTAGTGCTAACGTCGCACTTTTTACAATGCTTTCTCGTATCGTACATTTTTATTATAGAATACATTCTTTTAACTTACCCCTCAATTTTTTTTTATCCACCAACTTTTTCTTTTTGTCTATTCTTGTATGGATACTATTTATCCTTTTAACTAACCCCTCATATTATTTTAACACTTATATTTATTTTTTCTTATTTTCAGAAAGCAGTTCTTTGCAATTCCTCATTATAAAAAGATCCTTCAATATCTTCATCATTTAAATCTTTGATTTTGTATGTTATTGGATTAGTAGAGAGAATATCAGAAACCACAAAAATTTCTCTAGTCCAATTTGCGTTATATTTATTTACAAAAGTTTTTTTAAATCCTTTGATACGAACCCTATCACCAACACTGAATTTAACTTTCTGTAAATTTTTTTTGTTTCCAAATAACCGTACTGTGACGTCATTTTGATTTAATTTTGTGACTTCTGATGGTTTCATACCAATAGATCTATGAAAATCTTTATAATTGTATTCATTAATTAAATCCTGTAGAAAATAGACCCATTTTTTATTATTCTCAACTTCAAAAAGAATTTTAATTTTTCCATTCAATGTACGATTAAATCTTTCTATGATTGCCGATTTTTCTTCATTCTGTGTATGATACATTTTTATTTGGTGTCTTTTCAGAAATTCTTTAAACATTTTATTTTCAAACTCTAAGCCTTTGTCAGTGTGCAGTAAATTAGGAGCTTTATGATTTTGTGATTTGGCCTTTTCTATGATTTTCTCAAAAGCTTTTGTTACACTTTTTCCATCCTTTTTCTTCAAGGGTAAGACCCATACAAATTTTGAAAATGTATCGATAACATTAAGCATATAACCGTATCCATCATTCTCTTTTTCATAATTTTTCATGATTATCAAATCAGCAGCCCACAAATCATCAATACCTTTAGTAAATATTGTCCTTTTTTGAAATTTATTTCTTATTGGCTTGTGTAATTCTTTAGCGAGAGATAATTTTTCATCATCATTCAGATCTTTCACTACAGGTTCCTCAGAATTTTCTTTCACAGGTGAAGTGATAAATTTACTCTTATTGGTTTTACATTTTGAGCATTTAGCAGCCACTCTCCATCTCCCGTTGATAGTTTGCACTCTTTCAGCATCAACATTATTAGTTTTCTTTTTACACTTGTGACAGTAAATAGGTTCAGTTAAATCATTATCCATTTATTAATTACAAAATTATTATTTTTTATAAGATGTTCATCTTATAAAAAAATCTGAAGTCATTGGGCATCTTTTAATTTTCAATCAGCTGAAGGTAAACTGTAATATTTTTCAAGGTTTTGATTTCTGAACCATTTTCATCCATGGGAGTGAGTTTAATTTCTCTTATTTCTCTTAACCCTTGTCGTAAAGGTACAAAAATTTTGTTTATATTAGTTTCCATATGAATAGAGTTTGGCACAAGAGATTTTTCTATGAAAGAAATATGTAAAAGTTCATGTTCATTATGAAGATGAGAATGTTCTTCATGATTTGCGTAACTGAACTCTGTAATGTTACAATGCCATTCAATTACTGGAAAAATCTCATAACTCTTGGATTGTAATCAGAAGTCCAAGTAGTATTTTTCAACAACAATCCAGAGTCTGAACAGTTTTTAAAGTTGAAGATTTCACAAAAATTACCATTATTCATTATTTCTATATCAACTGGTGCCTGCATAACCACTCTATACAGATTATTATTACTCTCCAGTGCAAATTTGAAAGTATTGTCAACATTAATTTTTCTCAGCTCTTTAATCAAGTCATCTCTTTTCTCAGCTTCATATTTTTGGTTTATTATCTTCGATAATGAACCATTGGAATCGCCCAAAGAAAAAAAAATTTTAACCCCCCCTCGAAATTTGTTGGTTTACGTTTCAAGATACGTAGATTCAGAAAATCGAATAAAAAACTCTGCAAATTCTTGACACAACGGTTCATTATCTTCATTGTACAGATCACCCTTCTGTCTAGATCACTAGGTCTAAATGTCTAGATCCTAAATGTTAGATTAATTATTATTATGAATTATCACTAATAATTAATAATTTTATCAAGTACCTAGTGAAAAATTAGTATGATTTATTGTTAGGTATTAATCATTCGTATTTATTATTAATAATTATTATTAATTATGATTAATTAATACGATATAATTCTGGGGTCTTTAATACTACGTGGGTAATAATTTTTCTATAAAAGAAGTAGGTACCTACCAACAAACATTCGAAATTACCTTCATTTCCGTAGCACGAAACGCACCTCAGAACAACAAACTCGACATCACTTAAGCCATATGATGTTCCAAAGATCTTGTTAGTATGAAAATGGACCTGTATTTCAACAGTTTGATTCACGATCGTGTTGTGAGGCACAATCTTTGAGCCGTCATTGTGAACAAACGGCTGGTCGTACAGAGCTGCGGATGGTCTTAAAAAATTCTACGGAACAAACTCTATCTAAATATGAAATAAAAAACATACCGTTCCATATGAATTTTTCGAGATATGAAATTTTCAAAATTTCAAAATTCGTTTTGAACCCCTTCCCCTTGACCTAGGGTTATGAAAAGTTTCGAGGACCATTGTGGGGTTGGTCGAAACCCATAAAAAAAAACTCTGCAAATTCTTGACACAACGGTTCATTATCTTCTTTGTACAGATCACCCTTCTGTCTAGATCACTAGGTCTAAATGTCTAGATCCTAAATTTTAGATTAATTATTATTATCAATTATCACTAATTATTAACAATTTTATCAAGTACCTAGTGAAAATTATTATAATTCATTGTTGGGTATTAATAATTTGTATTTATTATTTATAATAATTATGATTAATTATTAATAATTAATACGATATAATTCTGGGGTTTTTAATACTACGTCGGTAATAATTTTTCTATAAAAGAAGTACCTACCAACAAACATTCGAAATTACCTTCATTTCAGTAGCACGAAACGCACCTCAGAACAACAAACTCGACATATGATGTTTCAAAGAGCTTGTTAGTATGAAAATGGACCTGTATTTCAACAGTTTGAGTCACGATCGTGTTGTGAGGCACAATCTTTGAGCCGTCATTGTGAACGAACGGCTGGTCGTACAAAGCTGCGGATGGTCTTAAAAAATTCTACGGAACAAGCTCTATCTAAATATGAAATAAAAAACATATCGTTCTATATGAATTTTTCGAGATATGGAATTTTCAAAATTTCAAAATTCGTTTTGAACCCCTTCCCCTTGACCTAGGGTTATGAAAAGTTTCGAGGATCATTGTGGGGCTGGTCCAAACCCAGAAACCAAATTTCGTAATTTTAGCTCAACGCTAACTGGGCAAAGTGGCGCGGACGGCGTACGGCGGACGGCGTACGGCGGACGGACGGATTTTGGTTTATTATCTTCGATAATGAACCATTGGAATCGCCCAAAGAAAAAAATTTTTTAACCCCCCCTCAAAATTTGTTGGTTTACGTTTCAAGACACGTAGATTCAGAAAATCGAATAAAAAAAAATCCGTCCGTCCGCCGTACGCCGTACGCCGTACACCGTACGCCGTACGCCGTACGCCGTACGCCGTCCCCCGTACGCCGTCCGCCGTCCACGCCGTTTTGCCCAGTTAGCGTTGAGCTAAAATTACGAAATTTGGTTTCTGGGTTTGGACCAGCCCCACAATGATCCTCGAAACTTTTCATAACCCTAGGTCAAGGGGAAGGGGTTCAAAACGAAATTTAAAATTTCGACAATGTCATATCTCCAAATATTTAACTGAACCGTGTAATGTTTAGTTCACTTTTGAATGACCTGAAAAATTACGAATCTTTTAAGACCAATTGGATTTTTGTGCGACCAGCTGTTCGTTCACAGTGAGCGCGCAAAGGTTTAGGAAAAACACTAAACTTTCGCGCCGAAAACGGCCGTTATGTGACCCAACCACCAGACGCCCAGAATAAAACTACCTTTTTTCATCTTCCCGGTAAACTACAGTCTAGAAATTTTAACCGTGAGTCGGGGATAGACCACATTGCAATATTTACTCGGTTTCTCATCTGTAAAATTGTTTAAATAATACCTTTTTGTAATAATACAAATTAAATTTTGATGATGAGCTATTGACTTGAAATTTTAAAAATAGGTTAGAACTGGATAACAATGCAATATTCACTCGGTTTCTTGTCTGTAAAATTGTTTAAATAATACCTATTTGTTTAAACAAATTAAATGTTGATGATGAGCTAGATACTTGAAATTTTAAATATAGGTCTGAAATGGATGACATTTCATTATTCACTCGGTTTGTATGACATGGTATGAGTATGGTATGGTATATTATTGTATGTATGATTTGGTATAATACAGTATGGTATGATAGGAAAGAAATTCGTATGGTATGGTATGAGTACGGTGAGAATATGGTATGGTGCCGATTTGCAATACAGTCTGGTATAGACAGAAGGGTGATCTGCACAAGGAAGATAATAAACCGTTGTGTCAAGAATTTGCAGAGTTTTTGGTTTATTATCTTCGATAATGAACCATTGGAATCGCCCAAAGAAAAAAATTTTTTATTGGTTTATTATCTTCGATAATGAACCATTGGAATCGCCCAAAGAAAAAAATTTTTTAACCCCCCCTCAAAATTTGTTGGTTTACGTTTCAAGACACGTAGATTCAGAAAATCGAATAAAAAAAAATCCGTCCGTCCGCCGTACGCCGTACGCCGTACACCGTACGCCGTACGCCGTACGCCGTCCCCCGTACGCCGTCCGCCGTCCACGCCGTTTTGCCCAGTTAGCGTTGAGCTAAAATTACGAAATTTGGTTTCTGGGTTTGGACCAGCCCCACAATGATCCTCGAAACTTTTCATAACCCTAGGTCAAGGGGAAGGGGTTCAAAACGAAATTTAAAATTTCGACAATGTCATATCTCCAAATATTTAACTGAACCGTGTAATGTTTAGTTCACTTTTGAATGACCTGAAAAATTACGAATCTTTTAAGACCAATTGGATTTTTGTGCGACCAGCTGTTCGTTCACAGTGAGCGCGCAAAGGTTTAGGAAAAACACTAAACTTTCGCGCCGAAAACGGCCGTTATGTGACCCAACCACCAGACGCCCAGAATAAAACTACCTTTTTTCATCTTCCCGGTAAACTACAGTCTAGAAATTTTAACCGTGAGTCGGGGATAGACCACATTGCAATATTTACTCGGTTTCTCATCTGTAAAATTGTTTAAATAATACCTTTTTGTAATAATACAAATTAAATTTTGATGATGAGCTATTGACTTGAAATTTTAAAAATAGGTTAGAACTGGATAACAATGCAATATTCACTCGGTTTCTTGTCTGTAAAATTGTTTAAATAATACCTATTTGTTTAAACAAATTAAATGTTGATGATGAGCTAGATACTTGAAATTTTAAATATAGGTCTGAAATGGATGACATTTCATTATTCACTCGGTTTGTATGACATGGTATGAGTATGGTATGGTATATTATTGTATGTATGATTTGGTATAATACAGTATGGTATGATAGGAAAGAAATTCGTATGGTATGGTATGAGTACGGTGAGAATATGGTATGGTGCCGATTTGCAATACAGTCTGGTATAGACAGAAGGGTGATCTGCACAAGGAAGATAATAAACCGTTGTGTCAAGAATTTGCAGAGTTTTCTGAATCTACGTATCTTGAAACGTAAACCAACAAATTTTGAGGGGGGGTTAAAAAAATTTTTTCTTTGGGCGATTCCAATGGTTCATTATCGAAGATAATAAACCAAAATCCGTCCGTCCGCCGTACGCCGTCCGCCGTCCGCGCCACTTTGCCCAGTTAGCGTTGAGTTAAAATTACGAAATTTTTTTTATGGGTTTCGACCAACCCCACAATGGTCCTCGAAACTTTTCATAACCCTAGGTCAAGGGGAAGGGGTTCAAAACAAATTTTGAAATTTTGAAAATTTCATATCTCGAAAAATTCATATAGAACGGTATGTTTTGGTTTATCTTCGATAATGAACCATTGGAATCGCCCAAAGAAAAAAATTTGTTAACCCCCCCTCAAAATTTGTTGGTTTACGTTTCAAGATACGTAGATTCAGAAAATCGAATTAAAAAAAATCCGTCCGTCCGCCGTACGCCGTACACCGTACGCCGTACGCCGTCCGTGGCACTTTGCCCAGTTAGCGTTGAGCTAAAATTACGAAATTTGGTTTCAGGGTTTGGACCAGCCCCACAATGATCCTCGAAACTTTTCATAACCCTAGGTCAAGGGGAAGGGGTTCAAAACGAAATTTAAAATTTCGACGATGTCATATCTCAAAATATTCAACTGAACCGTGTAATTTTTAGTTCATTTTTGAATGACCTGAAAAATTACCAATCATTTAAGACCAATTGGATTTTTGTGCAACCAGCCGTTCGTTCACAGTGAGCGCGCAAAGGTTTAGGAAAAACACTAAACTTGCGCGTCGAAAACGGCCGTTATGTGACCCAACCTCCAGACGCCCAGAATAAAACTACGTTTTTCATCTTCCCGGTAAACTACAGTCTAGAAATTTTAACCGTGAGTCGGGGATAGACCACATTGCAATATTCACTCGGTTTCTCATCTGTAAAATTGTTTAAATAATACCTTTTTGTAATAAAACAAATTAAATTTTGATGATGAGCTGTTGACTTGAAATTTTAAAAATAGTTCAGAACTGGATCACAATGCAATATTCACTCGTTTTCTTGTCTGTAAAATTGTTTAAATAATACCTATTTGTTTAAACAAATTAAATTTTGATGATGAGCTAGATACTTGAAATTTTAAATATAGGTCAGAAATGGATGACATTTCAATATTCACTCGGTTTGTATGACATGGTATGAGTATGGTAAGGCATATTATTGTATGTATGATTTAGTACAGTATGATAAGACAGAAAAGAAATTCGTATGGTATGGTATGAGTACGGTGAGAATATGGTATGGTGCCGATTTGCAACACTGTCTGGTATAGACAGAAGGGTGATCTGCACAAGGAAGATAATAAACCGTTTAAGATAATAAATTGTTTAAATAATAGGTACCTATTTGTTTAAACAAATTAAATTTTGATGATGAGCTAGATACTTGAAATTTTAAATATAGGTCAGAAATGGATGACATTTCAATATTCACTCGGTTTGTATGACATGCTATGAGTATGGTATGGTATATTATTGTATGTATGATTTAGTATAGTACAGTATGGTATGATAGGAAAAAATTCGTATGGTATGGTATGAGTACGGTGCACCGTACTCATACCATACCATACGAATTGGGAGTGTTGCGAATCGGAACATACCATATTCTCATGAGAATATGGTATGTTCCGATTCGCAACACTGTCTGGTATAGGCAGAAGGGTGATCTGCACAAGGAAGATAATAAACCGTTGTGTCAAGAATTTGCAGAGTTTTTTTTATTTTTTACATGCGCTCTCCAGCGGAGCCTTGTATCCAGAGTCATACGCAAATATTTCGTAACGGTTTTTGAGTTATGTGCCATATGAAAGACATGAAAATGTCAAAAACGCAAGATCAACAAGCCAAGAACCGGAAAGGGTGCGGTAGTGCGGCATCTCTTGGGTCCACAACCAAATGTGACAATCGTAACCAAATGTTACGAATCTAACTGGAAAAAATTATTTTTCGTCCATCTTTTCATTTTGGAGCAGACTTGACAAAGATCGAGGCTCTAGTGTAGGAGCTATAATCAACTTTAAAACCTCTGTGCACAGTTGCTTTTTGGTCATTTCCTTGAGGCTATTGATCTGTGGATCAGATGTCATGAACAACATTGAAATTAAATCCGGATATTTTTTTTCTCTTTAATTTTCAAGATGCCTCGTTAAAATTTTTCCGCGGTCTTCCTACAGTAGTGGAACCTCGAAATGATTGGAAGGACGCGGCACAATACGTCGAATCTCGCATTGATCCCTTCACCCAACCAATTTTCGTTAGTTGCTTTGATTGTCCCGCAGCAACCCATTTATCACAAATTTTGGGGGCATAGTTAGCCAACCTTATTTTGATTTTCCTTTCAGAGTCGCCGGTAAGGTTTTCAAAATTAAATTTGGACGAAAGGAACTTAGAGAGAAAATAGTTTTTATCTTCCTTTGGGTGTCATTACTGTCCCTTTAAAGTTATAAAACAAGGCGAAAATCATCCGTTCATTGTGAAAACGTTTTTAAAATATGGTTAGATTATCAGTCAGAAATCAAGCAGTCAACAATTAGCTCTTAACGCCATTAATAATATTCATCTTCTAATCGTCGAAGATGAATATTATGAAAACTTCGATTTGTGTGTTAGAAATGATGTCTGACATCCAACTGATTTATTCAAGTTCGATACTGATAGGTACATACCTTTGGTCCTTACTTCTCACTGTTTCAGACGTAAACAAATGGGTACCTACTACAGTGCAATGTTTTGGAATATTGTTTAACCCATAAGTACATCATTCCAATACCGAATTTTAGAATTCTGAACATGACTATTACCCACCTAGCTTGTACAACCGAAACAGCCGGTCGAAACTCTTCGCATCTGACGATTTACCACTCATCAAGCAGATCGTGGTAACACAAGATGTTCGTGAAAATCAAGGTTTATGTTGCACACCTAGTTGCGCTTCAGTATTGTACGGGAAAATTGGTTATCTTGTTGATTTTGCCCGTAAAGAAGTTAAAATATATTCTGTAATCTGTGGGTTAGCTCCACGTGAAGGCTGCCCTGCCTCCTCCTATTAACCCCCCGCGTATTGACGAAGTACAGAAACCTCAAATTCGTATTCAATCCGTTCGTTGACTCGAGCAGTCATACCCAGCATGCAATCTCAACAAATAAGCACAAATCGCCATCTCCACTACGGTAGGTGTGCACTTCTGAAGAGTACACCTCCTCAAGAGCCACAAACACAAAGCTTATTTGTTCATAATAATTATTATTAATTATTAATCCAGCAAGGTACCACTTGCCAGTTGTGTTTCAACGGCACATACAGATGTTAAAACTTATGATTACGTATTTTATTTCCCCTCGGAATAATGTAATAGTATGGAAAAGGTGTCCCAGAATGAATGGACCAAACTTAAGGAATCAATTCTACAACTAATTTGCAACAACTTTTGTCCAATAACATTTATTGTCAACTCCACTGAGAATCCGACTCTTTTTACTTCTTGTGTTTTCGAGCTTTACTCACTAAAATTACCATAACTGTGAAAAATCACGCCAAAGTGAAAATATTGTCAGTTAGAACTGTTTGGTTGAACAAGGTGGCATTTTCGAAAGCTATTTGTACCCATACCTAATCGTTCCTCTCGTCGGAAAAAAAACACCTGCAATTCAAGCGCTTTTCAACGATGTGTTCGAATTTATTTTTATGTATTTTTATCGTACATAATGTTTTGAGAAAACGGCGTTCGAATGCGGAAAACGCGATATTTTTTTAGCGAAATCGAGGGTTCTGCACAAAAAAATGCCGTGCAGATACACCCCTACCTCCAAGTCCTGAAAATATCATTTTGTATGAACCTAGTTAGAAGATACTTAAATTACTAACGCTCTTCGCAATACTAGTGCAGGTGCATAGCTACCAAATTAAGCAGCCTGTCCTAATCACGCTACAAACCTTATGCGAATTTACGGCAGATTCGGTGAAGTGTTCTGTCAGAATCGTTGATATCATGTCAATGGTCTCATATATTCTCCCAAATATCACATACTTGAATTACTTGAACTCCCTCTCACCTCGTGCGAATAACAGCCATTTACAATCGCGTTATTTTTCGCCGAAAAAATAAAAATAATGTGATAAACCACAAAACCTCGAACCGACGTCGTGGTTCTCGTAACTGAGAAATACCTGAAATCATCTATTAGATTTTGATCGATTTTTCAACTTCATTAAAAGAGAAAAAAACTCGATCGAAAGGCGCGAGTCGCGTTTGAAAATGTAATTAAGACGGCGTTGCAGGCCCGTACGAAATGAGCCCTGCGCCGATTAATTAGGAGCGAAAAGGCGTGGACGAGCGGAGAATCGGTTCGCGAGCTTCTGTTTCGAGGAAATTTTCAATTTGAAACGAGACGTCTTGTTATTAATTTAAATGATGAATGTGCGATCCTGGGCGTCGCTTCTGGAATTTTAAACAGGGGATTTTAAATAAAAGACGTATCACAAGGGTTGAAAGTTGGATTTTTGGTTCGGGAATAGAACAGGTGAGTGGCGTGAGAGAGATTTTGGTTTATTATCTTCGATTATGGATCATTAGAATCGACCAGAAATTTTGTTTAACCCTCTCTTAAATTTTAATGGTTTACGTTTCAAGATACGTAGATTAAGATAATCGAATGAAAAAAGCTCTACAAATTCTTGACATAACGGTTTATTATCTTCTCATTCAGGTAACCCTAATCTAATTCACGAAATGATGGATCTCATCATCCAAATTGAATTTGTTTGAACAAATAGGCATTGTTTAAACAATTTTACAGTCAGGAAACTGAGTGAATATTGCATTGTCATCCGTTGTCTAGTTCAACATCCCAATTTAATTTACTTAAGCAAATAAGTATTGTTTAAACAATTTTAAAGACAAGAAACCGAGTGAATATTGCATTGCGTCGGTAGTTGAGTATTTCTTTCGATACAGACCAAAGTATCGATATGAGTACTCATACTCAAACATGAGAATCGATACCAAAAATACTTGGTATCGAAAGGAAATATTCGATACATTACTTGTATTAATCGGTATCGAACGTCCCTAGTGGAAAGTGATGCAGCAACACAGACACTGGTCCGATTGACGTCCACGAACGTACTGCGCTCCCCTTTGTGTTCGCGGAAAGACCGACAGCCATCGGAGTGGCGTCGAAGGTTCGCGAACTGTTGCACGCTCGGATGGGTAGCGTATCTACTACACGTATCTACTATCCCCCCAAAAAACACTCCGTGTAAAAATCACCCCGCCTCGCAAATATCATTCTTCAGAGGCCGGAAAAAGTTATGATATCCACTTTCCCCGCCCGCCCTTTTCCTCATTAAGGAGCTAAGTATAATGAAAAGCTTAACCACTTCACAAGCACCGTACCCCTTTCGAAATCTCCCCTTGGCGCTATTGCGAGACGTTTTTATTACTTCCACAATCAACTAATACTTGATGGTGGTTAACGTTTTATACAAGTATTAGTTGCTTGTGGAAGTAATAAAAACGTCTCGCAATAGCGCCAAGGGGAGATTTCGAAAGGGGTACGGTGCTTGTGAAGTGGTTAAGCTTTTCATTATACTTAGCTCCTTAATGAGGAAAAGGGCGGGCGGGGAAAGTGGATATCATAACTTTTTCCGGCCTCTGAAGAATGATATTTGCGAGGAGTGTTTTTTGGGGGGATATCACATCTTTTTGTTGTTGAAGTGGGTCATTTTATAAAGAAGGTCTATGCAAAATTTCAAGTCGATTGGTCCGGTTACCCAGGCTGTAGACTCGTCAAAGTTGCCAAAATTAGCCTAAATTTCAGTTTTTTGTTTCTAAAAGTTTTTTGGGTTGAGATAATGGGTTAAACTTTCAAATGGCACTGGCAGATGTTAAAACGAAGCTATGTGCAAAATTTCAAGTCAATCCGTGAAGGCGGAAAGGCCTAACTGATTAAGGAGAAAAAGAACAGGTAAGGGTGAAAACCCGGGTTTTCGAAGTTATATAACTCGGCTTCATTTAAAGATATCGACTTGGATCTTTCAAAAGGCACTTGCTACACTTGAAACGAAGCTCCGTGCAAAATTTCAAGTCAATCGGCGAAGGTGGAGAGGCTGTAGCCTTGACCGACTGAAAAAAGTAGAAAAACATGGTAATTGGTTTTTGAAGTTATATAACCCGGCTCCCTTCAGACCTGTCGACTTGAAACTTTCAGGGCTTTCTATTATTCACACCAAAAAGATCCAAACCAAATTTCAAGTTGATCGGTCAACTAGGAGCCGAGATATGGCCAAAATTAGCCTAAATTACCCTAAATTTTAGTTTTTTGTCCCTAATTTTTTTTTTGGTTGAGATAATGGGTTATTTCGTTCAAATGGCACTGAGACATGCTAAAAAGAAGGTATGTAAAAAAATCGATTGGTCCTTTTACCCAGGCTGTAGACTCGTCAAAGTGGACAGAATTTTCCTAAAGTTTCTGTTTTTTTTGTTTCTAAAACTTTTTTGGGTTGAGATAATGGGTTAAATCTTATATAAGGCTCTGTCTCAAGGTTAAATGAAGCTCTGTGCAAAATTTCAAGTCAATCGGTCAACGTGGAGAGGCTCCAGCCTTGCCTGTCTGAACAAGGAGAAGAAGAAGGAGAAGAAGAAGGAGAAGAAGAAGGAGAAGAACAATCTAAGGCCCAAAAACCGGGTTTTTGAAGTTATGTAGCTCGGCTCCCTTTAGACCTATCGATTTGAAACTTTCAGAGCTTTCTAATATACACTCAAAGAAGACCCACACCAAATTTCAAGTTGATCGGTCAAATAGGAGCCGAGATATGGATACCTCGAAAACGCGTTTCGTGACGTCCGGTAAACATGACTCGGCATCGTTCGTTTTCTCAACTTCTTTGCTTGGCGGGGCGGAACGCTACCGCGTTCCTAGATCTAGGGACGCGGGAGCGTCCCGCCCGCCAAGAAAACCGAAGCCCTGAAAACCGAAGCGACTGAGACACTGATTACGCGACGGAACAAGTTGGGGTTTTCACCCTACCATAGCTCGGTCCCCTGAGTGTCTCGAGAGTTGATTTTTTGTACACCAACTCTCCAGGGGCACGTGAGGACGTAAAACAAATTTCAGCTCTTGGGAACATCAGGTGTCGGGGGTATAACAATTTTAAAACCACTATTTTTCACGTTTTTCGTGTTCTTCTTCTTCTTCTTCTTCTTCTTCTTGTCGTTGTCGTTGTCGTTGTCGTTGTTGTTCATTGACGGGGCTACAGCCCAGCAGACAAATCGGATCGAGCTGAAATTTTGCACACACGTTTGTTATGCTCCAAGGGAGTGCCTTTTGACCATTTTTTCTCCCTCCCCCCATTTCCCCCCCCCCCAATTAGGGGGGAAATAGTGTTTTTTAGGAATTTCAAATGGTCATAACTCCTTCAAAATTGAAGCTTTTTCAGATTTTCTTTTTTAGTTGTGTTCAGCTTTTCAAACTGTTTAATTTGAGATCAAAAAATGCTTCCTAAGGGGGAAAATAAAGGAGTTATGGTGATTTTTCTATTTTCAACAACAACTGCCGCAAATATTGATGAAAATTGGTGCGGTTGGTCTTAAAATGTCCGCTAGGTTGTCTAGAATATGCTCAATAATTTTGAACTAAATCTCAATCGATTTGACTAATCCACAGCCAAAAATACGTGAATAAATTCCACATCTACTGATTTGGCTAATTTCCGAAAACATCAAAGTTGAACGGTGGTCAGAAAAATTGTCGTAGAGTGGCGCCTGTTTAAGGATCGATAGGAAATTTAATGGGCTTTCGAATGAGGGTCTTTTTGCCACTTTGCACTTTGCCACTTTTCCCAACGGTTCTCGAGTTATTCGCGATTTTTGGTATAAAAACGTGCGTTTTACGTTTTGCAAACTTTCTGTGGCCGCCGGTATTCTCGTGGACAAGCGAGTCTGTCCGCGATGCGTAACATCTTGGGTTCAATACCCGCTGGCGTGAAAGGATTTTTCACATACTTAGCCGTTGCGGCGGTCACCTGGTGGAAAGCAATGTCAAACTACCACCAGTATCATTTGCCTAGTACAGCCTCTCAAATAGTGCCGTTCGGAACCGGCGATAAACTGTAGGTCCCGTATAACTTGTGAAGACGTGCATCACAGGATTATATGTGAGAGGTCGCCAACGTCCGAAATTCGGATACGGCACTCCAAGAAGAAGAAACTTTCTCTTTCCACTTTCTCTTCGACACCGATAATTAAAATTATTGTAATGATTCTCAACAACAAAAATTTGCACAATCCCCAAGAAAAAATGCAACAAATTTTCAAAAAATTTCTAATTCAAATTCATTCAAATTTCTAATTCTTTCTATTTTTTCAAATTTAATAATAATAATAATTGTTTTAAATTTTAATAATTTTTTAAAATTGTTAATTGTTTTAATTAATCGAAAATTTTAAAACTACTATTTAACCAATTCGCAAAAATTTTAAAACTAAGTACTTATTTTTCAAACACATTTCAGATAACAAACAATAATTTCCAAAAAATAATTATTCTTGTCACAAAAAGAAGAAATAAAAAGGCAAATTAGTAGGCGTACTAATTTTTTACTAAATTTTGACTAGGATAAAACTTCATTTAGGAAAACATTTACTAGTTACCTCGTAGGTACTTTTGTTAAATTGAACCGTATTGTATAAGTACCGCTCGAAAACTAGCCATGCAAAAAGATGTGATATCCCCCAAAAACAACTCCGTTGTAAAAACTGACCCGCCAAAAAACCTCAGCCGCAAAAAGGAATGATATCCATTTTGCCCGCCAGCCACATATATAGGATGCTCGGTGCTTCGCACCTCGCTGTTGAGTGTGCATATAGAAACCTGATCCTCCTACCCCTAACCTCCACCGTCAATGTTTTCCTGTTCCCTGTCTCCTTCCCACAACCCCTTCTCACCCTTAGTCACCCTCGGTTTCACCTAATATGTTTCCTCTGTTACACCAGCAGGGAGCTTTACGCTTCTTTCAATGCTGTTGGCGGGAGCTTTTTGCCAGATTAACAAGCCTGAATTGAAGCATTACTATATTATAAGTATTACTGGTGGTCACGAGTAATCAGTGGTGGTACAACTATATCATCTGGCAAAAAGCTCCCGCCAACAGCATTGAAAGAAGCGTAAAGCTCCCTGCTGGTGTAACAGAGGAAACATATTAGGTGAAACCGAGGGTGACTAAGGGTGAGAAGGGGTTGTGGGAAGGAGACAGGGAACAGGAAAACATTGACGGTGGAGGTTAGGGGTAGGAGGATCAGGTTTCTATATGCACACTCAACAGCGAGGTGCGAAGCACCGAGCATCCTATATATGTGGCTGGCGGGCAAAATGGATATCATTCCTTTTTGCGGCTGAGGTTTTTTGGCGGGTCAGTTTTTACAACGGAGTTGTTTTTGGCGGATACGTATCTACTATAGCGTATCTACAGTAATAACTTGAATTAGAGAGAGTGATTAAGAGACAACCCCCTGCCACCCCCTCACAACCACCCACACCCGCCCGCCTTCCTCTTTCCCACCCACATTCACATTCACCCACAATTTAAATTTAAGCAGATGAGTCGGTGGTGGAGAGGGGGGGGGGGGGGGAGTGAGAGAGCGTAAGGATTAAGAGACAACCCCTGCATCCCCCTCACAACCACCCACACCCGCCCGCCTTCCTCTTTCTCACCCACTTCCGCATTCACATTCACCCACAATTTAAATTTAAGTAATTGTGGCGAGGGGTGGAGACAATCCCGGTTCCCGTTCATCAACTTTATGCCCCCCCCCCCACCATCCTTCCCGTCCCGCCTACGATTTCAATTCATTTATCCATTGATAAATAATTAATCAATAGGTATTAATTTGATCTATAGATTAGGTAATAATTTTCATTTACAATATTCACTAGGGGCCAGTGACAAGCCCACAAGGTGGTCCTCGACGATGTCCTTTACAGCTCCGTATTGCGCAAAATGAATATAAATATTTCACTCATCATTTATAAAAATAATTTATAGGCCATGCCTGAGCTAGTTTGTTCGCCCATTTGTTTGCCCATTCCTCCAATCCCGGATATTGTATGCAGATCAGTGTGATCTACACAGAAAGATGATCTGTACTAAGAAGATACCTAATAAACCGTTGTGTCAAGAATTTGCAGAGTTTTTTTATGGTGAACACGATGGTGTAATCAGAATGGCGATATCTCATCCCGTTCTCAAACTGGAGCACTTTGAAGATGATGAAACGTGGTTGTTACTGTCTTGATATGATCTTCATGGTTATTCCGCTCTAATCGAGCGCGATATCGAAATTCTGACTTCACAGTCGTGTTTAGAGATGAAATATCGAAAAGCTAAGGGGGGTTTGGGTTGTGGTTGGGGGGGGGTCTCTCGAAAAATGAACGTCTGACAAGTGAGACCTCATTTTAAAGGTTTTTACACGCTGAATACGATATTACAATATTATGACACGTGTCCAGCCCTCATATCACAGAATACAGGGTAGGTTCGAGAGCTGGACACTATCATAATTACAATCCAACTTCACAAGGTAAGTTCGTTTGATTTTGTAATTATCTTATTCCGCTCTCAAACTGGAGCATGTTGAACCAATTATTTCTTCAAACATTCTCTCTTATAGTCATGACTGGGGATTTTGGTTTTGGTTTGATTTTGTTTTGCAAATCGAGAGGATATTAAAGTCTCGGAGTTTCACAACAATTGAAAACGGAACGAAATTCGGAATTTGAATCTTCAGCTGTGTCGCCCTCCCGCGGTTTTCGATTGTAAATAACGTTCCGGGCCTCTCGAAACGAGAAATAATAGAAAATTATGGAAATTACAGGGCGCTCAGGGATCAGATTCACGGGTGTGGGCGGAGAGGAAGTGCACGTAGGCACATGCGAGTGCGCTCTGGCTCGATAGACGGAATTATGCTAATCCGATATGGCAGTTCGGAGCTTCGGAGAATTGATGGATTTACGAGCCTCGTCGCGCAGGGTTTTTGGCGGACGCTGAGAAAAAACGTCTGTTCCGACTCGGAGGCGTCTTCAGCCATAACGGCGCGGATATAACGACGAACGTGGCAGCGGATGAAACGTAAATTACACGTGTGGAAAACGCCCATTAATCAGCGATATTGCAATGACCTCAAAATAGTTCCTTTAAAGTCCTGTTTCTTGAGAAAATTAACATTTATTACGTCATTCTGCACATGAGACGTTTGCTATCAAAACCAGCTCATTCCATATTTTTGTTAAATCCATTTTTTTTTGGTGCATAATTTGAAAGTTTAGAGGGTCCTTCATAACACGACGAAGAGATATAAGTAGCTCAAATCCAGCTCATTCAAACCCAAAACTAGATGAAAAGGTTTGCCTTCTGGATCAAATCCAGCTCATTCCATGCATTACGACGACAACATTTTATTTAAATAACGAACCTTCTTTGTTCCTTTCTCTCCTTGCTTTCTGCATTTTATTTATAATGTTATTTTTCTTTTATAAGAAAAAAAAGTTCTGTTCCATTAGGCGTTGCAATTTATGACCTTTTTCACATTGCACCAAAGTTTATGTCTTAACTGTGAAATTTCAGATCATTTCAAGGAGTTAAGTGGATGTCATTTATTTAAAAGTCGTAAAGACAAAAATATTAACTGGTGAACTGGAAAAACCAATTTCGCACAACTTAATTGAATAAAAAAACTGAAAAAATCATGAAAAAGCGTGTTTTTGATTAAAAATCAGCTCATTCCAACCTAATTAGTGTCATTACGCCCAAGGTAATGGAGAATTAATCAAATTCTAGGCAGTTATGCCTACAATTAAAAATTTTAAAAAAAATTCAGCTTTAGAACTGTGGACGTGAGAAGTTTTTTCTCTCTCCTGTAAAATTGCCCAAAATGGGATCAGCTGGTTTTGATAGCAAACGCCTAACTTATGGAAATTTTATCATGTGATAAACAATGATGATTTTTGATCAATTGGGTTGGGGGTAGTTCATCATGTGGGATTTAACTGTACCGGTTGCCTGGATTTCCCGAATTACATGAAAATATTTTGGATTCATTGCTATTAAACAAATTTATTAATATGTAAGAAAATTGAATATTATGCATGAATATGCATAATTATGCATACAAACCATTACTTAGCTTTTTTTGGCTCTATGCCCTTGCGCTAGACGCAATTGTACCTTTGCTGGACGCAATCGTCCCTTTCCTCCACGTTGCCGTGTACTTTCCTCCATGTAATCATCCGTTTTTTTGCACACAATTTTCCCTTTCCTGGATGCAATTGTCCCTCTAATTGGTTAATTTAATTTTCACCGCTTTTCTTTCACAAACTGCGTTCCTTGTGATTTGCGTAGAGTTTCTATACAATTTCGGAGCTCATTGTGGTACATTTAACATCTGCGGAGGTACATTTAACATCTGCTCATAATCTCCTGGATACGAAACTGCCTATTCAACTTCACTCGTTGATACGCTTCGAACCACAATTTTTTCGTCGCCATCATCCGACTACCGAACTCTGTAGATATTTATTGATGCGCTGATCCGATCACGGAAAAAATAAACCGAAAAGGACGTCGGAGGTCGTTTGAAGACGCCCTCGTAAGTTTTGCGCACCCCTCTCTGCCCCGCGCATGCGCAGTAAACATTTCTTGTCGTCTAACTCACGTGACTCGCCCATAACTTATTTTTTGTTTGGGTTCGCCTGAGACGGATTAAGACGTTCCCAAAGACAGCTAAGAAAGTTTTTGCTGGTCTGACGGAAGAAAACAAATTCTATTTCTTATTTTATTTTTCTTTGTTTCAATGCCATCGCGATAAAACCTTCGCTTTGACAGGACTTCTTGGTTGGTTGTGTCCACCGCTAGAGGATTTTGTCTGCTTGAGGGGAACTGCTTACTTTTTGTTTGGGTGTGCACTGGAGACGTAAACACAGACATACGAAATAGACAAATACTCGTGATGAAGAAAATCTGATTGAAGATTTGAATTCAGCCCGACATCGTTCCAACAAAATTAAAATGCAGAATTGTACAATCTTTGACGGCTCCTTTGAACAGCTTTTGAACTCCAACATCATGGGCGAAATTTAGAATTTTTTCCAATTTCTCTATTATACTCAAAACCACTGAACATTGGTAACTTCATATTATCAAAGAATTCCAAAATATCAAAATCTCTCTAGAGGATATTTTTAGCAGTCTCATCTGCAAATCACAACCGTTACTTATGTAGCAAACAAATTTCAAATTCAAATTCAAAAATATTTTATTGGCATAATGGTACACACATAGATTATTTTACAGTGGCTTGAGACGTTAGGTTTAACAATATCGGCCTATCGGCCTTAAAAGTCGTTTAGTCTTAAGTAGTATTGTATGTAGTGTCTTAATTTAGGGGGAGATAGTAAAATTTGTAAGAGAAAGGGAACAGTTGAAAACTCTTAGCGTGATGGTGGGGTTTTATAACTAGGGCTATTTACATATTTACAGATTAGGTAGGTATAAATTCTAAAGGCTATTTACACATTAACATATTTTACAAATATATACAGAAGACCTCTGTCAGAGGTGGCTTGTGGGGTTGACTTGCATGAGTAGGCCCAGATCCGCCTCCTTCTGTTTTGTCCCCATCGGGGTTTGTGAGATAATATAATGTATTGTAGCACGGTCCTGGGGCCTGTGCTTTTCCTAATCTACATAAATGATTTGGGTGAGTTGGGCATTCCAGGAATTAAGATACTGTTTGCAGATGACACAGTGCTGTACTTTAATGGGAACACGTGGAATGAAGCTTTTTCTAGAGCAAACACGGGGTTACGTAACGTGTTTTTATGGCTAAATGCTAATAAACTTAGTCTGAATGTTAAAAAGTCTCAGTATGTGGCGTTTGCTTTGAATTCAGCGGGTATCCCGGTCAATGGTGACATTATACTGCACATTGATAAATGCTCACCCGAAAACTGCAAGACAGCATGTAGGATTTTGGACAGGGCCGATTGCGTTCGGTATCTTGGCATTTGGTTTGACCGGCACATGAGATGGGAAAAGCAAATAAGCCATGTATCCCAGATGCTGCGGAAGAATATGTATTTGTTTGCCCGTTTAAGGTCCTTCCTCTCTGACAGATTACTGAGAGTTGTGTATTTTGCACTAGTTCAATCGGTGCTGTCTTACTGTCTTCCTTGTTGGGGTGGAGCGTATCAAACCACGCTCGCTCCGTTAATCACAGCTCAGAAGGCCATAGTGAGGATAATTTCTAGGAAAAGTTCTCGAGAACACACGATGCCTCTTTTTAAAAAAATTAGAATTTTGCCATTCTCCATGCTGAAAGAGCTTGCATTTGTAAAGTGCAAACACTTTGTTTACCCGTCTCACGAAATTTGTACAAGGTTTAAAACAAATATTAACATTGTAGTTCCCCATAATACCACAGCACTGGCAAAAAATTTCTATGAGTCTTGTTCGGTTGGGATCATTAACGGTTTTCCAGCCGATCTAAAGACATTTATTTACTCTGGTTCGTATACTGTTAACCGGTCACAGAAAAGTTAAAATTGTATTATGCAGGCCGTTTAGCTTCAGAACAATGACTTGTTGTTGGTTCATTTTAGGAACATTTGTTTATTCATATATAATACTCAATATATATAACACTCAATATAGGTAATATATATTATATATAAAGGTACTCAATGAATCTTATGTAAATGGTTCTCTTGCTTGATAGGAGCCATAGTGACTGCTCATCCCCTGCCACGGGCTTTTGCCTATATAGGGGATTAATTTCCATAATTGTGACAGGCCATTAAATGGCCTGTGCTGGATTTTTCATTGTATTATTGTGTATATTTTGGAAATAAAAATTAAAAAAAATTATGTTGATGTGGTGGAGGAGGGTGTTTGGGTGTGTTCTTCCAACTGACTTGAAACGTACACGGCGTCATAAAGAGGTTTTATATCATAGTCTTATGTTTTAATTTCTTAAAAAGCGTTCAATTCTGGGGTTCTGTCGGACTTTATATAGCTCCAAAACTATTTGTTCGATCCAAAAGACTGTTGGAGTTAATTTGGGCGGGTGACAGTCAGAACTGCTATATTTCATTACAATTCTACTGGACCATTGTTAACTTAGTTCTTCATTTCGCCTCAAAGCGAGTTAATTTGGCTTTCAGACCCCATATATGAAATGTTAATCAACTCCCTTAAAATACCCATACTCAATAGCTTGTCTCTCTATTTATTAAACAAGGGACACGTCACCACAAGATGTTCTAAAGAGCCATCAGGGTCACCACATCTACTGCATTGAGGGTCTTCTTGGAGGCCGAATCTATGTAGGTATGCGTCGAAGACTCCATGATTTGTCCTCATCCTGCTTATGACTGGATACTTGGAAATTTATTTTTTGTTGGACATTTATGTTTGGACACTTGGAGTGTACCTAGTATTGCGCCGCAATTTGGAACGAAGTACGACTTCAATACACCAGTATATTGCGGGTCTACGTACCTGTGACTTGTAGGAACGTTGAACGCCTGCTTGGTGAATGGTCCAGTAGAATTGTAATGAAATATTTTCCTATGTATAGGTATAGCAGTTCTGACTGTCACCCTCCCAAAATTCCAAATTTTGCCCATGATGTTGGAGTTCGAAAGCAGTTCAAAGGAGCCGTCGAAGATTGCACAATGTTGCATTTTAATTTTGTTGGAACGATGTCTGAAATCGAATTCAAATTCAATTCAATCAAATTTTCTCCATCACGTGTAGATTTTCCACAAACCTCTTTTGACGAAAAATGGAGTAAAGTTCAAGCGGACGTAGGCGAATTTGAACAAACTCAGTCAGTCACAATTTAGATTTGAACTGGGATGTGTATTTTTGGCAAAGAAAAAATTTTTTTAACCCCCCCTCAAAATTTGTTGGTTTACGTTTCAAGATACGTAGATTCAGAAAATCGAATAAAAAAACTCTGCAAATTCTTGACACAACGGTTCATTATCTTCTTTGTACAGATCACCCTTCTGTCTAGATCACTAGGTCTAAATGTCTAGATCCTAAATGTTAGATTAATAATTAATTATTAATCATTAATAATAATTTGTTATTATTATAAATTATCACTAATTATTAACAATTGTATCAAGTACCTAGTGAAAAATATTATAATTTATTGTTAGGTATTAATAATTCATATTTATTACCTATTAATAATAATTATTATTAATTATGATTAATTAATACGATATAATTCTTTGGTTTTTAATACTACGTCGGTAATAATTTTTCTATAAAAGAAGTACCTACCAACAAACATTCGAAATTACCTTCATTTCCGTAGCACGAAACGCACCTCAGAACAACAAACTCGACATCACATAAGCCATATGATGTTCCAAAGAGCTTGTTAGTATGAAAATGGACCTGTATTTCAACAGTTTGAGTCACGATCGTGTTGTGAGGCACAATCTTTGAGCCGTCATTGTGAACGAACGGCTGGTCGTACAAAGCTGCGGATGGTCTTAAAAAATTCTACGGAACAAACTCCATCTAAATATGAAATAAAAAACATACCGTTTGATGGGAATTTTTCGAGATATGAAATTTTCAAAATTTCAAAATTCGTTTTGAACCCCTTTCCCTTGACCTAGGGTTATGAAAAGTTTCGAGGACCATTGTGGGGTTGGTCGAAACACATAAAAAAAATTTCGTAATTTTAACTCAACGCTAACTGGGCAAAGTGGCGCGGACGGCGTACGGCGGACGGCGGACGGCGGACGGCGTACGGCGTACGGCGGACGGACGGATTTTTTTTTATTCGATTTTCTGAATCTACGTATCTTGAAACGTAAACCAACAAATTTTGAGGGGGGGTTAAAAAAATTTTTTCTTTGGGCGATTCCAATGGTTCATTATCGAAGATAATAAACCAAAATCCGTCCGTCCGCCGTACGCCGTACGCCGTCCGCCGTACGCCGTCCGCCGTCCGCGCCACTTTGCCCAGTTAACGTTGAGCTAAAATTACGAAATTTGGTTTCTGGGTTTGGACCAGCCCCACAATGATCCTCGAAACTTTTCATAACACTAGGTCAAGGGGAAGGGGTTCAAAACGAATTTTGAAATTTTGAAAATTCCATATCTCGAAAAATCCATACAGAACGGTATGTTTTTTATTTCATACTTAGATAGAGTTTGTTCCGTAGAATTTTTTAAGACCAACCGCAGCTTTGTACGACCAGCCGTTCGTTCACAATGACGGCTCAAAGATTGTGCCTCACATCACGATCATGAATCAAACTTTTGAAATACAGGTCCATTTTCATACTAACAAGCTCTTTGGAACATCATATGGCTTAAGTGATGTCGAGTTTGTTGTTCTGAGGTGCGTTTCGTGCTACGGAAATGAAGGTAATTTCGAATGTTTGTTGGTAGGTACTTCTTTTATAGAAAAATTATTACCGACGTAGTATTAAAAACCCCAGAATTATATCGTATGAATTAATCATAATTAATAATAATTATTATTAATAATAAATACAAATTATTAATACCTAAAAATAAATTATAATAATTTTCACTAGGTACTTGATAAAATTGTTAATAATTAGTGATAATTGATGATAATAATTAATCTAACACTTAGGATCTAGACATTTAGACCTAGTGATCTAGACAGAAGGGTGATCTGTACAAAGAAGATAATGAACCGTTGTGTCAAGAATTTGCAGAGTTTTCTTAACATGGGTTTCCACGATTTCGTCGCGAGTGATTTAGTTCGTATCGAATGGACCGTCAAGAAGAGCAATAATTGCTCTTATTATTATTGTCAACTGAGATACGTAAAAAACTCGAAAAAAGTTTATTTCAAATCGAATTGAGGTGTTTATCTGAAATCGAATGGACCTTCAAGAAGAGCAATTGTCAGCAATAATTGCGACAATTATTGTCGAATCATTCGTCCAGTTTTTCAAGCGAGCTTCAGTTTCTCATCCGTTATTCAAGAGATTCTGTAATAGAAAATTATATCCGTTATATCCCTGTTGTTAGTGAACCACGTAGAAAGTACCTACGTTTTAATGCCTACTTGAAAACCGAGATAAGATGAAATGTGTATCACTGAGGCGGAAGTGACCTCAATAAACGGAGGTAAAAGCAAGGAGTCTATTTATAGAGGTTTTCTAATAACCTTCTAATTGCTGTGTGTTGTCTCCGAGGCCGATAGCCAGGCCTCATTAGGTTCTTTCAAATCGTCGCGCGCGGGACCGTCGGAAAAACAGCGATTTGAACGGTTTGGTCAAAATAAACAATTATTTCGTTAGGAGTTGGTAACAGTGACTTTTACGTGATTCGCATTGCCTACCATGTGAATTCCGTCGGGAGGCCTTCGGGAGGACCTAGAGAATACGTTGGATCACAACAACGGTGGGCTTACTCCATTTTTCCTAGGATTAGGAAATTTTTAAGAGGTTGAATGACATGTAGAACGTGAAAACAGATGCCCCCACAAAGTAGAGATTTTTAGGGGAATCGTCATTCTTTATTTATTATTGCAGTGGAAATACTTATTGAAATACTTATTTACTTGTTCAACATTATTATCAATCTTTGATAGAAAATTTAGAGCCATCTTAAACAGTCAATTTAGATTAGGTAATTTATCAAATTCACCCCCAAATACGGCGGTTATCTATTTCGATCTTTCCACAAAAGAGAAATTGGGTCTGCGCATGACTTTTTAAAGAGTTTTTATTAATAGAAAATCGCTTCACCAACGTGAAAACGGGAAACATTTGTTAAAATTGGCTTACCCTTATTTGTTACCGATAGAGAAACATGAAAAGCGCGGCTAATGACCGAATCGCAAAACCGGACCACGACACAAAAAACTCGGCAATTTCTTGACGCAACGGTTTATTATCTTCTTTGTACAGATCACCCTTCTGGCTAGATCACTGAATGATAGATTAATTATTATTATGAATTATCATCAATGAATAATAATTAATATTATTCATTAATGATTTTGAATTATTATAATTATTATAATCAAGTGCAGCGGACAGCGGACGGACGGATTTTTTTTAATTTGATTTTCTGAATCTACGTATCGTGAAACGTACCTAAACCCTCAAATTTTGAGGGGGGGGGGCGGTATTTTTTTTCTCGGGCGATTCCAATAGATCGTTATTGAAGATAATAAACCGAAATTGACACTACCATGCGCGATGACATTCCTGCAAGTCAACGTTTGTTTATAGCCCTACGGTATCTCGCGACCGGAAATAGCTTTGAAGACCTCAAGTTTTCAACTGCTGCTTCGTATGAACTGACTGATATTGCGCAATACTGCCAACAGAAGGCAGACACATATGACACATTATTACTAACACCTTCCGCCAGGACTCTCACTATTCCGACAATATTCACTGCTCTGTAGGGACCCAAAAGTAGGAATGCAAATAAATAATCGATTAATTGGATAATCGATTAGGTATTTGAGCTCGAATAATTTTAATCGGTGTTTAGCTGCCGATTATTTTTTATTAATCGATTATTATTACTGATTGTTCGATATTATTACTAATAATAATTATTATTCGGTTTTCGAATACATCAGGGTTTGATGCATTCTAATATGCTTACATCTACCAATATTATGCATAATATGCTTGATACATTCTACAAATGCTTTCAAAATCCAAATGTATTCGAAAACCGATTGATCAGTAATAATAATCGATTAATAAAATTAAGACAACCCGTATTTGTTATTGTTACTACCTCCATTAATAAAGGATACCTACATCCTTCTTCCATGCATTCAAGACAATCGTTCGTTGTTACTGCTGAAGGAAAGAGGTATCCTTCATCCACGGAGGAAGTAACAATAACAACGACGATTTGTCTTTATTAGAAAGTGATTACACGTGAAACAAATTGCCAAGAATATAATTGAAAAGCTAATAACTTCTTTTCACAACACAAGACTGAATATCAACATATGAAATCACCACCTGTTCATAATCATTACCGGATTGGATTTCTTACACCCCCCCTCAAAATTTCAGCCCCGAAATTTTGACTCGAATTCCGGTGATGACTTATCTTGAATTCCAAGCGTCAAGTTGTTTTCAAAGCTTGGATGCCAAGTGCTTGGATACAAAGTTCGTGTTTTGGTGAAGGTAAACCTTTGGTCAAAACATCTGCGGGCATATGTTCAGTTTCGAGATAAGACACTGCTATTTCCTCATGTTCCAGTGCTTGGCGAACGAAATGATGCCTGATATCCACATGTTTGGTTCGTGCGTGAAACACGGGGTTTTTCGCTAGTAACATGGCCCCTTGATTGTCACAATAGATGTCGATCGGTTTCTGTTTCCCGAGAATTTCTTCCAGGAACCTCTTCAAATAAATCGCTTCTTTTGTGGCTTCGGAGAGGGCCATATATTCAGCCTCAGTACTTGATAAGGCAACCGTCCTCTGCTTACGCGACTCCCAGCTCACACAAGTGTTTGAGAATTTGAATGCGTATCCAGTGAACGATTTCCGATCATCAACTGATGCGCCCCAGTCTGCGTCCGTGTACCCTACCAGTGGTTTCCCGGTCTTCCTAAATGTCAAACCGTGATCTGGAGTCCTCTTGAGGTAGCGCAGCACTCTTTTTGCGGCACGCCAATGCTCTGGTCCGTAGCATGTATTGAACTGGCTCAATACGCTGACCGAATGCGATATGTCGGGTCGAGTTGACGTAGCCAGATACATTAGAGAACCTATCAAGCTTTGGTACGGAGTATTCTTCATATCCGCCTCTTCCTCCGGCGTTTTCGCACACATGTCCTTGGATAGCTTGCTCCCATGAAGAAGTGGAGTGGAAATCTGTTTACAATCGTTCATTTTGAACTTGTCCAATATTTCCTTCAGATACTTCTTCTGACTCATCGTGATTTGGTCCTTTTCTACCTTGAATTCTATGCTGAGACAATAACTGAGTTTTCCCAGATCTTTCATATCGAATGCTGCAGATAATTCTCTCTTAAGGTCGGTCATCATTTTCTTGCAATTTGAACCAAGTATGACGTCATCAACATACAGCGCGAGAATGATAATTTTCGACCCAATTTTCTTGAAATATATGCAGGGATCTGCATTCGAAGGTTTCAGTCCAAGCTCTTTCAGTTTCTGGTCCAACTTCTTGAACCACTGCCTTCCAGACTGTTTGAGGCCATAAAGAGCTTTTACTATTCGGCATACTTTTCCTTCCTGGGATTTCTCTTGTCCCAATATCGATTCGATTTCCTTAGGAACTTCCATATAAACTTCCTCCTCAATGTCACCATTGAGATAAGCGCAAGTAAAATCGAGTTGTTGTAGTTCAAGTTTTAGTTCAGCTGCCAGTGCCATTAACATTCTTATGGAACTGATTCTTGCGACTGACGTGTACGTTTCGTTATAGTGGATTCCAGGGATCTGTGTGAACCCTTTTGCCACTAACCTCGCCTTTCGGCGCTCAACTATGCCGTCAGCCTTCAATTTGGTTTTAAATACCCATTTCGAACCAACCACAGTTTTACCCTTTGGGCTATCGACTAGGGTCCATGTCTTGTTCCGAGTTAGGGCATTGTATTCCTCTAACATAGCTGATTTCCATTCGTCAGCCACAGGAGATTTCAGAGCTTCCTCTGGAGTCATTGGGTCAACCATGGATGCGATCCCAACGAATTCGCTTTCTTCAGAATTAGCCTCTTCTATCCCCCCCTCGCTGGTCGCTGGAATGAAATTGTACTCTTTTCGAGGGCGGCCGACACCCCCTGTGCGTATTATTCTAGGTCGGCCAGGTCCTCTCTTCGAGGTCCTCTCTTCTGTTCTAATTTGGTTTTGTACATCTCCTCGGTCGTCGTCATCACTCTCATTTTCTGTTAAGTGCGGATCGAGCTCATCAGTGTCCAAATTGTTTCGATTTTGACTACCTGCTTTGTTGTCGTTTTTGTTTTCAAGTAAGTCTACTTCTATCTCCCATTTAGATTTTTGTGTGAGATTTCCTGTATTCAGTGTTTCTCTAGTCGTGAATGGCTTATATTCGTTTGTGAATTTTACGTCCCGACTTCTGAAAACCTTTCTTGTCTCTGGATCCCAAATTCTGTAGGCTTTAGATTCAGTGGAATAGCCAATAAATGTTCCAATTTTCGATCTTGCGTCAAGTTTACTCTTGTTGGGCGTTTTGTCCAACCAATAAACTTTTAGTCCAAATGTACGAAAATGGATTAATGTTGGGATTTTCCCAGTCCACAATGTGTATGGAACTTCTCCATTTATGCTGCGGGAATTGCATCGGTTCCGAACGTAATTGGCTGTTGATACAGCTTCTGCCCAAAACGTCATTGGAAGCTTTGACTGAAGTAGCATGCATCGCGCCATTTCGACCAGTGTACGATTTTTCCTTTCAGCAATTCCTACTTGTTGTGGACAATGTGGAACCGCGAATTCATGTCTGATCCCTTCCTTTCTTAGTTCATCCTCGAGCTTTTTGCCTGTGAATTCGCCGCCGTTATCTGTCCGCAGCGCTTTCAATTTCTGCCCAGTTTGTGTCTGCGCCAGGTTTTTGAATTCAATGAATGCATTGAAGTAGTCTGATTTCTTCTTCAGAAACCGTACTTCGCACCACCTACTTTTGTCATCTATGAATGTGGCGAAATACTTTGCACCACCTACCGATTCAACTCGAAATGGTCCACATAGATCGGAGTGCACTATTTCCAGCAATTTTTCCGATTTCGACAGTGATGGTTTGTATGGGCTTTGAGTTTGTTTGGCCCTCAAGCAAATATCACACATAGGTAATTTTTCCTTCGTGTTCACATTGATACCGTGAGCCTTCTTCTGGTTCACGATTTCCTTCAAATCGTGCTCATTCACGTGACCGAGTCGTTCGTGAAATTCTTTGAGCGAGATTCTTTCGTTTTTGGTGACTGTAGAGGCGCTTTCGGACGAACCAGATATGAAATATAGTTTGTCTCTCCTTATCGCTCTCATCAATAATTTTTTATTATCAGGATCAACTACTCTCGCATCATTCTTAGTGAAAGTGACATTCAATCCATGATCAGTTAGTTTGGATACTGAAATGAGGTTTGTGCGTAGATCAGGGACCAACAAGGTATCTTTAAGTTTCACTCTCGTGTCCTTGTTCAATTGGAAACTGACCGTGCCTATTCCTCCAATTTCAGTAGAATCACTACTGGCAAGGTTTAATGTGTCTGTGTGTGATTTTCTCACATCCACAAATTGACTTCTGTCAGAGCACATGTGCGATGTAGCTCCAGAGTCAAGACACCATGATTGCCTCAGATTGTTGCCTGTACCTGCTTTCAACGAGAATTCAATGTGACATGTCGATTCTCCTTTATTAGGATCTTTTTGTTCCTTAATATTCTTACATTGGTACGATTTATGTCCCTCGACTTTGCATTTATAACAAACTATGGGATTTTTCGTCCCAGTTTTTAACTTCCCGTATTTCTTACTTTGATTTCTTTCGATTACCAGAGCTTCGGATCCACCATTTGAACCTGTTTTTCTCTTCCGGCTCTCATATTCTTCTAAAATTTTTATTTTCAGTGTCTCGGGAGTCGGAAGTTTTTCCTGAGTCTCAATCGCGATCCGAAATTGCTCGAAGGTATCTGGAATACTGTACAATAAGAGGATTGTAACGAGATCATCCACTATCGAGATCTCCATCTCTTTTAGCTTATCCACTGTCGCGAAAAATTCATTTACATGACTACGCATGTCGTCCTCATCTTGCATTTTCTGCAGGATTAGTTTTTTCAAGAGCATGGCTTTTCGAGCGGGTCCTTGCGACGCGTAAATTGAGTGCAATTTGTTCCACACTTCCTTCGAAGTGTTACAACGATCTATTTGTCTCAATTCGGATGGACATATAGCCAAAATAATGTCAGACATAGCTTTGCCATCGGCAATGTCCCATGCAGCGTCTCCGGCGCCTCCGTCCTTCACAATCGTTCCATTGACGTAGCCCCAAACATCGTTCTTTGTTAGAATGGCTCTCATTTGGATCTTCCATGTGTCGAAGTTATCCTTAGTCAGTGGTTCGATCCTTACAGTCGTCATTTTTCTTGACTTTGGAAGTTTGAACGGATACTTGAACGGCTGCAAAACAATTTTGCCTAATCACTTGCGCAGTGGAAGCGTGCTGGGCCCATAACCTATTAGAAAGTGATTACACGTGAAACAAATTGCCAAGAATATAATTGAAAAGCTAATAACTTCTTTTCACAACACAAGACTGAATATCAACATATGAAATCACCACCTGTTCATAATCATTACCGGATTGGATTTCTTACAGTCTTCAACCCCGGGGTACCCCCGTACCACTCCCCCTGTGGTTGGGAGGGGGGGGGGGTGTCTAGATTTTCCGATTTTAATCTACTGTTTCAAATGAAAGTTGTTGTCAATGGGATTTGGAAAATTCAAATGGAACGGTATAGTTTTTAGTTCACATTTTAGACATTTTTAATTTTTAGAATCTTTTATGACCTTCGGAAGTTTGTAACGACCAGCCGTTTGTTCAAAATGGGGCCTCAATGTCGGAGCAGATCAATATTCGTTAACATGCGGTTGGATTCGAACCGCACATAGTTTTCAGATATCAAGTTAATTACCTAATAACAATTATTCATAATAATAATAATAATAGTTCATAAAATTTATTATTAGATAACTATCAATAATTCACATTACTTGTTGATAGGTAATTAATGATAATTTTCAATAATAATATTTAGTGATCTAGACAGAAGGGTGATCTGCACGAAGAAGATAATAAACCGTAGTGTCAAGAATTTGCAGAGTTTCTTTTTTATTCGATTTTCTGAATCTACGTATCTTGAAACGTAAACCCTCAAATAGTAAAGACATTTAAACAAATGTTTTCTTTGGTCGATTCCAGTGGTTCATTATCAACCAAAAATCCGTCCGGCCGCGTCACTTTGCCCAGTTAGCGTTGTGCTAAAATTACAAAATTTAATGTACAGGTTCGGACCGCAACCAACATGATCCTTGAAATTTTTCATATCCCTAGGTTAAGGGGAAGGGGCTTATAAGCAATTTTGACATTTTAGTTCAAGTTTGAACAAAGTTTTTAGCGTAAACAAACTATTAATGAACCAAAATTGAAGTCATAGGAATGATTTCCATGTATCAGGTCGCTCTATAGATAAATAGATTTATCACGTGAAGGGCAGATGACGGAAATTAGAAATGCGCGTTCCACAAGTCTAATATACAACGCAGTGAGTTTATCGAAGGGCTAGAATTGAGCGGTAATTAATATCGACGGTGTTTAGATCGCTTTGAGCTAATGGGCGTAGCTTCGTCTCAAGTCGCGGTATCCACCTCCCACATTACATAATGTCCCGTTCACCAAATAGGTCGTGAGTGGGTGTGCCCCAGACTTCTCTAGACCGCTTCCATTAGTCCTTCTGCGCTCCATTACTAAGCGAAACTCCAATTAAACCCGAAAAAAAAAACCGAGATAATAATACCCCGAAAATCATTAATGTTGGTAATGGGAAGTTGTAATTTGACAACGGAACGGCGACCAGTGCGAATTATTTCCGAGTAAATTGAATCCAAGGATGAAGGACATCAGTAGAGAGTGAGATTTTCGTGCGAGTTAGCGACTACGTAGGGTGCTCAAACGGTCGATCGCGAGTGCTTTTTGGGTAGATCTCGAGAAGAAAAAAAATTTTAAGGAAAAACTATTATTGAGATGATTAGCGCAGTAAACGCATTCAAAAGTAAATTGCAACTTATGATAGATCAACTGAAAAGAAAGGATCTGAAACATTTTCCGTCTTTGAAAGCAAGGATTCCTTAGTTGAATTATGATACGTATGAGGCTGAATTATCAAATATTTTGGGACAATTCGAAATGCGTTTTTATGATTGCAGTAAATTGGAAAATATAGCATCATTTATGAGTTATCCTTTTTCATGTAAAAACATTGAGGAATGAGCTACTGAAATAGCAAGTCAGTTTAATATGAACTCAAGAAAACCGAAGCCCTGAAAACCGAAGCGACTGAGACACTGATTACGCGACGGAACAAGTTCGGGTTTTCACCATCCCGTAGCTCGGTCCCCTGAGTGTCTCGAGAGTTGATTTTTTGTACACCAACTCTCCAGGGGCACGTGAGGACGTAAACCAAATTTCAGCTCTCGGGAACATCAGGTGTCGGGGGTATAACAATTTTAAAACCACTATTTTTCACGTTTTTCGTGTTCTTGTTGTCGTTGTCGTTGTCGTTGTTGTTGTTGTTGTTGTTGTTCATTGACGGGGCTACAGCCCAGCAGACAAATCGGATCGAGCTGAAATTTTGCACACACGTTTGTTATGCTCCAAGGGAGTGCCTTTTGACCATTTTTTCTCCCTCCCCCCATTTCCCCCCCCCCCCAATTAGGGGGGAAATAGTGTTTTTTAGGAATTTCAAATGGTCATAACTCCTTTAAAATTGAATTCAATTCTTTAGAGAGGAATGAAGTTCCCCGGTCCGAATGGATGTAAGCCGGGGTCCCAAAGATGGTGAAAAGATTATAAAGGCATGTTTTTACTGTTTTTGAAGTCATATCCCGACAAGCGTAAGCAAACGGGAACCGTGAAAACTCGTCCACTATGGTCAAAATGTAATGCTTACTAGTGCTCAAAGGGATTGGACCCTTAAAATCCATGTTAAGCCTTTCAAAAGGGCGTGTTGCTTTGATGAGATGGCTGTTCTGGGGCTTATAGAATCGAGGTTTTATTTCCGAACACACATGGCATCCAGAAGTGATTTTTTTAACATCATCCAAAGAGTATGGCAAGTTCTTTGCCCTGACCCAATGAAAAAATCGGGTGACCCCTGGATGACACAGCGATTTATGTAGGTCAAATAGGGAATCTAGGGACGCGGGAGCGTCCCGCCCGCCAAGAAAACCGAAGCCCAGAAAACAGAAGCGACTGAGACACTGATTACGCGACGGAACAAGTTGGGGTTTTCAGCCTACCGTAGCTCGGCTCCCTGAGTGTCTCGAGAGTTGAATTTTTGTACACCAACTCTCCAGGGGCACGTGAGGACGTAAACCAAATTTCAGCTCGTTCCACTATTTTTCACGTTTTTCGTGTTCTTCTTCTTCTTCTTGTTGTTCATTGACGGGGCTACAGCCCAGCAGACAAATCGGATCGAGCTGAAATTTCGCACACACGTTTGTTATGCTCCAAGGGAGTGCCTTTTGAACCTTTTTTCTCCCTCCCCCCATTTCCCTCCCAATTAGAGGGGAAATAGTAATTTTTAGGAATTTCAAATGGTTATAACTCCTTCAAAATTGAAGCTTTTTCAGATTTTCTTTTTTAGTTGTGTTCAGCTTTTCAAACTGTTTAATTTGAGATCAAAAAATGCTTCCTAAGGGGGAAAATAAAGGAGTTATGGTGATTTTTCTATTTTCAACAACGACTGCCGCAAATATTGATGAAAATTGGTGCGGTTGGTCTTAAAATGTCCGCTAGGTTGTCTAGAATATGCTCAATAATTTTGAACTAAATCTCAATCGATTTGACTAATCCACAGCCAAAAATACGTGAATAAATTCCACATCTACTGATTTGGCTAATTTCCGAAAACATCAAAGTTGAACGGTGGTCAGAAAAATTGTCGTAGAGTGGCGCCTGTTTAAGGATCGATAGGAAATTTTATGGGGTTTCGAATGAGGGTAGCGCACTTTTCCCAACGGTTCTCGAGTTATTCGCGATTTTTGGTATAAAAACGTGCGTTTTACCAGTTGCAAACTTTCTCTTTCCTCTCTCTCTTCGACACCAATAATTACAATTATTGTAATGATTCTCAACAACAAAAATTTGCACAATCCCCAAGAAAAAATGCAACCAATTTTCAAAAAATTTTCTAATTCAAATTTATTCAAATTTCTAACTCTTTCTATTTTTTTAAATTTAATAATAAGAATAATTGTATTAAATTTTAATAATTGTTTTTAAATTGTTGATTGTTTTAATTAATCGAAAATTTTAAAACTAATATTTAACCAATTCGCAAAAATTTTAAAACTACTTATTTTTCAAACACATTTCAGATAACAAACAATAATTTCCAAAAAATAATTATTCTTGTCACAAAAACAAGAAACAAAAAGGCAAATTAGTAGGCGTACTAATTTTTTACTAAATTTTGACTAGGATAAAACTTCATTTAGGAAAACATTTACTAGTTACCTCGTAGGTACTTTTGTATTGTATAAGTTGTTGGACCGTATTGTATAAGTACCACTCGAAAACTAGCCATGCAAAAAGATGTGATATCCCCCCAAAAACAACTCCGTTGTAAAAACTGGCCCGCCAAAAAACCTCAGCCGCAAAAAGGAATGATATCCATTTTGCCCGCCAGCCACATATATGTATATATATATATATAGGATGCTCAGTGCTTCGCACCTCGCTGTTGAGTGTGCATATAGAAACCTGATCCTCCTACCCCTAACCTCCACCGTCAATGTTTTCCTGTTCCCTGTCTCCTTCCCACAACCCCCTCTCACCCTTAGTCACCCTCGGTTTCACCTAATATGTTTCCTCTGTTACACCAGCAGGGAGCTTTACGCTTCTTTCAATGCTGTTGGCGGGAGCTTTTTGCCAGATGAACAAGCTAACATAAGTATTACTGGTGGTCACGAGTAATCAGCGGTGGTACAACTATAATGAAGTAATGCTTCAATTCAGGCTTGTTTATGTGGCAAACAGCTCCCGCCAACAGCATTGAAAGAAGCGTAAAGCTCCCTGCTGGTGTAACAGAGGAAACATATTAGGTGAAACCGAGGGTGACTAAGGGTGAGAGGGGGTTGTGGGAAGGAGACAGGGAACAGGAAAACATTGACGGTGGAGGTTAGGGGTAGGAGGATCAGGTTTCTATATTCACACTCAACAGCGAGGTGCGAAGCACTGAGCATCCTATATATATATATATATATAGGCTATACATATATATAGGCATCCTATACATATATGTGGCTGGCGGGCAAAATGGATATCATTCCTTTTTGCGGCTGAGGTTTTTTGGCGGGCCAGTTTTTACAACGGAGTTGTTTTTGGGGGGATATCAGATATACATCTCAAAGCTACAGCATCTGATACAAATTTCAGGTGTTTTATATCTGAAGATAAATATCCGAATGTAAGGCAAATCGCCCTTCAACTGACGGCATTTTTTGGGTCAACTTACTTGTGCGAGTCTGCATTTTCTGAAATGAAGATAATCAAGTCCAAATATCGCAATCGACTAACTGACGATCATATGTCATCATGCTTGCGATTAGCACACAGTGGTTACGTACCATCTTATGAAAAGTATGCTGAGGACATGCAGTGCCACGCTTCAACATCCAAAGCCACTCCTTAGTTAAGTTTAACACCATATGTAAAGTTACATATGTAGAGTTCTCTTTTGTTTTGTAACAACCAATAACCTCGCAATTTTGAATAACGATGAGTTTTTTCATTGATATTGTAGAGAAGAACCTATCTAAACCTAACCCAAACCTTGACTAAAATAATTGTTGGAAATGGTTATTCAAAATAAGACTGTCATGGACCGTCTCATGGATCATACATATTTGTTGTGTTGGTAACACTGTTTCTCGACTCATTCTGGGGGGCTCGTATACTACGATCCCCTCTCTCGCCCCACTTGCTCTTGTGCTTGCCTTGTGTCATTTACTTGTCTCCGCGTACGCTCTTGATTCAATCTTTAACTTGTATAAAACCAAGTGTTAATACAGTTTTTTCTAGTTCCAAAAACGTGTGTACTCTCCGACTTCACCCTATCAGGTATTGTACATTGAGTATCGACGTAAAACGGTGAGTAATCCTCATAATTTATGCAAGGTTATAGAAAGACACCTTCCTTGTTTCTATATCATTGAAACCTCTACTCGGATACGATATCGTGTGTTCAAGCTTGATGAATACGGTTGTAATGATTTGTAATTCAAAGTTTACCTTTTGACTCGTAACTTGGCTAAAAGCCCATAATAATTGAGGCGAATGATCACTTGATTGACTTGGGTTGGAATACGGGGTGACCTTCAAAATCGTTGCGTCGTATTTTCGTCCCGTTTGTCGTTCGTAACTTGGAAAATGGCCGCCGACAGCGTCCGTCAATTTTCGTCTCGGAGTTTCTGAATTCCGTTTTGACTCCCCTGGGCTAGATGTTGGTTTCTTTTCATCGGAGATCATCGTCTTATTAGTTTTTCCAAACTATTGGGTTGTTTCGCTCCACCAATTCCTCTTGTTAGGTTCTCTTGGTGACTCTAGTGCGAGCGAGTTTGGCCAACCGCGCTCACTTGTGCTTTTTGATGTGATGCGATTGATTGCATCAAAGCAATTTGCACTCATACCAGCAAACAGATGTGAAAGCATCGCTTACCCGTCCTCAGCGCAAGTGCGTATGTCTGTTCGGATAATCCCACAATTCGTTCAGGCGACTGAGTACGCGAGGCTACGTTTTATATTTTTAATATATCAAACGTTCTGCCTTCCGAGTCAGACGAAGACTGATTATGTAGTGCACGACCTTGATACATCTTGTTGCTAATCAGTGTGCACAAACTTGACTCCCGTCTGGCGATATATAGGATTTCCCAGTTTGTCCACAATCCGAACAATAAATGGGCCATACTCAAAACAAAGAGGTGTTTGATTCCGGCAAGACCTCTGAGGTTAAAGTCCTAAGTTAATTGAATTTCTATTTAATAGAAATTCAATTCACGAACGGTGTGTTTCAGTCTCTGACTAAACGAGACTCGGCGCGGGAAGCTGCATGTATAGAAAAGAGTCACTGAAGGGGAATCCCGACTCCAAGCTCAAGATCTTGAAAATACTTGTGTTAAATTTGATTTCAATCAACGTGGGAGCGGCCCCCGTGGATCACCCCCATTCATGGAAAAAAAAGGGTTGACTTGGATTGTATGCTTCATGATTTTGTTTTAAGCATAATTTGTTCTGGTCATCCACGGGTGCCGTAGATCATTCTTTCATGCAGTCAAGCAGAAATACGAGAAGAGGTATTTGAATTGGGTTTCATGTATGTGCACAATTTTGTCTAACCCTTTTTGACTCCTAGCTTCATTACTCACCCTGATTTATTAACAATTTTGCTTTTGGGACTAAATGAAAAATGCTTGCACAAAATTTTGAAATTCTTGAATCAAAATCCTGATAGTTTTTGTTTATTTGCCACCTGTTGTTTACTTTGTTTGTTCAGTTCGTAATGCCAATTGCGCTTTACAGATTGAGAAAGATATCATGAGTGATACCGGCTCTCTAATTGATTTTAAAGAAGGTGGAATACTTGACTCGCCACTACAACCTCCAATGGCATCCTCCACTGGAAATGAGCAGAAGCCTAGCAGTCCCAATCAGGAAACTGAACACTTGCGTCTGGAGGCTGCAAAGACGTCTGAGGATGTCCTCTCGAGGTTCTTAGAAAATATAAAACAACAGATGAAGGTAAGCCTTGGACAAATCAATGAACGTCTCACTCACTTGGACCAAAAATGCTCTGAGTTAGATCATCGATACCTTGCCCCGCCTGTCCAAGCCTCTTACACCAATCCTCTTGCTCCATCTTCAATAATTGAACAATAATTGAAGAATTATTCTTGTACCACCCTCAAACCTTGCTCCCTCTGGAATTCTTGTATCACCCACAAATCTTGTTCCCACTGTAAACTCTGAACCTCCCACAAATCATGACTTGACTCTTTTGACTGATGAATCTGCCATGGATGTAGAGGTTCCTGTACATGCTGTGCCTTTGACTTCGGATGCTTTATCTGCTCTTCACTCTTATTCTGATCGACTTGCCCGCTCATCTGAGTTGTATCGAGTCAGAAAAATCGACGCTGTCAGGTTTCGACCTCTTGATTGTCGCTTGGAGGGTGAGGATCAGTTCAAGTAATGGAAGAGGGGCGTTGTCCGACAGGTCGAGACACAAGAGTGTCTCTTCCTTCTTGATCCATCCGAGCCTATTCCAGCATCATCTTCCTTCCAGGCCTGTCAACTTTAAACTACCCTCATCCGCTGGCACTTCTAAAGTCACTAAAAGGTCTGATTTTGGTTTATTATCTTCGATAATGAACCATTGGAATCGCCCAAAGAAAAAATTTTTTTAACCCCCCCTCAAAATTTGTTGGTTTACGTTTCAAGATACGTAGATTCAGAAAATCGAATAAAAAAAAAAATCCGTCCGTCACCCGTACGCCGTACGCCGTCCGCCGTCCGTGGCACTTTGCCCAGTTAGCGTTGAGCTAAAATTACGAAATTTGGTTTCTGGGTTTGGACCAGCCCCACAATGATCCTCGAAACTTTTCATAACCCTAGGTCAAGGGGAAGGGGTTCAAAACGAAATTTAAAATTTCGACAATGTCATATCTCCAAATATATAACTGAACCGTGTAATTTTTAGTTCACTTTTGAATGACCTGAAAAATTACGAATCTTTTAAGACCAATTGGATTGCGACCAGCCGTTCGTTCACAGTGACCGCGCAAAGGTTTAGGAAAAACACTAAACTTTCGCGTCGAAAACGGCCGTTATGTGACCCAACCCCCAGACGCCCAGAATAAAACTACCTTTTTTCATCTTCCCGGTAAACTACAGTCTAGAAATTTTAACCGTGAGTCGGGGATAGACCACATTGCAATATTCACTCGGTTTCTCATCTGTAAAATTGTTTAAATAATACCTTTTTGTAATTGTTTGCGTTGCGTTTTTTACGAAGGACCAGCTGCCCCAAACAGCAAAATATAGGGAATTATAAGCTAAGCTTACCTTCTGCCTTTCTTCGTCGAAGTTGGACGAAAGGGTTTAGGTGGGGATGGGAAAAGGAATGTTTTAAGGCTTTTCTACCTATTTCTTCGACAGGCGATGGCTCAATGCGCGAATGGAGGCCAGAAATCACTCGCGGTGCGAAATACTCCCGAGCGAATGTAATTAAAACAATAATTATGAAGATATATAAATGTGCGATAAATCGATCAGTGCGGTACAAGCGAGCGTTGCGGACTGACTTCATGAGCCAGGGGCAGTTGGAATGAACGACGGTGCGAGGCGAAAGTTCTGCGATAGGCGCATAAACACAGAGTTCAAGTAAACAACAGACATTTAGTTCATCCATTACCCCCCACCCTGAAACACTAGTTTCTGAACAAGTTACAATAATTAAACAATTATTAAACAATTTACAAGTTAAACAAGTTACAATAATTAAAGGCGGTATAAAAGAAATTTTTTTTTTTTTTTTTTTTTTTTAGTAGAAAATATTAAGAATTCTTCATCATATATATATACAGCAGAGGTACAGTTTTGGCGAAAGTGTGAGTTAGTTACTGGGTTGGGAGTGGGCACACCTTGCCAACTGGTCGACGATAAGTGCCAAACACCGTTCTTACAGCAACGACACGCACAGCGCCGTCGTTGCCTGGATAGACTCTTTCAATGATACCAAGAGGCCATCTCAGTGGTGGGATATTGTCCTTATAACCACAGTTCCTTCTTCTATGGGAGTGGTATTACAGGTCCATTTTGCACGAGACTGTAATGTGGTGAGGTATTCGCGTCTCCATCTATCCCAGTAGTCCTGAAGAATGCGGTCAACGAGTTGGTACCTTGATAAGCGGTTAGACTGCACATCTCTAAGATCTTGTACTGGAAGATGGTCCAAAGATGCTCCAACAGTGAGGAAGTGAGCAGGTGTGAGAGCAGTAATGGAGTTGGGGTCATTATTCAGTACGCACAAGGGGCGGCTATTCATAACGGCCTCAACCTGTATGAGCACAGTATTGAATAACTCCTCGTAAGTAAGAATCTGGCTACCAATGATGCGTTGTAAATGTCCCTTGATGCTCTTGATATTTGATTCCCAAATACCCCCAAACCACGGTCCACAAGCAGGGTTAATTTTCCAATCAATACCTCGGGAAGCCATCTCATTCCCAATGTGAGTTTGAAATGCAGGGGTGTTGATGAGTACTCCGAGCTCACTGAGCTGTCTTCTAGCACCAATGAAGTTAGTTCCCCCATCGGAGAGAAGAAAGGAGCATGGTCCCCTACGCGAGAGAAATCTTTTGAATGCGGCCATGAAGCAATCTGCAGTTAAATCTGAAGCAAGTTCAATGTGTATGGCCTTAACTGGAAGGCAGATGAAAAGACAAATATATGACTTAGTTAGAAGTGGTTGACCTCGTTTGCGATGGGGAGTGATAAGGAATGGTCCAGCATAATCCACTCCTGTGCGTTCAAATACTCGGGCTCCCTCAACCCTGAAACTAGGAAGTGGAGCCATTTTTGGAATAGTTGGTTTTGGGCGAGTGCGAAAGCAAGAATTACAGCGATAAATGCGTGAGCGAATACGGGATATGGCAGCGGGTATCCAATACTTTTGTCGTAGTGATGACAATACAACTTGTTGTCCACCATGAAGGCAATCAATGTGATATTGATCGATCATTAATTCGATAAATCTTCCCTTAGTGGGTAGCAGAATGGGATGTTTTTGCTCAAAGGGAAGAGTGGAATTTTGGAGACGACCCCCCACCCTGAGGATTCCTTCTTGCAAGAACGGATCTAAATGGCGGATATTGCTGTGAATAGGTTGTCCTTTATTGAGTTTGGTTATTTCATCCGGGTACGCATCAGCCTGGACGTATCGTATCCAAAATTCAGTGGCATTGCGAATTTCATGGGTTGTGACGAATGGCGGTTTCAAATCGGTGCGCTTACAAGCTCTAAATACATAGGAAGTTGCACGTAGTAACTTTCGAAAAGTGGAAATGCGGTCCAACATAGGTGCGAGGACGTTCTGAGAGGATTTTACAACAAGAAGCGATGTTTTGACTTCTAATTCAGGCACGATTGTAGTGTTATCAATGACAGGAGCTGGCCAATGAGACTCTTCTTTGCTCAAACAAGGCGGTCCGTGAAACCAAAGTGAATGATTGATTAATTCCGAAGGTGATATACCTCGCGAGAGCACATCAGCAGGATTATCATCCCCTGAAACATGACGCCAATGGTTCGAACCTAGATTCTCCTGAATTTGTGCAATGCGGTTACCAACAAATATTTTCCATTTTGATGCGTCAGAATGAATCCAGTGTAGAACAACTGCAGAATCAGTAAATGCAACGATCGAATCAAACGTGTGTCGATGTCCATAGTTTTCAATCACATGCCGCATGAGGCGGGACAAAAGCAGAGCTGCACATAATTCCAAGCGAGGAATGGTCACAACAGTGGATGGAGCTACCCTCGATTTAGCACAAAGGAGATTTGATTCAGGTAGTACTCCTTGAATGACGGTGCGAACATACACACACGCCCCGTAAGCCTTGCATGAGCTGTCTGCAAATCCTACAAGCGTAGTGTGAGTCCCTTGAACAACACCTACATGTCTGCGGAAAGAAATACGTTTCAAAAATGGAAGTGCATCTTTAAATTTATTCCATCGATCAATAATTTCAATCGACGGTGTCTCATCCCAATCAGAACCATTTTGCCAAAGGGCCTTAATGATAAGTTTGGCCAAAATTGTGACAGGTGCGAGTAAACCCAATGGGTCGAAAATGCGGGCAGTAACAGACAGAATATTGCGCTTTGTACATGGTAGGTCAATATTATCTACTACACATGTGAAACAATCTTTGGCGGGAGACCACTGAACTCCAAGTACCTTGGACGAAGAGTCACGATCAAAATCAATGAGAGGTATCAAGCGAGATTCTTCTGGAATTTGAGACAACAGTGAGAATGAGTTTGATGCCCATTTAGAAAGTGTGAAACCACCTGAGGCGAACATAGCTGTAAGTTGCCTATGAAGTTCAATCAAATCAGATTCATCGTTCACAGAACTTATCACATCATCAACATACACATCACGTAGCGATACTGCTGCAGCAAGTGGATAGCGGGGTTGCTCAAGTTGAGCAAGAAGTCTGACAACTCGATTTGCGAGATATGGCGAGCTAGTATTACCAAATACAACTTTGTTAATTTCATAAACATCTAGGGGGTGGCAAGGATGTGTTCTCCAGATGAAGCGTTGAAACCTTCGATCGTCTTCTGCCACGTTGATCTGCAAAAACATCCTCTTGATATCAGCAGTGATTACAAATTTGTACAGTCGAAAATGGATCAAAACATTGAATATATCTGCGTGTAATTTCGAACATCAGCGAGAGGCAACCCCTTCAAGTGCGAGAGATGAGCGGGTGATACTTCAGCGGAGGGTACATTGTCACTGAGGCGATCAACTACAAGTGCGTGAGCGACATAATTATGCGAAGGATCAATACGAGAATGAAAATTAAGGACAGTACAAGCGGAAATGTTCATTGGAGATGAACCAATACCCTTAACAACAGAACGGATTGGCTCCATTGGTAGACCTAATTTGTCACAAGTCTTTTTTGTGAGAAGTGCGATTGAGATCCATTATCTAGGAGACCATGGAGTTCGTGGGTTATCCCGTTACAATCTTTTGCTAGAACTGTGACTGTAGCCAAGAGTACTGTTGATGGTTCTGCAGCATTCTTCAATAAATTCGTGGACCAGAATGATAACGTAGGATCAGTATCTTGCGTGTTGTGATTGTGTGTATTTGAAACATGTAGCGTGGTAGAAACGGAAGATTGTGGATTACAACTCAGTTGTGAATAAGTGCGATGTAGCATCGTGTGATGTTTCTTACGACATCCCTCGGCTTTACAACTTGAAGTGGATTTACAGGCCTGACTTCTGTGTAGTGGAGACAAGCAATTGAAACAAATGTTGTGTGATTTAGAGTAGTTCCAACGGTCATCAACATTCAGTTCTCTGAATTTAACACACAAGTACAGGGAGTGATTATTGGCGGAGGAACACAATGGACAGCCATTCGAAGAGATTCCAGCTTTAGAAGATGCAGGATGCGAAACACTGGGCGAGTTGGGTTCCTGAGCCAACAAAACATGAGAGTTTTGCGTGTTTTTATCAAAATTTGACCTTGTTTTCCCACTTGACACCTTATTAGAAACAGTAGCACCCCTACTCAATATTTTCGCTTGTTCAGTGACAAAAGTGACAAGATCGGAAAATGCGGGAATACTCTCATTTGAGCGGTTATTGTTCTCAAATGACCTAGTGGTTGATGGATCAAGCTTCTTCAAAGCGATATGTAGAAACAAATAATCAGCAAGGTCATTGAATTTCAAAGAAATTCATTTAAGGATTTCTCAGCTTCAGCGGAAAGAGACTTGAAATTCAATACTTTTTCGAGATAAGTAGAAGCGAGCGTCTTCTTATCTTCGAATATATTTTTAAGCGTCTGTAGAATGAGATTATAATTCTCGGCAGTAGGTGGAATTGAGGTACACACTGCCCTAGCGGAACCTTTCAAATGTGAAACTAAATGCGTGACTTTTTCTACGTCACTATATGCGGGGTTCTCATGAACAATTTTGACAAATACTTGGTAAAATATGGGCCATTCCTCAGGCGCACCATTGAAGGATGGAATGTGAATCGGCGGTAGTTTACTTCCATGACAATGACTATCTCCTGAGCTAGGCTGAGATTTAGAGGACGTAGTGGCTTGTCTTTGTGTTTCAATCAGATGAAAAACATCGTTAACCTCGCAATACAACAGTTCGAATGCCTCGACTTCACTATAGGTAGGTGTAAACTTGGCTTTCACCGAAAGCGAAATTTCATTGATCTTATCAATGCAAGCAATAAAATCTGAGAGTATTGTACCTACGGTTCTAGTGCCAGATACGAAACCAACAGAATACTTATTGTCAGTTCGGACTTTTATCGCCTGATCATACAGGTCTTGAATGCGTTTGAACAACATTTCTTTCTTTTTCTGTAAAACAGCTAATGTGTTTTCCTCAGCTGAGGTGGACATTGTAATTTCAGTAATGAAATAAATGAGCAGGTGTACAGGTACAAATTTCAGAGGGAGATTGTCCAATCGGACGTAAACAAAGCTATTAAGACCTACAGACAACTTTGATGAGCTGCTGAGTTTGAAGATAATCTGTAGTGAGTGATCTCTGTACCCAGATAACTTATTAACGTGCTAAGTGAGTGCAATTCTGGAACTAGACTGTCTGAACAAGACCGTCTGTCTCACATCAATAGTAAAAGGTCACTTTAGCGAAATGAGCGGATACCTGATAGTAAGTGAATAATGGTAGAAATACGCTATTATTCCTACAAGGTATAAAATATGCGTATAAAATTATTATGCGGAATGAAATTATTATGCGGTATGAAATTATTATGCGGTATGAAATTATTATGCGGTATGAAATTATTATGCGGTATGTGCGTGAGGAAATTTCGGCACCACGAGTGAATTCTGTTCCGAAAATAATTTGGCTCGAAGCTGACCAAAAAGATGTTTTTGCGTTGCGTTTTTTACGAAGGACCAGCTGCCCCAAACAGCAAAATATAGGGAATTATAAGCTAAGCTTACCTTCTGCCTTTCTTCGTCGAAGTTGGACGAAAGGGTTTAGGTGGGGATGGGAAAAGGAATGTTTTAAGGCTTTTCTACCTATTTCTTCGACAGGCGATGGCTCAATGCGCGAATGGAGGCCAGAAATCACTCGCGGTGCGAAATACTCCCGAGCGAATGTAATTAAAACAATAATTATGAAGATATATAAATGTGCGATAAATCGATCAGTGCGGTACAAGCGAGCGTTGCGGACTGACTTCATGAGCCAGGGGCAGTTGGAATGAACGACGGTGCGAGGCGAAAGTTCTGCGATAGGCGCATAAACACAGAGTTCAAGTAAACAACAGACATTTAGTTCATCCAGTAATAATACAAATTAAATTTTGATGATGAGCTATTGACTTGAAATTTTAAAAATAGGTCAGAACTGGATCACAATGCAATATTCACTCGGTTTCTTGTCTGTAAAATTGTTCAAATAATACCTATTTGTTTAAACAAATTAAATTTTGATGATGAGCTAGATACTTGAAATTTTAAATATACGTCAGAAATGGATGACATTTCAATATTCACTCGGTTTGTATGACATGGTATGAGTATGGTATGGTATATTATTGTATGTATGATTTGGTATAATACAGTATGGTATGATAGGAAAGAAATTCGTATGGTATGGTATGTGTACGGTGAGAATATGGTATGGTGCCGATTTGCAATACAGTCTGGTATAGACGGAAGGGTGATCTGCACAAGGAAGATAATAAACCGTTGTGTCAAGAATTTGCAGAGTTTTGTATCTATTGCCGTCGTAGGGGTCATACTAGGGATATTTGTTTTCGGGCAAATAAAATTTGTTTCAAGTGTGGTACTCTGCTGCAAACTGTCCAAACCCTTCCCCCTCATTTGTTCGACGCAACACACAATCTGCTAAAAATCGACTTAACCTGAAACAAAAGCCAAAAAGATCGTCTAAACTAACGGGCTCTTGCAACGATGACAAGCCTTCGCTTGTCAAAATGCCCTTAGGTCAGGCAAAAGTACTTGTTGAAGAATTTGGCAAATTTCCTGACTCCGTGTTTGCCATTGTGGGGCCTCAAACAGGTTCAGACTCTGCTGAGGTTTGGGTTTCTATGGGTGCTGAGGAAGGGCAACATATTGCTCTCTTGAATTATGTGCGAGAACGTCAAGGATCTGGGAAAGCGTTCACCATTTCTGAAGGTAAAAATAGTTTTCTAGCAATTGTGGACACTGGTTGTACTGAACATCTTACATCCTCAAGAGAATGCTTGGTTAATTTTAGACGTATGGCTAAAGAGCGTGTTTTTAAATGTGCCAATCGGGATGAGTCTGCAGACTTGACTGTGAGTTTCTGCGGGGATTTGATGTAAACAATGGTCAAGTCTCCACCTTGAAAGATGTTTTGTACACACCAGGTTTATCCACCAATTTGTTTTCTGTCAGAAAAATTGCTCAGGCTGGAATTAATGCCTTCTTTTCACAGGATAAGGTTGACTTTATTCAGGCCTCCACTGGTAATATAATTAAGTCTGGTTATTTCAAAGACGGGTTATGGTGGATTGAACAGTTACTGCCGCTTGCTCCTACTAAACTTGTTTCTGGGACACCTGGGGCTCATTTTGGTCCCAAGCGTTGCAGATTTGGTACAATCTTCACCACCTCACTTGTGCAGTCTGGTAGCCATTCAATGACAACTCCTTCTTGTAGTGGAGCTGAATCTCAAATTTTGGGAGGGAGGTCTGGTCACTCGTCGTCTGAAGTCTCTGCCATCCTGGGAGGGAGGGTTCCTGAGGTTGGTTCTATTGATCCTATACAACAACAACTTTCTGACTTTGATAGGCAAAATTTAGCTGCGCCTGCTGCACTTGGGTCAGATTTCTTGTGGCATTTACGCCTTAATCACGCTTTTGGGCAATACTTGAAGGCCGCCAAGAAGTTCTTACCAGAACTCAAACTTATCACGTTCTCGGATCAGATCTTGAATTGTGAGGACTGTCATCAAGCAAATGCGATTCGAGAATCGCATACTCAAGTTAGGCATAGGGCTGATAGATCTTTTTCCTTGCTTCACACAGATCTCATGGGTCCTATCAGCCCTTCAAACTTTCGAACTGGAGATACGTATGTAGTGATTTTTGTATGTGAATTTTCTCGTTACGTTTTCGCTTACACTCTCAAGAACAAAAAGGAGGTTCACTTGGCACTCAAACAATGTCTGCTTGAAATAGCGTCCATCACGTCTGAACCCAAGAGCGTATTCAGGCTCCGGTCTGATCGTGGACTCGAATTTCAAACGCAGGAGGTGAAAGGACTGATGGACCGAGAGGGCATTCTTTGGGATCCTTGTCAGCCTCATGTTCCCCAACAAAATGGTTGTGCTGAAAGAGTTAATCAAGATATAAAACATAAAATCAGAGTAAACTTGTTGTCGGCTAAAATGCCTTACTCTTTCTGGGGTCACGCTTTGAATTATGTCGTATTTGTTCATAACAGAATGCCTCACTCGTCTAATCTGTTCATTAGCCCATTTGAAAAAGTGAAAGGGTATGCTCCCTCTCTAAAATTTCTCAAACGTTTTGGGTGTCTAGTACACTATGTAGACACCAAAAATAAACCTAAATTTGCTCCAAATGCGAAAAAGGGGTACTTGCTGGAGTGCAGTGATACTGGATATGTGATTTTCTCAGAAGCACACCAAACCCTTGTTAATTCTTGCGATGCCAAATTTATTGAGTCTATAGTGTATGGCGATCGAATCAAAGATTATCCAAAGCCTCTTGCTACAATTCTTGACATGAACGACAACAAATTCACTGACTGAAAACTCCACAGAAATTGTGGCCTTGCAACGAGATAGTCAGGTAGACTTGCTGGAGCCTTCCTCCTACAAAGAAGCAATGGAATCCTCGGATAGGGAATATACTTATACTAAATATTTTTATATGTATTCTAATTTTTTTTTGTATTAATTATATATATAGCTTATACTTATTTATAACTTGATATATAATAATATCTTATATTATTATAATTATATAAAGTATAATATGTGTGTAGTATATATAATGAATTAATTTTAAATTAATAATATTATATAATTTTGGGAAGAGGCTATACTTGATGAACTTGACTCGTTGGAGGAGATGAATACTTGGGAACTTGTACCCGGATCAGCTCTTCCCCCTCGAACCAAAATTATAAAATCTCGATGGGTTCATAAAAGGAAACTTGAATCTGACGGCTCCATCAAGTACAAAAGTCGTCTGGTAATCAAAGGCTTTGCTGATACTAACTAATATCTTGTTTCAGAAATATTTGCGCCTGTGGCTAGATTGGGTGATGTCCGCGTTTTCTTGTCTATTGTGAATAAACTGGACTTACACCTATATCAACTTGATGTAACCACTGCATCTCTGCATGGAAATTTGGAAAAACCTGTACATATGTACATTCCTGATGGCTTGATTGAACTGAAAGACTACCCACTAACCTTGAAGGATTCTCATGTGTGTTGTCTTAAAAGGTCCTTGTACGGATTAAAGGTTTCTCCGAACTTGTGGTATAAAAAGTTCAGCAGTATTCTTCTTGCCATGGGTTTTGAAATTTACCCTTTCCAAACTTGCATCTTCAAGTGGCAAGACGGTACAAAATACGCGCTGATTATTCCTCTTGGGAGAGAAATTTGTCTAACAAGTATTTAATGGCGGACTTTTGATGAAGGAACATCAGCCTTTTAGACTTATTTCTCTTGATTTCAAATCCCAAGAATTTTGTAGGTGTTCCAAGATTTTTGATTTTAACCTCTAGCTTCAGCTGTTTGATGACTTCCAGGGCTTTCCTGTCATCGTTTGAAGCTAGGAGGCAGTCATCAACATATTATTAATAATAAATACACATGATTAATACCTAACAATAAATTATAATAATTTTCACTAGGTACTTGATAAAATTATTAATAATTAGTGATAATTCATAATAATAATTAATCTAACATTTAGGATCTAGACATTTAGACCTAGTGATCTAGACAGAAGGGTGATCTGTACAAAGAAGATAATGAACCGTTGTTTTTTATTCGATTTTCTGAATCTACGTATCTTGAAACGTAAACCAACAAATTTTGAGGGGGGGTTAAAAAAAATTTTTCTTTGGGCGATTCCAATGGTTCATTATCGAAGATAATAAACCAAAAATCCGTCCGTCCGCCGTACGCCGTCCGCCGTACGCCGTCCGCGCCACTTTGCCCAGTTAGCGTTGAGTTAAAATTACGAAATTTTTTTTATGGGTTTAGACCAACCCCACAATGGTCCTCGGAAGTTTTCATAACCCTAGGTCAAGGGGAAGGGGTTCAAAACGAATTTTGAAAATTTGAAAATCTCATATCTCGAAAAATTATATCGTATTAACGGTATGTTTTTTATTTCATATTTAGATAGAGTTTGTTCCGTCGAATTTTTTAAGACCATCCGCAGCTTTGTACGACCAGCCGTTCGTTCACAATGAAGGCTCAAAGGTTGTGCCTCACAACCCGATTGTGAATCAAACTGTTGAAATACAGGTCCATTTTCATACTAACAAGCTCTTTTGAACATCATATGGCTTAAGTGATGTCGAGTTTGTTGTTCTGAGGTGCGTTTCGTGCTACGGAAATGAAGGTTATTTCGAATGTTTGTTGGTAGGTACTTCTTTTATAGAAAAATTATTACCGACGTAGTATTAAAAACCCCAGAATTATATCGTATTAATTAATCATAATTAATAATTATTATTATTAATAATAAATACGAATTATTAATACCTAACAATAAATTATAATAATTCTCACTAGGTACTTGATAAAATTGTTAATAATTAGTGATAATTCATAATAATAATTAATCCAACATTTAGGATCTAGACATTTAGACCTAGTGATCTAGACAGAAGGGTGATCTGTACAAAGAAGATAATGAACCGTTGTGTCAAGAATTTGCAGAGTTTTTGGTTTATTATCTTCGATAATGAACCATTGGAATCGCCCAAAGAAAAAATTTTTTTAACCCCCCCTCAAAATTTGTGGGTTTACGTTTCAAGATACGTAGATTCAGAAAATCGAATAAAAAAAAATCCGTCCGTCCGCCGTACGCCGTACGCCGTACGCCGTACGCCGTCCGCGCCACTTTGCCCAGTTAGCGTTGAGTTAAAATTACGAAATTTTTTTTATGGGTTTCGACCAACCCCACAATGGTCCTCGAAACTTTTCATAACCCTAGGTCAAGGGGAAAGGGTTCAAAACGAATTTCGAAAATTTGAAAATCTCATATCTCGAAAAATTCATATAGAACGGTATGTTTTTTATTTCATATTTAGATAGAGTTTGTTCCGTAGAATTTTTTAAGACCATCTGCAGCTGTGTACGACCAGCCGTTCGTTCACAATGACGGCTCAAAGATTGTGCCTCACCACACGATCGTGAATCAAACTGTTGAAATACAGGTCCATTTTCATACTAACAAGCTCTTTGGAACATCATATGGCTTAAGTGATGTCGAGTTTGTTGTTCTGAGGTGCGTTTCGTGCTACGGAAATGAAGGTAATTTCGAATGTTTGTTGGTAGGTACTTCTTTTATAGAAAAATTATTACCGCCGTAGTATTAAAAACCCCAGAATTATATCGTATTAATTAATCATAATTAATAATAATTATTATTAATAATAAATACGAATTATTAATACCTAACAATAAATTATAATAATTTTCACTAGGTACTTGATAAAATTGTTAATAATTAGTGATAATTGACAATAATAATTAATCTAACATTTAGGATCTAGACATTTAGACCTAGTGATCTAGACAGAAGGGTGATCTGTACAAAGAAGATAATGAACCGTTGTGTCAAGAATTTGCAGAGTTTTTTTATTCGATTTTCTGAATCTACGTATCTTGAAACGTAAACCAACAAATTTTGAGGGGGGGTTAAAATTTTTTTTTCTTTGGGCGATTCCAATGGTTCATTATCGAAGATAATAAACCAAAAGCAAACTCATGTGGCATTATCGGTCTGTGAAGCGGAATACATTGCCATGTCTGAAGCATGTAAGGAGCTTACAAGTATTCGAAGCTTGTGTAAGTTCCTTATTGGATTAGATATGCTTCCCATCTTGAAATGCGACTGTGCTCCTGCAATTTCTGTTGCAATGACAAATGACTCTCGTACCTTGAAACACATAGTCAAATTGTCCATGCATTTCGTTCATGAAATGTTCAAAAATGGAAATGTTTCTATACTTTGGGTGTCTACCAATGAACAGATAGCGGATACTTTCACCAAGGCACTGCCTTTTGATAAATTTGTGTACTTTCGGAATCTCTTGTTGACCAACTTTAATACTCTCTTGTAACTTTCCCCAGGAAATGAAGAGTCTTGGAGTTGAATACCGGAACTTCGCACTCGCTCTCCTCTTGAATCATCGGCTTGCATCATCTTGACTCCGTGAAACATCTTGTCGCGTTCTAGATCACTTTTCTTGACATTGTTATCCAGTATAGAAATTGATTCAAATTATCTTGCTTCACGTAACATCTCTTGCTGTACGTTATAATCTAACGTATTATGTTTTCTTGATTTAATTTTGTTTTCTCTCACACCTTGCATCAAATTGAATTGTATCTTGTTTTCCATTCAACTTTCTTTTGCTTCAAATTGAACTGTAAAGATCATGTATCTTGTTTTAATTCAATTCTCTTGACATGTTACCAATGCTGGATTTTAAGCTACTATGGTAGGGTATCTTGTGTCAACCTTTCTTGTTTGAATTCCGGCTCCTCCAGCCATAATCTTGTACTTCTTGCATAGTAGTATACTCTCTCTAGTCTTATCTTTGAATAGGAGGGAGTGTTGGAAATGGATATTCAAAATAAGACTGTCATGGACCGTCTCATGGATCATACATATTTGTTGTGTTGGTAACACTGTTTCTCGACTCATTCTGGGGGGCTCGTATACTACGATCCCCTCTCTCGCCCCACTTGCTCTTGTGCTTGCCTTGTGTCATTTACTTGTCTCCGCGTACGCTCTTGATTCAATCTTTAACTTGTATACTCGTAAAACCAAGTGTTAATACAGTTTTTTCTAGTTCCAAAAACGTGTGTACTCTCTGACTTCACCCTATCAGGTATTGTACATTGAGTATCGACGTAAAACGGTGAGTAATCCTCATAATTTATGTAAGGTTATAGAAAGACACCTTCCTTGTTTCTATATCATTGAAACCTCTATTCGGATAATAATGTACCTATATTGTGCAGAAAGCTAATATCTATATATGCTACGGTACGCCCTACCTAGGTAGGTAGGGTGTATCGTGCATGTACGACAACCCTGCATCACACACACTTGCAGTCTCTCAGAGTCGATCGTAAGTAGTCTAAAAATATTGAGGTAGATCGCCAGCAGTTCAAGTTTGAGCACCCCTGACGTAGGGTGTCTAGACTAAGAGCGTCTAACTCTGAGTGTCTAGATTATGTTCAGACTGAATCGGATTGTGTCGAGACAATATCAGATTGTGTCAACACTATACCAGATTGTGTCTGGACTAGGTATATCAAATTATGTATAAACTATACAATTTGTGTCTAGACTTGATAGGATTTTTTTTTTAATTTTTTTTTATGTTTTGCATAAATTTTATTAAACAATAGTAGGTACAACAGTAGTATAGTACAATGGAGTTACAAAATGCTACGACTCTTTTTAAGTAAATATACTCGTGCTAAGAGTCGGAGCCTAATTTACATTACAAAATTGAAAATTGAAACTTGAACAAAAAGTGGAAACAACAACAAAAGGAATTTCGTGCTTGATAAAGAATAACATCCAAATAAAAAACAAAAGGTAATTCGCGCTTGGTAAAAAATAACATCCAACCAACCGAAGGCGCTATTGTCATCTACAAGCTACAACCACCGAACAAACCATGTGAGGTATAGGTTTAACATACAGTTAGTTACACGGCGTGTATTAAACTTACGTCTGGGCATTACAAGGAAGTTACTCTATCTATTTTTAATTTTTTCAGAAAAGGATTTTTTAACCTCTATTTTAAATTTAAGTAAAGATAGCTGTTGTGTCATCATGTCTCTTGGCAAATTGTTAAAAACATCAACTCCCCAGGTGCTGTACAACCGCATTCCCAATGCAGTGCTCATTCTGGGTTTCAGCAGGGTTGAATACCACCTCGGTTTTTTCAGCAGTATTTTTATGAATAACTTTTGCATTATAAATACTGGTCTTATTTTTGTACTGAGAGCCGGTCCCCACGCAACTATGCCATATATAAGCAGCGGCTGTATGATTGCCGTGTAGAACAGGATTTTCAGCTTCTTCATCATGTACCCCCTCACCACCACACATATTGGTATCAATGAACGGAGCTTTCTGCATAATTCTCCAATATGGGGTTCCCAAGTTAAACACTCATCGATCAGAACACCCAAATATCTCGTCTGTGAAACCTGATCGATAACAGGACAATTGCAACCAACGCAATCATAATCGGCATGACATGCAAGCTTCCCTATCCATGGTACTAGCGTTGCCCTTGAGGCAAATGCAATAAACTTAGTTTTTTGAAAATTAAGATGTAGGTTTTTAGTTGTGAACCAATTCAAAAGGGCTGTAGGATTTTTCTCGGTTTTAGCAGCCACTTCCTCCCAATTCTGTAGTTGTGTAGACTGTATCAGAATGTGTCTAGACTGTGTGCCAATTTCGAAGGGGCTTCGAACAAGTTTTCTCCATGCTGAACCCAATCGATTGTAATAATTACATCAATTATTGAAAAAAATGATCCACAAAGAGAAAAACTCTGCAAATTATAGGCACAGTGGTATATTATCTTCTTTGTGCCCCCACCCTTCTGCCTAGATTACAATGTGATAATTTTTTAATAATTATTATCTAGCTGTGTAAATTATCACCAATTATTGTTAAGATTATCAATTACTATTAATTAACTCGATATCTGAAATTCATGTGCTGTTCGAGTCAGCTGGGCAAGTATGAACATTGACCCGACAGGATGATTGATCGCCGCTTGATTCACCATCATGTTGACGACTTTCGATCTGCTCCAACCTTGAGCCCTCATTGTGAACAAACAGCTAGTCGAAAGAAGCTCCGGATGGTCTTAAAAAATGCAAAAAATGAAACTCTATTTACATGTCTACAACATCAAACTAGACAGTAACTGTCAATTTGAATTTTGAACTGTTCAATTTGAATTTTTCGAGGTATGAATTTTTCCGTTAAGCTAACCTAACATTATATTCGTGATCGGCGTGTGTTTTTCGAGATTATCTTACCAAAATCGACTGGGACCCCATATTTTGAGTAGAGATTCGGATTCAGCGTCGAAATATACATAAGAATAGGTGAGTTTTGTCAAAAGAATAGACCACTTTTGGTTTATTATCTTCAATAATGAACCATTGGAATCGCCCAAAGAAAAAAAAATTTTAACCCCCCCTCAAAATTTGTTGGTTTACGTTTCAAGATACGTAGATTCAGAAAATCGAATAAAAAAAAATCCGTCCGTCCGCCGTCCACGGCACTTTGCCCAGTTAGCGTTGAGCTAAAATTACGAAATTTGGTTTCTGGGTTTGGACCAGCCCCACAATGATCCTCGAAACTTTTCATAACCCTAGGTCAAGGGGAAGGGGTTCAAAACGAATTTTGACATTTTGAAAATTCCATATCTCGAAAAATTCATATAGAACGGTATGTTTTTTATTTCATATTTAGATAGAGTTTGTTCCGTAGAATTTTTTAAAACCATCCGCAGCTTTGTACGACCAGCCGTTCGTTCACAATGACGGCTCAAAGATTGTGCCTCACCACACGATCGTGAATCAAACTGTTGAAATACAGGTCCATTTTCATACAAACATGCTCTTTGGAACATCATATGGCTTAAGTGATGTCGAGTTTGTTGTTCTGAGGTGCGTTTCGTGCTACGGAAATGAAGGTTATTCCGAATGTTTCTTGGTAGGTACTTCTATATAGAAAAATTATTACCGACGTAGTATTAAAAACCCCAGAATTATATCGTATTAATTAATCATAATTAATAATAATAATTATTAATAATAAATACAAATTATTAATACCTAACAATAAATTATAATAATTTTCACTAGGTACTTGATAAAATTGTTAATAATTAGTGATAATTGATAATAATAATTAATCTAACATTTAGGATCTTGACATTTAGACCTAGTGATCTAGACAGAAGGGTGATCTGCACAAGGAAGATAATAAACCGTTGTGTCAAGAATTTGCAGAGTTTTTCTTTTTTGTGGGCCTGTATAATTAATGATAATTCATAATAATAATTAATCTATCATTCAGTGATCTAGACAGAAGGGCGATCTGTACAAAGTAGATAATAAACCGTTGTGTCAAGAGTTTTTTTCTTCGATTTTCTGAATTTTTGTTTTCTTTGGCGATTCCAATGGTTCATTGTCAAAGATAATAAACAAAAATCCAAGGCCTTTTAGTGGCAAATGTCTTTTGAAACGTGCAGCTAAATACTACGAATAGGAGCGAATCCCACGGCACTCCGACGTTACGACGAGAAACTTGATTTCATGTCCTCCCGCGCCGGCGTCATTAATCCAGTCTGCAGACTCTCGTCCCGACATCCGCTGCAATTATCAAGTGATTCCGAGGGGTCTCGAGGGCGATGTTTAAGAGTCATTATCTGCACTTGATATTGCACCACGTCCATCTTACTAACCCAGTTCGGAGCTGTATTCGCCTGTTTGTTTTCCTCGTGATGGGAAACATGACTGCCAGGAGGAGTAATTAGCGAAAATCGGTTCGTTGCCACAGTTTTTGTGTGGTTTTTTTCTCTCTCTCTCTTCCTTCTCCTGCAGCAAACCGGAGGACGACCGGACCAGGCGAATGGGGCAAGCGGATCGCAGAACGCATTTCGCACGAGCGATCGTAACGTCGGTTCTTGGTGTTGGCACCCAACCTCATGGAATCACCTGGCTAGCAACTCACAACTTATGTTGAAAACAAGATTATAAAAATATATTCATTCTATTGCATTCCACGTTATTACAAGTGGCGACGAGGATGGGATAAAAGGGGTTAAGTGGATTTGGACAGAAGAGCGTCAGCAGAAAGTGGAAAAGCTGAAGAATGTGCTGACGTCGGCAGACACTCTGATTCACTACAATCCAGAACTGCCCCTTGTTTTATATTCGGATGCCAGTCAAACAGGGGTCGGCGCAGTTTTGTGTCACCGGTTTCCAGACGGGAAAGAACGCCCAATCGCCTATACATCGCGCAAGTTGAATGCTGCTGAAACCAAGTACTCAGTGATAGACCGGGAAGCTTTAGCAATCATGAACGGGGTGAAGAAATTCGAAAGGTACTTGTATGGAAGGAGGTTCATACTGCGAACAGACCACAAGCCCTTGGCTTATTTGTTTGGTGAAAATGCGGTACTTCCACGGGTGGCCTCATGCCGGGTGAGTAGATGGGCGTTGATGCTTGCAGAATTTGATTTTTCGGTGGAATACATTGCAGGGAAAGACAATTGCCCGGCCGATGTGTTGTCAAGGTTGCCTTTGGAAGAGGAGGGTACAGCGGGAAAGGATTTCGGCTTGAAGATAGCGCAAATTCGGCTCAAGGACGTAGCCATTTCAAAAAAAGCTTAGTGGCTGACCCTGTTCTAGGGAAGGTGATTCGCTACGTACAGGACGGGTGGCCACATAAGGAGGTGGTAGGAAACGACTTACGTACGTTTTTTGAGAAGAAAGACGAGCTTTCTTTTGAAGAAGGGATCCTGTTATGGACGGGTAGATTGGTGATCCCTACTTCTTTGAGAGATAGGGCAATGGAAATTTTGCATGAAGGTCATCCAGGATCATCGGCTATGAGATCGGTCGCGCGGTTACATCTGTGGTGGCCAGGAATGGACAAGCAGATTGAAGAATTTTTGAAGTCGTGCGCGTCTTGCCAACGGAACAGACCCTGGGACCCAGAATCGCCAATTTACTCTTGGAACGTGCCTGCTGAGGTGTGGTCTCGACTTCATATTGACTTTGCAGAGGCATTTGAAGGACATAGTTGGTTAGTGGTTGTGGACGCCACTAGCAAATGGCAGGAGATAGTAGCCATGAAGCAACATAATGCTGGGAAGACTGTGACTGCGTTGGAGGAGATGTTTGCCAGATTTGGCCTCCCTCGTGTTATTGTTTCGGACAATGGGCCCCAATTCACGTCTAAGGAGTTTCAAGAATTTTGTACCAATCGCAACATAAAGCACGTTACCTCGACACCATATCATTCACGGACGAATGGCCTGGCAGAACGGGCAGTAAGGACCTTCAAGCAGAGAATGTTGTCATCAAGGAACGAGGGTTCTGTACAGGAACGGTTGATGAAGTACCTTTCCTCGTATAGAGCCGCCACCCATAGCTCCACCAATCGGTCCCCAGCCATGATGATGTTGGGACGGGAACCCCGAACGCGCTTATCGCTCTTAAAGCCAAACTTTGGGGCGCACATGGAAGATACGGTGCAGCAACAGCAGCGCCGGGGTTTCTATTACAAGGAGTTCTTGGTAGGGGAAGATGCCTGGGTAAAGAGGAAGAAGGACGACAAAGGCTTCATCAAGGCTCAAGTAATTGAGTGCACAGGGCCCTTATCGTATGTGGTGGCTACGCGCGATGGACTGGAGTGGAGGGTACACGCGGACCAAATGAGGAAAGCGCCAATGTCAGCCGGAGGGGGAGGGATGTTGGCACCCAACCTCATGGAATCACCTGGCTAGCAACTCACAACTTATGTTGAAAACAAGATTATAAAAATATATTCATTCTATTGCTCACCACGTATATTCCACGTGATTACACTTGGGAAACTCGTTGACCACGCGGATGGTGAAATAGCGGTTAATTTGGCCAATTCATGACACCCTACAAAACAGACGCAAATCAATAGACTGCCTTCGGAAATGTATTAACTAACGAAATGCATTTTGCACAAGAATAAAATGACGGATTTCCGACCTACGACCTAACGACTGGTCAGAAATGGAAACTTTGGAAGGGGAAAATACGGTTGCTCATATGTGGACTGAAGGACGCGCAACAGCCTTCGGTTGATGTTCGTGTTTATACCAAAATCACCCTACTAAACCTCTAGGAATGCTGGTATTTTGAGGATAATACTTTAACGCGTTCGTTGAGTACTTTTTTTTTTTAGGAAAATATGTAAACCCAATCATGTTCAAAGATTTTATACAATAACAAATTATCAAAGTTTTGAAAAATCTCTAGCGAACTCAAGAGCTCCTAATGTCAAAGTGCATGAGTTTGTGTGTCTTGTAATTTTGTTGTTTGAAAAGTTGAGTGAAAAAAACGTAAAAAAAAAAACTCTGCAAATTCTTGACACAACGGTTTATTATCTTCTTTGTACAGATCAAGGCCGGGTTGAATCATAGGCGACATAGGCCTGCACGATAATTAAAATTACAAAATAACGTGACTGGGCATGACATGCCATGACATGACACATTGTGTTATTAGTGTTTTCAGGCAATACAGAATATTTAGCGCAATTTCACTTCAGTACTCCAGCCCCCTTTCTCCCTCGTCACCGCCCTCGTCCTCCCCCGCCCTCCTCCTTATTGTTGTAATGCATCAATACTCCGGCCCCCATTCCACACGTCACCGCCAATTGCCTGCTCCTACAGCACCGTCCTCAAACCACCGCCTTCCACCGCCCTCTTCCACCACCGCCCTCTTCCACCACCGCCCTCTTCCACCGCTGTCTTCCACCGCCCTCTTCCACCGCTGTCTTCCACCGCTGCCTCCACCGCCGTCCTCCCCCGCCGTCCTCCTTATTGTTGTAATGCATTAATACTCCGGCCCCCATTCCACACGTCACCGCCAATTGCCCGCTCCTACACCACCGTCCTCAAACCACCGCCTTCCACCGCCCTCTTCCACCACCATCTTCAAACCGCCGTCCTCCACCGCCGTCACCCCCACCGACCTCCCCGCTCACCTCTTTCCCACCCACACCCAAAAGCGCCCACAAATACAATTTATTAAGTAGAACTTAACTCGTGAATGACTGACGACACAACTCGATTCGATTTGATCAACTTTTTTTCGAGTTGTTCGACTTTCCGATATCGAGTTAATTAATAATAACCAGTCAGAATGATTAATAATTACTAATTATAAATAATACTAATTGTTCACTACTTCATAATAATAATTATTAGTATACATTTAATAAAATAAAATACAAAAAATTACTAAGTCAAGTAGGTAATAAAAAAATCACAAAATGTATTGAATATTGTTTACTATAAAATACATCCAACAGCATACATTTAATAAGATAAATCATGATCCTCTTCTTTCATTGTGTTGTAATCGTAATGCAACACTCGATGCTGATGCCGAGTATTTGTAAAAACAAAAATTATTACTAAAACCTGTGAATCTCATAAATTGAACTGTACCTAAATGTTAAAAGCAGAAAGGAATAACATCTGAAACCGTTAGTTATAACTAATTGTGTGCTTTGATTTACAACGTAGACGATCAATAAAGATAACTTTATTAATGTCGATCGGACAAAAAACCGAAAACCGAAAAAACCGACTTTGGACGATCGGTTCTCGGTTTCGGTTTTTTCCCAAAAACCAGTAAAACCGACAACCGAAAACCGAAACCGACCCATCCCTAGTTTTATTCTATAATTACATGTGGTAATTAGTCGATACAGATGTAAAATGGACGAAAAATAATTTTGTCCAGCTAGATTCGTGAAGCGACACACTGTGCGTCGTGCTGTGGATTAGGTTGTGGGCAGGGTCTGATTGGCGATAGAGGCGCGCGCCACAAAGGGGTGGTACGTTGTAGCAGACAGAGTAGATAGTACTTGTTAGTACATACTTTATACACAAACGTGATTGTGAATGTACGGTGCTAGAGTATTTGTGAATGTAATGATGCGCAATGATGTGACAATGACCCCCCCCCCCCCCCACAACGAGCCCAGGGCCTCCACCACAGGAGGAGCCTAGGGGCCTGTATTGGTTTATTATCTTCAATAATGAACCAATGGAATCGACCAAAGAAGAAATTTGCAACCCCGTCAAAATTACGTATCAAGACACGTATATTCCGAATATCGAATTGAAAAAGATCCGTCCGTCCGCCCCTTTAGAGTTGTGCTAAAATTGCGAAATTCGCTTTACGTGTTCGGACGAACCCCAAAACGAAACCTCGAAACGTTTCATAACCCTAGGACCAGGGGAAGGGGTTCAAAGCGAATTTTCAAATTTTGATTAATTCATATCTCGAAAAATTCAGTTGAAACGGTACAGTTCTTAGTTTTTTAGAATTTTTTAAGACCATCCACAGCTTTGTACGACCAGCTGTTCGTTCACAATGAGGGTTCAAAATTGAAGCAGATGAAAGTCGTCAAATATCGAGTTGACTAATAATGATTATTAATAATAGTATTTATTAGTAATTATTAATAACTAAGAATATTTACTAATCATGGATAACAATTTCCACTAGGTACTTGATAACAGTAATTAATAATCAATGATAATTCATAAAAAGAATTATTCAATAACTTAGTGCTCTATACAGAAGGGTGATCTGCACAAAAAAGACAATAGGTAAATAGTTTTTTTCCAGTCGAGTTTCTGAATCTACGTATCTTGAAATGTAAACCAAAAAACTTTGAGAGGGGTTAAAAAAATTTTGCTTTGGTCGATTCTAATGGTTCATTATTGAAGATAATAAACCAAAACGATGAGTGACGGGGGGGGGGGGGAGCCCTAGACATACCTACATGACAAATCATGACTTACAATAATAAATTACACATCAAACTTTGCCATGATTCTACAAATTTGCTTTTTTTTTCTTCCCTTCGAAGTTGTTACGTTAGGTTTGACGTGTGTGAGGCGAGAGGAATCTCATGAATGAGGAGGAACGATTGAAACCGCAAGGCGATACGAGGGTCAGGATGAGGAGGAAGTCGACTCCGCTTCGGATCAGCTGAGCTGAAAGACCTGCAAGACCCCTCAAGGTCCAACGGACACGGGGATCCCCACCGGGTTCGAAACGGCCTATCCCACCACCACCATCACCACCACCACCGTCGCCTTACGTGACGACGCTCCGAATCACCATCTGAAGGCTCCCGTGGCGCCCGTGTTTTGAGGACCCCCGCAGTACCGCGAACCGTGTTGCGCTAGTGACATGTCACTCGGGAACTACACGGGTGACCTGGGAGGGGCAGCGCCCCCGGCGTATCCGGCGTTTTACACCCGCGTCACGGCCGGAACGCCGGGCGGACGTTCGACTCTTCACGCCGTTTTGGACTACGATGATGACGAGAATGTTGGACCTAAAGGGCAGGCGTCGCCGTATCCAATGCCGGGTAACCAGTACTCGTCCGGCGGCCCGTATCCATATCAGGGTCCGAGAGGGCCCGTCGTCGTAAAGAACGACTCCGTCGCTGTAGTTCCGCTCTACTCCTACGGCCCGACACTCAGTAGCAACGGCAGCTTCGTCCATATACCGGTCAGTACCTATTAAAAATACTCCCGTTCAACGATTTTAATGTCGTTGGAGTCGAATTTCCAACATTTATTTGGTTACTCAAGGGAAAACTTCCTTATAGTTATTTAGGGAATCACCCGAGTACAGTGTTTTCAGTTTTCTATTGGTTTTCAACGTGGAATTTTTCAGATTTTGATATTTTTGGAGACGAATTTCCAAAATCAAAGTACTCGACGGAAAACTTTCCTTATTAGAGTTATATGATTACTCCTTATTATAAGATTATTAGGTATAAGATTATCCTTATTAGATTTTTCAGATTTTGATCTTTGGAGACGAATTTCCAACATCTAAGTATTTGGTTACTCAAGGGAAAACTTTCCTTGGAGTTATCTAGGGAATCATCAAAGTACAGTGTTTTCAGTTTTCAATTGGTTTTCAACGTGGAATTTTCTGATTTTGATACCGTTGGAGTCTTATGTTCAACATCCCTGGGGGAAATTTTTCTTTGACGTTATTTAGGGAATCATCCAAGTACATCATCATTTTCAGTTTTCCATTCAACGTTGCATTTTTCAGATGTTGATATCTGTTCTGCCGCACAGAAGACACCTACTCTTCACTTTTCTCATGACGTCATCAACCTCGATCCATGCTATCCATGCCACTTCTATCCATGTCGCCCCTTTCCTATTTTAATAATTCTCGATAATTTAATTACTATTCTATTCATAAATAATGTTCGGTATTCAGGCCCATTCTGACTTTTCCATATCCGAGCAGCGAGGGGTTTACTTTTCGAAGGGAAACTTTTAACGTACTTCTATTAAAGAGTGTGTTGTGAGCCCTGCGCGGCCAAAAGAAAACCTCCCAGAGCTTTGTAAAATCTGGGGTGAATTCGTATTCTTTGTTCTGGCGACATTCTTGCTCCGATCGTTCTGTAATTATTCTTGTGATCATTAAATTTAATCTTGCATCAAAATCGTGCGATTTATTCTTGTGCCCGGTAAAACAATATCGTAGAAAAACATTCCTTGTAGCATTTATGGAAAACATCTAAGTATTTTCAGTTTTCCATTGGTTTTCAACGTTGAGTTTTTATGATTTTGACATAATTAGACTCGTATTTTCAATATCCATTTCTTTACCCAGGAAAAATGTTCCTTACAGTTAGTAAGTGTTTTCAGATATCAATGGGTTTTCAACGTTGAAACCCCGCAGTGCTTTTTCAACCGGAAAATTGTCCAATTGTCCAGATCAGCACCTCCTCACTGCTTTTCTTTGTTAGTGAAATCCCCAAGATTTTCAGATTCCTTTTTCTAAATAAATCCAACACAGATGATCGAAGGAAACACAGCAATAACTCTAGCAATTTTTTCCAGCGACAAAAAGCACTCTCTGCTGTTTCAAAATTCAGTTCTCAGCAGAAAAGCAAAGTGGAGAAAAACTCTTGTTTACATCAAAAATCGATGCCCCAAGAAATTGGAAGGAGAAACAGTTTTTACTTCAGAATCATATGGCGAAAAAATCTTGTTAAAATATTGAAAATTGAAATCTTTACCAGCGGTTGAATCTACAGCTAAATTGGTCCAACGAGTAAACCTCCTGCGTTCAGATTTCATAAGTCCACTCGATGAGCGTTATAGCCAATCGCAAAAAATATATTTTGGTTAATCATCTCCGATAGGTAATGAACCATTAGAATCGACTAAGGATTTATAGTATATTTCAAAGACAATAACGAAAATTTGTGGTTTTGCCATCTTCAAATTCGTGTGTAATTACTTACTTTTGGCTGTACGTATAAACCTAATGTTATTTGGACGTTGAGCTAGAAAGCTCTAAAACGGAATGGCACCCCGAAGATCTAGAAGAAAACCCTGTGTTCTAAAAATATTGAAGCCAATCAAATGCCAAAAAACTAAACCTTTTGGCTTTTTGACCTTTTTTCAACAAAAAATAAAAAATTCCAATGCTTCATTATCGAAGATAATAAACCAAAATACTGAAATAGGAATTCAACCCAAATTAAGAATCGTCAATGTCAAATTCAAAGTAATAACCAACAAAACTCCAAATGGATTCATTATTTTCCCATCACAGGCGATTGAACCCAATCAATTAGCATCTCATAATCTTGTTTTATTTAATTGACACATTTATGGTATTTCCCAATCGACTTCAGGATTTTCCGAACCAAATAAAGAATTTTCTGATCGAAGGTTAAAACAAACAAACAAAGTTCCATTTGAGCAGTATGAATTACTGAGCGAATTCTACTCAATCTACTTTACTACATCATCCGGCGTTTTTGAAATGAAAGTATCCCACATTTATCACTACAGTGCTCATTCATAAACTTTCATCGTGTTTTCACCACTAATTAATTGGGAATTATGTAAGTTTGAATTGAAATGTAAACTAAATCAAATGCTTGCATACGAGTCTGCAACACATTGGGACATTTTATGTCTTTAAAGAAGGGATTCAAGGGCCTTCGAACTATACTACATCACCTACCTCAGTAGAGTAGTTGTTATACTTAATTGAAAGGTTCATCATAAATTATGAAGCTTGCATTCGTCTTGAAAATATAAATGATTGAGAATGATCACCTGTGTGTAAACAATTATTTAAACAATCACGCTCATACCGCAGCTTGTCGGCCACGCACTCCGCAGTGGTTAACGTAATATGGTTAGGTAAATCGAGAGCTATCCAACGAGTGGTGAACGATTTGCATGGGTTGGAAAATGAGGAAGTTAGTTTTCGTCAACAGTTTTCGTCAACAATTTTCGTGACGATTTTTTTGTTTGTGTGCCATAGCAAAGACATAAAATGTCAATAATGGTTTATTGCTTATAACTTTGACTTCCCTGTATGTTCGTTGATTTCACGGATTTTATGATGCTTTGAGCAATTTTCATTCACAGGTTTGAGCAGTTGCTGATTGCCGGATAAAAATAAACAAGGACGTTAATAATTCAACATTTTGTAGCGGTTTCGCTCTTATTATCAACAGAAATGGTGATTCCCACACTTCTTCCAGTTCCAATTTGATGCAAACTATTATTTTCTCGAGCGATTTCCCAATCATATTATTGAAATTTATTGTAACGGTCAGCAAATGGTCACATGGTTTTGGCACTTCCTCTTTCTGAACGATCTCCAAACGATCGCGGACCTTCCCCTCGATATCCCGGCCCCTTATCACAACCCAAATGATTATTTAACGAGAACGATACACCCGGGGACAATATACCGTGTATCAAGGCCGAAATATACTCATCATCGGTAATGTTCAATTAAGTGATATAATCCGTGTAAATATGATGGGCACCGGTATCGGCGGGAATATCCTTATGCCGTGGTCGATATTTCTAATGATGCCACGGTCGGTGAGAGGGTAATCAGTACTTTCCCTCGTCCCTGGAAGAACAACAAGAACGGATGACAACAACCTCGAGACGCTCCGATTTTTAAATCAATGAAAATTGCTTAGCAAAACGTTTCAAATCAACTTCCATCCACCTCAAAACAACGATAGGGAACATTTCATGAGCTTACAAAAAGGGGTATTTTGAAAAAAAATAACCGATTCGTTATGTTATTTGGGTGGCTATTGCATGTTAAAAAATACATTCCAAGTAACCATTAAAAAAAGAGAAAAAAAGAGAAAAAATAAAAAAAAGTCACAATGATTTATAATCACAATTGAAATATGATTGACTTGAAATTTGGACGTAAAATGGCGCGCGGTGGTGACATCAACCACCGTCAGCCCTCCTCGGCCATCTCGCACATTTCAGGAAGGGTGGCTACCGTTTTTTGTGACTGTACGATGGTAGCTTTGATTTAATTGTTCCCCGACCAATCAGCTGCTCCAGCGGTTCTGACGTCGTTCTGACGTGCGCTTTTTATGAACATAATTACGTTTCTCTATCCATAAAAAATCAGGATAAACTAATTTCGGCGAGTCATTCACGTTTTTGAAGCGATTCTCACTCAATAAAAATTACAAAAAAAAAAAAAAAAGCTGCACTATTGTGGGCTCAGAAACGAATTTATATTACTACAACTCTGCAAATTCTTGACACAACGGTTTATTATCTATATAACTTAATTCAGAGACGATTTTCGTATTCTTTGAGTATTTTCGAAAAATTTCACTTAAGTTAGGGTTTATAGGTTTATAGGGAAGCCGAAATATAAAAATCTTAAATGCTTCCTTCCCGTGAGACAGATGAATATTATTATTGGTATTTAAGATTATAAGGGTTTGTAAAGGGACATACATGTAAGAGGTCTAATTCGTACAGCGACAGGTAAGAGTGGCAGATGGGTCCATCCCGAGTTCTGCCCGTCCGGGACAGGTAACAGAGATAGATGGACACACCCCGAGTTCTGCCCGTCAGCGACGGGACCGCCAGCTAGTCTTCTTTTAAATCCATAATGCTTGAGGTTGAGCAAGTTTGATGCAATTCAATTTTCAAATTGCCTCAGTCAAATCGATTTCGGTAGAGTAATCCGCAGCTGTCAAGATAAATCATACAAATAGAAACCCATTATAAACCAAAAAAAAAAAAAAAAAAAAAACATGGTTTACTTTGTGTTTTCGAGAGTTTTTGATATTAAATTGTTGATATCGAACTAATCTGGTGGGTTGGATCAGCGCCTTGACTTTAGGTTTAGCGTCCGCTTCCGAATTCCAGGGCCGCTGTGCTGCGAGCTCCGCCCATCAGGTAGTCGAGTCTCGCGTTGGGCGCGGCGTTCTCTTCCTGCAGTAGGTGGACTATACAAGATGTCGATCCTGTTTGTGCAGAGAGAACAAAACAACCCTCAGAGACCTTCAGTGGCACCGTATTCAGTGCATACTTACAGGGCGTAGCGAAACCCGTTGTGCTGCCAAACTTTGAAACCCTCAATAGGCAAATTCAAATACCTGGATGACCAGAGCGTTCCGCAAGACGGTCTTGAGTACCTCAAGTTATTTATTTATTTGACTATTTTCAAAAAATACAAATACATCAAATGATCATTTGATGTATGTTATACAATTAACTATTATATAATATATGATGTCGGTACATGTTGAGGCTTCCTTCGACAGGGTAATCCCGAGGGGCGCCCGACCCTTCCTACCTGCCCAACCCCTCGATGTGTAAATTGCGCGCGGGATGTGCTTTTATTAAAAGTAATACTATGTTTTTATTCTTCTACCCCGTCCACTTGATCTACCTATATGTCCAACTAATCTATAAGGTACTAATCAGTTGATTGGGGGATGTTTTTATTCCGCAACCCCGTCTACTTGATCTAATTGTCCAACTAATCTATACGGAACTAATCATTTGATCGGGGGATAAACCCAAGGAACTAGTCAAAAGTAGCCGTTCATTCCACTAAGTTTTAATACAAAATAATAATTAATTAATACAAAATTAATTTTGTAATATCAATTGATATTACAAAAAAAAATTGATAATAATAACGCTTTGAGGCTGGGAGTGGGGGCTATAGTGCGAACTGACTCTAAAGGCCAAGCTATAAGGAGATAGGCTGCCCTGGAAGTATTTCTCAAGTTGAACTGTTGTTGTACGGTTTTTTCTATATTAAATATAGAAATTTTGTACGAATCAACTTCAATTTAATTGAAACCACGCAAGGGGGCGGGGGTTCTTAAAGGTCCTATTTTTTCAATTTTTCGCTTATATAACGGAAACGGTGTACTTTTTGATATACCGTACGTAATGCTAAATGGAAGCTGTTAAATTCATATACAAATTTGATTTCATACGTTTTGTAACAATTCCCAACCGTTTCCGAGATGGTCAGACTCGAAAATCGATAATTTTCAAAAATCTTTGCCTCTCGTTTTAAGAATATAATATATTCTTAAAATATATTCATATTATCTGAATATAATATATTCAGCCATATTATGGCTGAATGCCAATTTATCTCGACCAGGTTATAAGTTAGAGCAGTTTCAAGATTCCGTCAAATTTCCACCTATTTTCATTTCTCTCATCATTTTTGACCCAAATCCTTCAATTTACAACTAAATATAGTGTACTATTTAGTGCATATAGTCACTGCATACTGATGTACACCGGCTTATATACTCACATGTTACATTTAAATACACATATAAATGGTACCTATTCTCCTTCGCTTTGACTTCAAAATGGCTAATATTCTGCCTTAGCAGTCACTAGTTACTGGTGTAATGTAGGTATTGTAGTCAGAGAGAAATAGAATTTTGCTATGAACACGAATTTTTTATATGGAGAAAAAGGTTTAAAACTGATTTGTCATCTACAAAAAATAAACATTAAATTCATTGATCGGTTTTTGCCCGTTTTGGGTTGTGAGGGCCTGGAGTTCAATGATGTACATGGAGCCCATTTTTTCATGTGGTAGTTTCCCAAATCTATGGAATTTGAAGAAAAAAACATGGAAATGACTCCTGATGGAGCCGTGATATTGATTCTGATGTGTGTCTGGGTCAATGATTGGACGTGGAAATCCCGAAAATTAGATTGACGCTCTCCCGCAGTTCGATATCATCTGTTTGGAAATTACAAAGATTTGAATTGAACTAGAAACGAACCAATAGCATGAAGGAAACTATCGGCGTTGCAACAGGACAATGAGAAGCAATGTTTGTGAACAAGTGTATTACACAATAATTGTGTAATACACTTGTTCACAAACATTGCTGTTCACAAACAGGTATCATTCGCAAGTTGCGAATGATATCTACACTCAGGTTTTGGTTTATTTTTACATCAGATTTTGGTTTATTATATTCGATAACGAACCATTAGAATCGACCAAAGAAACATTTTTTGAACCCTCCTCAAAATTTGAGGGTTTACCTACGTTTCAAGATATGTCCGCCGGTTTATCTTCTTGGAGCAGATCACCCTGATCTAATTCCCGAAATGATGAAAGCTCATACCAAATTTAATAAAACAAATAGGTATTGTTTAAAAAATGTACAGACAAGAAACCTTAGTAAATATTGCATTGTCATCCATCCTCGACCTATGTTTAAAATGTCAAGACTCTAGCTCATCATCCAAAATCAATCTGTTTAAACTAATAGGTATTGTTTAAACAATTTTGCGGCTAAGAAATTGAGTGAATATTGCCTTGTCATCCATCTTTGACCCATGTTTTAAAATTGAAAACTAATTTGTTTAAACAAATAGGTATTGTTTAAAGAATTTTTCAGATAAGAAACCGAGTGAATTTGTATAGCCATTTTTAAAATTACAAGACTCCAGCTCATCATAAAAATTATATTTGTTCAAACAAATAGGTACCTATTGTTCAAAGAATTTTACAGAAAGAAACCGAGTGAATATAGCATTTTCATCCATTCTGACTTATCTTTAAAATTTCAAGTCCTAGCTCATCTAGCTCATCGGGAAGTTGAAAAATAAGTTAATCGATATTAATCAACTCATCAAAAAACCATGTGCTGTTCGAATCAGGTGGGTCAGCATGAACATTGACCCGACCGGTTGCCGCATGAATCACCCTCTTGTGACGACTTTAGATCAGCTCCAACTTTGAGCCGTGACTGTGATCAAAGTTTTGGGCTCACGACAGAGGAGTGAATATTGGCGAAATCGAGGGCATCCTGGCGGCCAATGTATGGTCAGAAGGTAGTAGATAACAATGTAATAATAGCTTCGTTCCAGGTCCGACAGAAGTCGACAGGGACATGGGCAGTACGCCCGACCGCTGTTCCAGGTCCCTTTTCCGTCCGACATTCACTGTTGACAGCTGTTCCAGGTCGAACTCGGAGGGTTGCGGTCGGTACCTGTCGAACTGTATAACCATATCCCCCCAAAAACAACTCCGTTGTAAAAACTGGCCCGCCAAAAAACCTCAGCCGCAAAAAGGAATGATATCCATTTTGCCCGCCAGCCACATACATAGGATGCTCGGTGCTTCGCACCTCGCTGTTGAGTATGCATATAGAAACCTGATCCTCCTACCCCTAACCTCCACCGTCAATGTTTTCCTGTTCCCTGTCTCCTTCCCACAACCCCCTCTCACCCTTAGTCACCCTCGGTTTCACCTAATATGTTTCCTCTGTTACACCAGCAGGGAGCATTACGCTTCTTTCAATGCTGTTGGCGGGAGCTTTTTGCCAGATGAACAAGCCTGAATTGAAGCATTACTATATTATAAGTATTACTGGTGGTCACGAGTAATCAGTAGTGGTACACCTATAATGAAGTAATGCTTCAATTCAGGCTTGTTTATGTGACAAAAAGCTCCCGCCAACAGCATTGAAAGAAGCGTAAAGCTCCCTGCTGGTGTAACAGAGGAAACATATTAGGTGAAACCGAGGGTGACTAAGGGTGAGAGGGGGTTGTGGGAAGGAGACAGGGAACAGGAAAACATTGACGGTGGAGGTTAGGGGTAGGAGGATCAGGTTTCTATATGCATACTCAACAGCGAGGTGCGAAGCACCGAGCATCCTATATATGTGGCTGGCGGGCAAAATGGATATCATTCCTTTTTGCGGCTGAGGTTTTTTGGCGGGCCAGTTTTTACAACGGAGTTGTTTTTGGGGGGATATCACATCTTTTTGCATGGCTAGTTTTTGAGTGGTACTTATACAATACGGTTCCATTTCCTATCGATCCTTAAACAGGCGCCACTCTACGACAATTTTTCTGACCACCGTTCAACTTTGATGTTTTCGGAAATTAGCCAAATCAGTAGATGTGGAATTTATTCAAATCGATTGAGATTTAGTTCAAAGTTATTGAGCATATTCTAGACAACCTAGCGGACATTTTAAGACCAACCGCACCAATTTTCATCAATATTTGCGGCAGTTATTGTTGAAAATAGAAAAATCACCAATTTCAAGTCCCTAGCTGTGGATTAGTCAAATCGATTGAGATTTAGTTCAAAATTATTGAGCATATTCTAGACAACCTAGCGGACATTTTAAGACCAACCGCACCAATTTTCATCAATATTTGCGGCAGTTATTGTTGAAAATAGAAAAATCACCAATTTCAAGTCCCTAGCTCATCATCAAAATATCATTTGTTTAAACAAATAGGTATTATTTAAACAATTTTACAGACAAGAAACCGAGTGAATATTGCATTGTGATCCAGTTCTGACCTATTTTTAAAATTTCATGTCAATAGCTCATCATCAAAATTTAATTTGTATTATTACAAAAAGGTATTATTTAAACAATTTTACAGATGAGAAACCGAGTGAATATTGCAATGTGGTCTATCCCCGACTCACGGTTAAAATTTCTAGACTGTAGTTTACAGGGAAGATGAAAAAAGGTAGTTTTATTCTGGGCGTCTGGGGGTTGGGTCACATACGGCCGTTTTCGACGCGAAAGTTTAGTGTTTTTCCTAAACCTTTGCGCGCTCACTGTGAACGAACGGCTGGTCGCACAAAAATCCAATTGGTCTTAAAAGATTCGTAATTTTTCAGGTCATTCAAAAGTTAACTAAAAATTACACCGTAACAAACAGCAAACAGCATAACAAACGTGTGTGCAAAATTTCAGCTCGATCCGATTTGTCTGCTGGGCTGTAGCCCCGTCAATGAACAACAACGACAACAACAAGAACACGAAAAACGTGAAAAATAGTGGTTTTAAAACTGTTATACCCCCGACACCTGATGTTCCCGAGAGCTGAAATTTGGTTTACGTCCTCACGTGCCCCTGGAGAGTTGGTGTACAAAAAATCAACTCTCGAGACACTCAGGGGACCGAGCTACGGGATGGTGAAAACCCGAACTTGTTCCGTCGCGTAATCAGTGTCTCAGTCGCTTCGGTTTTCACGGCTTCGGTTTTCTTGGCGGGCGGGACGCTCCCGCGTCCCTAGATGATTCTGAAACCTCTGTCCTATCATTTTCATTTGATTCCTGTGCTCGCCGAGTCAACACCTCTCACTATAATTACTATAGACTCTTGAAAAATGTGTTTTCTATAGAAAATTGAACGACGAATCCGAATATACCCCGATATTGTAGTCTAAACTGCTCTGCTCTCTTCTAGGTTATTAACGAACGTGTCCAGGAATTAACGATTTTTTTTATGCTTCTTTTCAACTTCGGACGCTACCGTCCAAGACATAAAAGAAAGTGACAGTTCATATTTTTTCCCTAAACTTAAACTTTTCTGCATAGAGTAGGAACCTCAACTCTCCAGGCTCAAAACTAACATAGCAGTGATTTTTTTTTTTAATTTTCTAGTTTTTCTTTGTGTTGATCAAATCTTGTGAATGAAAAATACATCTCCAATTGACATCATATCAGTTCAACTAAGTACGGTGGTTTAAAATGTAGACAGAAAGAACTGTTATGTTATGTTTTAGTATCAGGGTACTTTTTGTGATTCTCCTTGACAGTCAAAAGCAAATACTGTGTCTGCACTTCGTCGTTGGTGAGTACAATGGTGTACAATGTATATGCTCGATAATGGTATGAGGCACCATGGAAGAGTACAACAAAATATTCACCATCGTGAGTATGACTACAAAAATCGTGATTTCCTGGACATGTTTCGTTAAATACCCTAGAAGGAAGCAGTTTAGACTCCAATATGGGGGTATATTCGTAGGCGGTACAATTTGCGTAACATCAGACTCTTCTGATTAGATACTGACCCCAACCCTGGAAGAGCAACTAGATCGGAGAACATGACCTAAATTTGGACCACCCAAGTTGTTGACCTTCAAGCCTATGCAGTTATTTCCGATTTCACGGTTACATATTTCGTCAAATACATTAACTAGCAGTTAGCGATGCTGCTAAGTTTTCTGAGATTTCATTCACATTACCATTAACATGTTAACCCCAACAGTACTTTAGCCATTCGGTCATCATAATAATTATACTCGTATATTTTTTATTTTTTTATTTAAAAAAATGCATTTATTAATCATAATCTCACATGAAGCCAATTTTCATAATTACAATAAATGATAACTTGTACAAAATAAAACAACTTCTCTTAAATTAAATGCTTCTCCCCTCTTTGAGGTGATAACCTCGTGCTGAGGGGAGGAGTATCTCCATCCTGTATTCCTGCTTCGATGGTATTATTATGTTATTAATAATTTATTTTTATATTCAAAATATTATTTGTTAAATGTTGTAGACAATTTGTAGGGTTAATTCTTCATAATGCCATGGATTGATTCCATAATAGCTTCTTTAGGTGTAACTTAAATTTACTGACAGTTTCCATATTTTTAATTTCGTTTGGCAGTGCATTGAACATTTTAACTCCTTTGTATACATATTGGTTCTGACCTACCGTAGTTAATTTGAGTGGAAGTTTTAAGTTTATATCGTTACTAAATCTTGTTCTTCCGTGTTCAACTCTGTCTATTTTCTTTTCACTCCATTCTTTGTAGACTTTAGTAACTGTTTGATAGGTTATCAGATTTTGTACCGTCATAACTTTAAATATTTCGAAGAGTTTCACAGTCGAAAAGGATCTAGGTTTCTTTAGCAATATCTTGATAAGAAGTTTTTGACAAATAAACACCATTTCCATTAGACTCTTTGAACAGCTTCCCCATCCTATTATCCCGTATGTCAGTACAGATTGAATTAGTGAAAAATAGAAACTCCTTAAATATTTCAGTGATAGAAATCCTCGGACCTCTTTACAAATAGCAATTAGCTTTCTTAATCTATTTATCATATGGCTCACATGTTTTTCCCATGATTGGCACTGATCAGTGATTATTCCTAAATATTTGGTGGATTCAACTTGAGAAACGATAGGGCAGTTACAAGATGTTCTAGTTTTACAATTTTCAGTATGACATTTTATTGATCCAATATTTGGCACCATTATTCTTTTATTACTATATGCGATGAAATTTGACTTCTCAAAATTAAATTTCATCCCAGCACCGTGGAGCCAACTCACAACCTTCTGTAAATTTCCTGTTGTAATTTCAACTACTTCCGGCCAATGTTTTCCCGTAACGATCATAGCGGTATCATCAGCGAATGATAATATTTCTCCTTTTATATTTAGATCTAAAAGTTTATTCATATATGTGATGAACAGGATAGGCCCTAAAACAGTCCCCTGGGTATGCCATGCACACTCTGCCGGATTACTTAGTACATTCTCAATTTTCACTTGCTGTATTCTGTTAGACAGGTAGCTATTAACCCAAGCCACCAAACCACAGTGGGCACCTGTCTCCAGTAAAGCTTGTACTATTTTGGCATGTGCTACTGTATCAAACGCCTTGGTTAGGTCCATATAAACAGTTAAAACTTTATCTCCCTTATCAAGGGCGTCAGATACACGAGTTGTTAGAAATGCAATAGCATCCTCAGTGCTTCTCTTATTACGGAACCCAAATTGTCTGTCATTTAATTTGTTTGTAGATTCTAAGTAATTTACTAAATGTTTTTTTACCAATTTTTCTATTATTTTTGCAAATACTGAAAGTAGTGATATCGGCCGATAGTTGTTTACATCTTTTGGGTTTCCCTTTTTATGCAATGGAATTAGAATGGCTTTTTTATAATTATCAGGGAATGTGCAGGTTTCTATACTTATGTTTATGATATGCTGTAATGGTTTTGTTATGTAGGGTTTAATTTTCTTTATTGTTTCTACTGAAATTGAATCATATCCTGGAGCTGAGCCCCCTTTTAACTCGCTTATTACCTTTCCTACATCATCCTCCGTTATCACCATAAATGGTTCAGTACTTACAGGAATGCTAGGTCGTTCCGAGTTGCAGTTTTTTCCACTTACCGACTCAGATACCCCTTTACCCACTGTGGCAAAGTAGCTATTAAATGAATTGGCTACCAATAACGGGTCCTGTTCCACTGTTAATAATTTACCATCTTGTTCTATACTAACTGTATAATTGTTATTTTGTTTTCTACCTGTACTTTTATTAATTATATCCCAAACTCTTTTTGAATTACCCTCAGCCTTTTTTATCTATTTTCCGTAATATTCATTCTTGGTTTTTTGTATGAGCTGCTTTAATTTTTTCTTATAGTTTTCCAAATTTCTAGCCAACCTAGAGTTAAACGGAGTTTTTCTTAACTTCAAACTCATTTTTTCTTTATTTCTAATCGACACCAGCAGGCCTTTCGTCATCCATGGTTTCAACTTTGTCGACTTGTGAGGACTAATTGTCTCCCTTTCAGAAACCTTATTTATGTGCGTTATGATGGTATTTTCAAAAAGTTCTGCACATTTATTTACATCGCGTTCTAAGTATACACTCTGCCACAGTTCATTCTTCATGTTTTCAATCAGTTGTTCATAATTTATTAGTTTCCTGTTTTTTATTTTTCCATCTACTTTGCTCGTTGTTGCTAAATTAATTTTCATTATTGTACTGAAATGATCCGTTACTGTCGTCTGCCAAACTGAAGACATTATTTCGCACGTTTTGCTGGATTTTTGAGTGAATATATGATCGATTGTACTTTTGCTATCCTGTGATACTCGCGTGTAGTCTGTGATACATGGCACGAATCCGTGTACAGCTAGCAGATTTAAATATTGCATTTTGACTGTGTCTGAATTATTAGCTCCTATATTGATGTTCACATCACCCGCTATAATTGTCAGAAAGTTACTCGCGGTTTTATGTTTCCCTAATTCTTCATCCAATTGCTTTAAAAAATCTTCAATCTCCTGTATTTTGTCAACAGGTGAGCGGTAAATACCATAAATCCTAATTTTTTGCCCATTCCATTCAGATTCGATCTTTACACAGGTAGAGTGAGGTAACCTAATTTCTTCAGTAGTTACATTTTTACAGTTATTATTTAAGAAAATTACAACTCCTGCATTTTGGTTAATGTATGTAGTGGAACTATAACTTTTGTACCCCTTTATAGTTTGCAGTATTTTTTCATTTGTATTCCAACATTCCGTAAAAATTATAGCATCAGCTTGAAAGTTACACATTTGCAGATTTAAAATGTATTCGTCAAAATTCTTATTAATACTACGTATGTTTGTAGATAATAATTTGAAACTATTATTAACACTTCTGCTATCATCTCCAATCAAAGAATTTAATTCCTCAACACTTGTACAAATTTTTTCATGAACCTTGTCCATATTGTCTATTTGCGAAAAAAACGTGTTAAAAACCGCCATTGTTGAAAAATAAAAACAAAGACGAAATTTCACTAACACTACTCTCCGTTTGCTCTATATGGTTTGGTTCCCCTTATTTGAAAAGAAATCCTGTAGTTTGTTTTCCTTGTCCATTTCTTCCAGTTGAGATTGATGTGTGATGTGGAGAATTTTTGCCTGCTCTTCTTTTTTCATGAGTATTCTTCCATCTGAGCTCCAAACGAATCGATACTGGTAGGCCAGGCCAACTTTCTTTGCCAACCATAGTAAACGCCTATTATACGGCGTGAGCCTCTCATTCAAGAATATTTTATTTTTTTCGCTAAAACTCGCAGATATATCTGAAGTGTAGACTCCTTTTTTTGCTTTGAACGAGCCCAGTAATTTATTCTTCACTTCTATACTTCTGAGTCTGAATGTGATGATGTTTTTTTCTTTCTTGGTTTTGGTACGGATTCTGTATGCAGTAGTTAGGTCATCGTCTTTCACATCCACTCCAACGCATTTAGATAGTTCTATGATTACCTTTTTTGCATCTTCTTGCGGTGTTTCTGGCAGCCCAAAAAGTTCGAGGTCCCTATCCAGTGATTTTTGCTCCAAATGATTGACTTTTTCAGTAAGGTTGCAGACTGCTGTTTTCAAGATCTTATTTTCCTCCGTAATTTTAGCATTCACATTGTTCATTTTTTTCATAGTGTCTTCTAGTTTTGTGATTTTCTTCTCCATGTCTTCTACTTTTCCACTATTAAATTCCACAGCTTTTTCCACACTCTTAAAACTTTGTTGCAGTTTTCTCATGTTGCGCAGAATTTCTGAGATCTTATTTTGCATTGTATTTTGTTCGGTTGTTGTCTGGTTTTCTTCATCTTCTTCCGATTCAAACTCCGCTTCCAATTCACTTTCACTTTCCACTATTTCTTGCTTCTTTTTTCAGCCTTTTTTTGACACTTGTTGCATTTCCATGTTAACTTCTTTTTGCCCAATTTTCCATAATTTTCTTGCGAGATCCCCACGCAGGCAAAGTGGTATCTCCCTTTGCATCCTCTACAAACCAGTGCTTTTTTCGGCGAGACGGTGTCAACACAACTTTCACAGTTCATTTTTACGGCTATAAGTATGTCAACTCACGCGAGTAACCGTAGAGGAATAGAGAATACCGCCTGTCGAGAAGGTGGCAGAGGAGGGGAAGGCCTATGGCACGTTATCGGTAGATCACCCGTGTGGTGGCGGGGAAGCACGATGAGAGATACGGGGAGCTAAGCTAATCCTCGGACTCTGCCCCTTTGAACGTACTAGCCGACCGATCACAAACTGTGGATTGAAGCCAATCGTACACCGATTTGCGGCTGTGAATTCGTCGAAATGCTCGAATCCTACTATTTACCGCTGTAGTATAGCTTTCTCACGACGATTACACAGTAAAACAAAAAAAAAATACGCTGAAATACTGCACTTCCGTCACTTGAATACCATCAAAACACGAGAACACAATTAGACACGACGCTCACGGGTCGAGCGCTCGAACGAAACTGATATGTATTGATATACTCGTAAATGTACTGATAATTATTATCAATACATAATATGTATTGATAATAATTATCAGTACTCCGAGTATATTATACGAGTATATAAATATGTATTGTCCCCAACCGTTGCAGTGCACTGCTGAACCAAACTAAGGGATCACTGTAGAAAAAACTCAGTTTCGGATTTATTCAGATAAATGGACGCGAAATACACTAACGTAACCTGCAAGCTGTCAAACAAACAGTGCTGTCGGACCTGGAACGAACCTAATGTCTGTCATTCATGTGCTGACCGTCTCTACATGAATGATGATCATGGGAGGTAATCAGATGTGGAGGATGAGAGAAGAGCAGGGAACGATGAAGGGCGAGGGGGAGTGGGCAGTTTGTGGTGATTGGCGGGAGGGGGCGGGGGTTGTCTGTTCTTTACAATCCCACTATTCCGCCAATATTCACTGTTCTGTAATTACCCCCCCCCCCCACCATCACCATAATCTCGTTATCCTCTTGATACAGAGTTGCCCCCCCCCCCCTTCCTCACTCACAGTCTCCCTCTGTCTCTCTCTCTCTCTCTAGTTACTGAATGAGCTTCTCTGCCACGGAGACGAGGATTACTGTATACAGAACAGTGATCTCGACAGAAGGGCGACACTGAAAGTTGTAAACAGTCGTGGAAAATGTGCAGTATTTGTTCAGAACCTACTCTATTTTTCCAAATTTTTCTTGCGCCTTATTTGCCAGAATGTGTAGATTTATAAACAAAAACTCTGCAAATTCTTGACACAACGGTTCATTATCTTCTTTGTACAGATCACCCTTCTGTCTAGATCACTAGGTCTGAATGTCTATATCCTAAATGTTAGATTAATTATTATTATCAATTATCACTAATTATTAACAATTTTATCAAGTACCTAGTGAAAATTATTATAATTTATTGTTAGGTATTAATAATTCGTATTTATTATTAATAATAATTATTATTAATTATGATCAATTAATATGATATAATTCTGGGGTTTTTAATACTACGTCGGTAATAATTTTTCTATAAAAGAAGTACCTACCAACAAACATTCGAAAATACCTTCATTTCAGTAGCACGAAACGCACCTCAGAACAACAAACTCGACATCACTTAAGCCATATGATGTTCCAAAGAGGGTGATCTGTACAAAGAAGATAATGAACCGTTGTGTCAAGAATTTGCAGAGTTTTTTTTTATTCGATTTTCTGAATCTACGTATCTTGAAACGTAAACCAACAAATTTTGAGGGGGGGTTAAAATTTGTTTTTCTTTGGGCGATTCCAATGGTTCATTATCGAAGATAATAAACCAAAATGAACCGATTTCAGTGTCCACAACTCCATCGATTTCTTACATACTTAATTCCAATGACTTGAAATAGTCCGGTATTCCCTAAATTTCCACCGCGCCAATATCCACATGCCATTCGCAAGCGTTAGCGCCCCGTTCTTCACGCCCTCATGTGCGCTCCAACAGAACACTTTTACGCTTCTTTTACGAGTCAATAAAATACCCCTCATTGCCCTTGACATTCCCACTGCCTGTTTTCCTATTGTTAGCTTTTTAGCGAATTTTCGAAGAAAAGGAAGCTATTGTTCTCGGTCCAAAATTTTTAAAACTCGAAATTCCGCAAACTTTTTATACCAAAATCCGTTTCAGACCATCCTGAATTCACTGCCAAAAGACACAAAAAATCATATGTAAGTTACATTCACGAATAGTAGGTACGGTAACGCTGATGTCAGCAACAGGGGTATATAAGCGAGCTCCCTTCGGCTCCAGCTCAGTTCCGATCCATCCGTCACTCGTGTAGTTACTCCGTGTCACGCTCTGTATTCAAAGTGCTAATAAAGTCTCCGGTAAATTTCGAAAGTTCTTTTTTAAAAACCAAGTGTTACAAACTTGAAATATAAGTGGCGCAGTCGGTAGGACAATTTTCGTGACAAAGTGCGAAAACGACCCGTTTACCCAACCAAACTTTTCGACCAAACTTTTCGATCCAAGTTCGACTCGAGACATTTTCATTCGCGAGCTTGCAGTGTGCTCGATTCGTGGGTGGAAAGTCATCTAGTGTCAAACCCGTGATTCAACGTAGTATAGCGGCTGTAGTGCAGTGTGCTCACTCCGCGAAAGGATACGTTTGACGCTTGGAACCGGAACTCCTGAACCTTCGAAAGGGTACTGGTCTGGTGAGTGATTCAACGGTTAGCTTGTGCCTATACCCTGCTATCTCTCTTAGAATCTACTCCCGACAGTGCCCCCCGATCGAGATTCAGTAAATCTTGCTGCCCCCGCAAGATAGAGTTTGCTGCCCTGTCAAACTCTGTCGTCCTGCCCTGCGACGACTCCTAGATTAAGAAGAAACAATTAACAAGAAACTTAACAAGAAGTTAAGTAGAAAACTAACAAAAAGTACGCAAGTAAAGCTACTCAAGACAATCGTAATATTATAGAACCCTTTTGTTTTGCTTTTATTCGTTTAAAAGGCTACCAGAGCCGTCCACCGGAAGACCTAATCTCTCTCCCTCCGAGAAAGATAAGACCAAGCCGAAGACCTTGCTTGATCAGCACTTGCCCCCACACCTAGTAAGCGAAACGTGAGGAACACAGCTGTCGTAATACGTCATCAATTCATCCGTACGAACAGCATCCAACATTCCGAAAGATCCGAAAGATCGTAAATCCCGACCCTCGCTTAGGGAGTTATTCCCCGTCATTCCGCGAAGACCCCATTCCGGAAATCCCCAGTTCCGAGATGGCCTATGCAGGAGACGCAACCGACGGCGCAGGAGCGCAACTTCCTCCGACTCCAACCCCAGCAACCCCGCAACTGGTATTCTTTCAGCCCTCAGCCGAGAACAATATTAAACGGGAATACCTAGACATGATTCCCATTTTTAGAGGAGAAAAACTATTATTAACGAAATTTTTAGAAATTACCGATCACTTGTACAATCAGTTTTATGACACAGCTAATCCCAGTAGTTTTAATAATTTTGTTTTATTTGCATCGATTCGAGCAAAAATTCAAGGCTAATTTTAGGTTATGGTTGTTCCAATTATTTAGAATTAAGATCTGCCTTATTGGAAAATACAGCGATCATAGGGATTTGCAAACTATATTGATAGAATTTGGCAGACTGGAACAAAAGCAAGGCGAGACATGCTATCAATTTCACACTAGGGTAGAGTCACTAGTGAATGACGCGGTTGCTTTCATACAAACCAGGGAAAGGGATAATAGGAAGGAAATCCTAACGGATTTAGTAAAATCGTTAGGACTGCGAGTAGTCTTAACGGGTTTACAGGATTCAATAGGTAGCTTGATTCGAGCTAGGAACCCCTCGTCACTAGGAGAAGTGTTAAACATCCTCACGAATGAGATGCAATATCACAAGAAAATTGCGAAACCTCCACCAACCAACATTCCTCCAAGACGACCCTTGCACCAACAATTTGTGCCCAGAACACCCCTGTACCAACAATTTGTGCCCAGAACACCTAATCCACAACCCAGAGCTTTTCAACCATTCCAACCTAAAGGCCCATCAACCTTCCAGAACTCAAATCAACAAACCTTTTCCCAACCGTCAGGAAACCAATTCCCTCAGAAACAAAATTACTTTGGTTCTCGTCCCCCCTATTCGCAGAATAGTGGAACTAACAGGACGCACAATTATCCCCGTCCGATGAGCATGTCTACAAGGCAAACAAATTTTAACAACGTGGAAATTGATGACATGACGGAGACGAACGAAAGAACCCCGGATCAAATAATGATGTACGATAGTGAAGGTTATGCTTATACCCTAACACCTGTGCCCATCGACAACACGTACGAACCTCCCAATGACGAAAGTCAACTTCCAAAGCTACAAAATCTTGCGATTTCAGATGTGACAGTGCCTTCAGCGACCCCAACCTACTCACCTGATTCTTTTTTAGGATCACAGGAGGGTCAGTGAACCCTCAACTGAAACCTACTATCACATATAACACCACCAACACGGCTAACATAACACTACCAGTAATCGACTTTTATAACATTAGTAATAGTTTACCATTTATTATTATGCCAAGGTTTAATTTGAAAATATTAATAGACACAGGCTCCTCAAGAAGTTTCATAAATCCCCAAGTAGCTGAAGCTTATTTTTCGAGAAAAATAGAAAATGACCCATGCAAGGTTAGAACAGCACATGGAACCTCATTAGTACAGAAAAAGACCCATGTACCATGCGCTGAACTATTTAACGAGAGAAATTTGACTCTGCCTTTCAGCCTTTTCAAGTTTCACGATTTTTATGATATGTTAATTGGTTTAGATAACTTGAAGTTAGTAAAAGCAAACGTTGATGTAGGGGAAAACATATTAAGAACCCAACACATTGCCCTGCCTTTATTTTATCGGGAAACCGACGACCTGGATGACCTATCTAAAACTGAATCATTTTTAGTAGAGGCTAGGACCATCCAACAAATTCACGTGAAAGTAAAGGGAGTACAAAATGGAACTGCAATCATTTGCGGACAAAAGTTCCAAGGCGTAGAACTGCCCCAATGTGTAACTAACGTCGATAATTGCTATGCACATGTTCGGGTTACTAACCCCGATGAGACACCCATAAGAATTCACCTGAACACAACATTCCATGCTGAACCTATTTCTGATAGTCTATTTATGGAAGATAATCAACAAATAAACTCACATACCCCAGTGCAATCCCGTAGACAGTTGGATATCACAAAATTTAGACTTAACCATTTAAACACAGAAGAGCGTGCAGCTATTCAAAAATTGCTGTACGAATACCGAGATCTCTTCCATGATGATGGCAGCCCTCTAACATTCACTCACCAAGTCAAGCATCATATCAGTAACAGCTCACCATCAGAACCCATTTATGTCAAGCCATATCGCTACCCTCACGTGCTTAGGCACGAGGTACAACAGCAAATAGAGTCAATGTTAGCACAAAAAATAATTCAACCTTCTGAATCCCCGTATAACGCCCCTTTGTGGATTGTCCCTAAGCGATCAGACGCTTCGGGTAAACAAAAATATAGAATAGTAATTGACTTTAGAAATTTGAATTGAATTGACTTTAGATTGACTTTTAATTGACTTTAGATTGAATTGAATTGAATTGACTTTAGAAAGCTGAACGAGCGTACTGTTGATGATAAATACCCCTTACCGAATATTTCAGATTTACTGGATAAATTGGGTAGATGCCGTTTCTTCTCCTCCCTAGATTTAAAATCAGGCTATTACCAAGTGGAACTCGATCAGGACTCAATTCCAAAAACTGCTTTCTCCACCGAAACTGGACATTATGAATTCCGTAAAATGGCCATGGGATTGAAAAACTCCCCGGCAACATTCCAAAGATTAATGAACAACGTCCTGCGAGGTCTGCACGGAGAAATATGTGTGGTTTACCTCGATGATATTTTGATATTCAGCCCCAGATCATCTTATCAGGCTACGGCAAGTATTTGAACGACTCCGAAAGGCCAACCTCAAGTTACAACCTGATAAGACTGAGTTTCTTCGAAAGGAGATTGCTTACCTCGGTCATGTTGTAACTCCTGAGGGTGTCAAGCCGAACCCCGACAAAATCACGGCCGTTCAAAACTTCCCGATACCAAAAACTAGAACTGAAATCAAAAGATTTCTAGGACTATTGGGATACTATAGGAAATTCATCGACAAATTTGCAACCATTACAAAACCCCTTACAGCTGCTCTAAAGAAAGGTGCCACCATTAACATTAATGACCCCGAATATAGGTCATGTTTTGAGTATTGCAAAACGTTGCTCTGCAACGATCCTATTTTGCAATACCCAGATTTTGAAAAACCTTTCAGTGTCACCACGGATGCAAGCGATGTTGCAATAGGATCGGTGCTTTCGCAGAATCACAACGGAGTTGACCTCCCGATTGCGTACGCAAGTCGTACTCTATGCGTTTCGGAGAAAAGATACTCGACAATTGAGAAATAACTACTTGCTGTAGTGGAAGCGCTAAAAACCTTTAGACCATATTTATGGGGAGTAAAGTTCACGCTTTACACTGATCACCGACCCCTTCAATGGCTATTTGGATTACGTGATCCAAATTCCAAATTGTATCGATGGCGTCTAAAATTGAGCGACTACAACTTCGAGATAAAATACAAACCGGGCTCTGCCAATAAAGTGGCTGATGCTCTCTCTCGAATAGAATCTCATGAGCTCAATAATACTGATGATGTCACTACACCAAGTCCTCTACCAATTAGCTTAGAAGACTGGAGTGAAGACTCAACTTCTGAAGAGTCCGCAGCAATGCGAGCAATCATTGATGACATCATTAGGGCGCAACAATCTGCAATCAATGTTGAACCATCACCATCAGTAGTAGTTACTTTGGACGAAGCTGAAGTCCCACTTGATATCGACGAATTCCTAAACGAAACAGCCCACTCTTTAGGGTTGAACCCCAACATAGATCCAGTTGAAACCAGCAGGAATCCTTCACCAGTAAACGTTGAACCAATAGTGAATTCTAGATCAGTTGTACCGAACTCCCCACAACCTGGTCCATCCCAGCCTGCCGCTGATGATTCATCATCCTTAACTACCGTACATTCTAATGCAGACGGAAATGTAACGGTAACCATTCCAATAAGGGACGTAGCTGTAAATCATGGCATGAACCAAATTATTCTCAAACAAGTTGCATTAATCCCAAAGAAAGTAAAGTTAGAAAGCCCATTTCGCAACAGGAAACGGATGTCGGTAGAAATCTCGAAAGACTCATTTCAAGCCGATGTAATCAAGTTTGTTAAGGAATACGTTAGGCCAAAGATTAAATACCACATCTACTTCCAAAACGACAATGACGGAACTATTTATCAGAAATTCGCAACAACCCTAGCGGGTACTTTTAAAGAATCCGACATACAAATGACGAAATGTACAAAATTCCTGGAAGATGTTGAGGACGAGGAAAACAGAAATGAAATCATACGAAGTTACCACATAGGAAAAACCAACCATCGTGGAATTACGGAAACTAACGCACAAATCACCCGACGATACTACTGGCCAAATCAACTACAATTGATACAGAAACTGGTAAACCAATGTGAAGTCTGTCAACAAACGAAATACGACCGAATCCCACTCAAAATCAAGTATAGAATCACCCCCACACCAAACAGACCTTTTCACACTCTACATATCGATAAGATCACCCTTGAAAACACCAAATTCTTGTCAATTTTTGATCCCTTTTCGAAGTATGCTCAGGTTTATTTAGTTAAAAGTAACTCAGCCCTGGACACGGTAAAAGCCCTGATGCTCTTTTTCGCACATCATGGTGTGCCAGAAGTAATAATTTCGGACAATGGGGCCGAGTTAACTTCATCATTAGTTAAGGAATTCCTGACATCCCATAAAATAGACATTCACTACATTTCATCCCAACATCCTGACTCGAATGGCCCGGTAGAGAGATTTCATTCCACCCTGGTTGACCACATCAAAATTCTAAATTGTAGGGACGAATTCAAAAAGGACGACATAGACACGAAAGTGCGCTACGCCGTACTGGCTTATAACAATTCGATCCATTCTGTTACTTCACTATCCCCCTTCGAAATAATTCAAGGCCATATCTCTAATGATCCTCTATTTCGAGTAAATCTTGAGGCTCGCCTAGCAAATGACTACACCTCAAAACACCGGGAAAAGATGGTCGCCCTCTATCGCGATGTTCATGAGGCTATTGCCCAAACTAAAGACAAAGTCATTGGAGCTAGGAATGAAGGCCGCGAAGATCCACCAGATCCTCCTTCTACGATATTCGTCAAATCCAAACAACTTCAGAGTAAAACCCGGCCAACATATACCAAAGAAACATTACAATCTGTTAACCCTGCCACCGCCACTGCCAACATTGTACCTCGTCATGGGAACACTCAGACGAAAATCCATTTTGCTAATGTGAAACGACCTCGTAAATTACCGCCATCTAGCGCATCTAGCGTATCCAGTTATTCCCCATCTAGTGAATCATCTGGTAACTAAAATCAAGCGTGTTCATTTTTACAGCGTCAGCTTGGGTCTCCTCGCGATAGTGCGGTGTACCCAAATAACGAATACCACTACCAACTTAGGAATCGTCCCCATACGACTTGGACTGGCTAAGCAGACTGACTTCTTCCATACTATAGTACACTATTACAGAACAGGCGGATTAATTCAAGAAAACAAGACACTACGTAACCACTACGAAGACATCATCAAAATTATTGATGACGATAAGCAGTAAGAGACGCAGTACACTCCAGATCACAACTTTTAGAACACATGATGAAATTAGCAGAAAATAAAATCCAAGAATCAATTCTCCCCAAACGTCAACGTCGAGGTCTCATCGATGGCTTAGGTTCAGTTGTAAAATTTATTACAGGAAATCTGGATGCTGCAGATGGTCGAAAGTACGATAGTATTTTACAACACCTTGCGAAAAATCAATTAAATCTAGCAGACCAGATTAAACAACAATATTCCATCAACTACGATTTGATAAATCAGCTGAATCGCACACTAAGCGAAATAGATTACAATCATGATATCTTAGCCAAAGAAATGACTAGGCTCAAACAAATTAGCTCCTTAGAAACTCATATTAGGCAAGTAGATGCTGCTTTAGAACACAACCAAAACCTTTTGCAATTACTGTTAGACATAATACAGGATATTGACAACTCGATTACATTTTGTAAGTTAGGGAAACTCCATCCCAGTATTATCAGGCCCCAGGCTTTGTACGAATCATTACGTGACTTGACTAAATACTACCATGACCGTTTGCCAAACTTTGACGGTGATTCCCTTTGGGAACTCCAGACACACATTAGAGTACGATGCTTCATTGGAGTTGAGGAGATAATATACTTTCTTGATGTCCCCATCCTGAAAAATGAGAACTTTGACCTAATCTTACTGCAATCCGTACCCACTGTGTACCGGGAAAAATATGTTACCATTATACCAGCAGCTCGCCTCGCCTTAAAATCATTAAGTATCATCTGATAAAGTCGTTCTCTTAAAAAGCAATTGCGAACCAGGTCCTCATTTTGCGCTTTGCCCTAACAGTCTGGAACTGATTGGCGATAATAAATGTGAACACGACATTGTGTTAAGAGGACTCAATGACCAATGTGATATTATCTATCTGGAGATCAACCAGACGCATATTGAGTTCATTGAGGAAGCAAGGCAGTGTATACTAATTTTCCCCCACGAAGACCAATTAAAGATCACGACCCAAAACCATGTGGAGCATCGTAGTGTTCAAGGAATATTCATGCTATCCCCCGACAACAGCACAGTTCAAATTCATGATCAAACTCTTGTTGTCCCCTCTACATCCACTTCGTATACCCCAACATTAGTTCTGCGTATGAAAGTCTTCTGGAATGTCACTAAGCGGCCATCAGCCGAAATCAAATTGAAAAACTCTGCAAATTCTTGACACAACGGTTCATTATCTTCTTTGTACAGATCACCCTTCTGTCTAGATCACTAGGTCTGAATGTCTATATCCTAAATGTTAGATTAATTATTATTATCAATTATCACTAATTATTAACAATTTTATCAAGTAGGTACCTAGTGAAAATTATTATAATTTATTGTTAGGTATTAATAATTCGTATTTATTATTAATAATAATTATTATTAATTATGATCAATTAATACGATATAATTCTGGGGTTTTTAATACTACGTCGGTAATAATTTTTCTATAAAAGAAGTACCTACCAACAAACATTCGAAATTACCTTCATTTCAGTAGCACGAAACGCACCTCAGAACAACAAACTCGACATCACTTGAACCATATGATGTTCCAAAGAGCTTGTTAGTATGAAAATGGACCTGTATTTCAACAGTTTGAGTCACGATCGTGTTGTGAGGCACAATCTTTGAGCCCTCATTGTGAACGAACGGCTGGTCGTACAAAGCTGCGGATGGTCTTAAAAAATTCTACGGAACAAACTCTATCTAAATATGAAATAAAAAACATACCGTTCTATATGAATTTTTCGAGATATGAGATTTTCAAATTTTCAAAATTCGTTTTGAACCCCTTCCCCTTGACCTAGGGTTATGAAAAGTTTCGAGGACCATTGTGGGGTTGGTCGAAACCCATAAAAAAAATTTCGTAATTTTAACTCAACGCTAACTGGGCAAAGTGGCGCGGACGGCGGACGGCGTACGGCGGACGGCGTACGGCGTACGGCGTACGGCGGACGGACGGATTTTTTTTTATTCGATTTTCTGAATCTACGTATCTTGAAACGTAAACCAACAAATTTTGAGGGGGGGTTAAAAAAATTTTTTCTTTGGGCGATTCCAATGGTTCATTATCGAAGATAATAAACCAACATACCGTTCTATATGAATTTTTCGAGATATGAGATTTTCAAATTTTCAAAATTCGTTTTGAACCCCTTCCCCTTGACCTAGGGTTATGAAAAGTTTCGAGGATCATTGTGGGGCTGGTCCAAACCCAGAAACCAAATTTCGTAATTTTAGCTCAACGCTAACTGGGCAAAGTGGCGCGGACGGCGTACGGCGGACGGCGTACGGCAGACGGACGGATTTTTTTTTATTCGATTTTCTGAATCTACGTATCTTGAAACGTAAACCAACAAATTTTGAGGGGGGGTTAAAAAATTTTTTCTTTGGGCGATTCCAATGGTTCATTATCGAAGATAATAAACCAAAATTTAAATCTTTTGTCAAGTCCAGCCCGTCCTGTTGTACCGCCTACCGATGTCACACTTCAATTAGCAACCCCTAGCATTTGGACTATAGTTCTGTATGTTTTAATATTGTTAATGATCGCCAACGCGGCCTATCGTTATGTCAAACACTCAAAAACACTAACTGTAAACCAGTAGGCAACTTTCTGAATTATACATATACTTTAATTGAACTTGTATCGAAATCATATTGTAGCGTATGCTGTGTTATGCTATAAAATGTTATGCTATGTTTTAGTTATGCTCTGTTATTATAACATTAACATGTTATGCTATGTTTTATGTTGTGCTATGTTATTATAACCGATGTTTTTTGTCTCTGCGATATGCTTTATTGTTTATGATATTCTTGTGTTTTACGATCGTAATTATCTTTGTAATGACGGATTATTCTTTTATAAACTTTGTAAACTTTTTCGATCTTCTAGTGAATATAGAAAAAGTCCTTATGGAAAGGAGGAGTTACATTCACGAATAGTACGGTAACGCTGATGTCAGCAACCGAGGGTATATAAGCGAGCTCCCTTCGGCTCCAGCTCAGTTCCGATTCATCCGTCACTCGTGTAGTTACTCCGTGTCACGCTCTGTATTCAAAGTGCTAATAAAGTCTCCGGTAAATTTCGAAAGTTCTTTTTAAAAACCAAGTGTTACAAACTTGAAATATAAGTTGTATATATTTATGTATGTGTATTTATGTATTTATGTATGTGTCATTCCATTCGATAACTCTCGATAGAATTGAGATAAAAAGTTCAAATTTGCACACAAAATCTGTCTTGGCAATCGACAGGCTAAGTTCGAAGATGGGCAGAATCGGGCCACTCTAAGGGGGGTGTAGGGGAGTTTTAAGGGGGGGAAAATTACCCATGAAGTCCAAATTTGAAACAGTCTGACATGTGACACCTCATTTTAAAGGTTTTGTCGTGCTGAATACGATGGTGAAGTCAGAATTGCGATATCTCTGGAGCATTTTGAAGATGAAGAAACGTGGTTTTACTTGAGATGCTTTTCGCGGTTCATCTGCTCTAATCTGATACCGGAAAGAGATATCACAATTCTGACTTCATCATCGTGTTCAGTTTTGAAAAAGCTATATCCTGAGGGGGGTTTTGGGGATTTATGGGGGGGAGGAGGGGCATTACCTACCCATCAATTCCCAAAATGAAACAGTATGACAAGTGACATCTCAATTTAAAGGTTTTTTTTAATGCTGAACACGATGGTGGGTTTCTTGGAATTTTAGGTATGGGGGGGGGGGAATTGTAAGTACCTACCGATCTTTATTCAGAGAGCACCACACCTGATGTGTACCGAATTAACCGAATACTCAAATACCTATACTTAATTACAAAATAAAATAAGTTCAAGATTGCCTATATTTGAATGAGATGTTCCAAACATCACATTTTACATAAAAGCGGTTATTTCTTCGAAAATTCGCTCTTATAGCCATGCTGCATGACTGGAACTTTTTTTTTACTACTGCCGACCAGTTTACAAAAGTCGGGCCCCGAACCCACCGCTCGTAATTACTGTGATTTCAAGCAACCGTTATCACCTCTATTGAATAGTTGGTTCTAAACTGTTTATAGATCACTGACATTACACGAACACTTTGAATAACTGAGAGTGAACCGTTTTCAATTCGAGCGGTATCTACTTAGTTCGGATGATTATTGCAATTCATCAAGTTGGTTTTCATAATGCATTCCTACGATAGCTGGACGCATCCACCCATATGACTGGAGCAACTCGTTGTTTTGCCTATGGTGTCATCATCTTACATAAGTGTTGCTTCTGAGTCAAGGTTTATTCAAATCCATCCAGACGTCTTCTTCCCTGCTTATTCCTCACCCGCTCGCTATTCAGTCAGTATTTGTTGAGCATTGTGGAAAAAAAGAACAGAATAACGGGGAAAAAGGGGTTTATTATATAAGGCTAGCGCATAAGAAACTTGGGAAACGAACTGAGTCAGGTCTTACAGGTGGTAAGCCGATGAAGAAAGGTGGGGGCAAACAGCACTATATCTGCCCACAGTACGGATGGAGATTGTACTGACCCAATTACATCAGTAACTAACCTTTGTATAATGATGTCACACATTTGTAAATACTTGTTACTCTGTTTACTCTCAATAAAAGCGAGACCAGAGTTACAGACGAAAACCGTTACCCCCGGCCAGTCACCTTAGGGCTTGGGGAAACCCCACACAAAGCAGCCCCCAAAAGGGTACGTCATTAAGGGAGAGGGAAACCCTATAATATATTATTTATATTATAAATTTATATTATAAACCCTTCGACAGCCAGGGGTAAGGCAAGTAGCCCGGTAGCTCTGGTCAAGGCACTTCAAACTCACTAGTAGTTTTTCTTTATTCCCTTCAACTCTCGGCGAATGGTGTTGCGATACCGGTGTCCTGAGACTTCCACTCTTTAAACCTTCAACCCTCGGCGAATGGTGTTGCGATACCGGTGTCCTGAGACTTCCATCCCTTAACCTTCTACCCTCGGCGAATGGTGTTGCGATACCGGTGTCCTGAGACTCCCATTCCTCAAACCTTCAACCCTCGGCGAATGGTGTTGCAATACCGGTGTCCTGAGACTCCCATTCCTCAAACCTTCAACCCTCGGCGAATGGTGTTGCGATACCGGTGTCCTGAGACTCCCATTCCTCAAACCTTCAACCCTCGGCGAATGGTGTTGCGATACCGGTGTCCTGAGACTTCTATTCCTGAAACCTTCAACCCTCGACGAATGGTGTTGCGATACCGGTGTCCTGAGGTTTCTCCCTTGAATCTTTTAACCATAGCTGTTAGCGAGTAATCCTTAATAAAAATAGGAGAAAGTAAAGAATTGTAGGATCCTCTTCCAACAAGGATTCCGATCCCTACAGAGATAATAATCGATTAATAAGATAATTGATTACTTGACTCCGATTAATCGATTAATTTTACTGATTAATCGATATTATCACTGATTAATCGGTTTTCAAATACATCAGCATTTGATGCCTTCTAATATGCTTGAAAAATGTTTTCAAAATCCAGATGTATTCACAACCCGCATTAGTTTAATTAAATTAGATTAAATTTAATCAGTTAAATTAGTCTAACGCATTAAATGAAAGTTGTTGACAATGGGATGATAGGTCGTCAACAATAGGTCTTCACCTATAGGCGAAGATACCTAACCATTGGAAAGCAAATAATTATGCGATTAATCGGTAACATTATTAGCCTACGATCAATCATTTGATGTCATAATCGATTATTCGTTCCGATGTTGCATCCCTAACCCACAGCTAATGGCTGCTAACTCGGGGAGTTATTGACATTTTATGTCTTTACTATGGCACATAACTCAAAAAGTGTGACATTACGGTGTGACGAAGAAGGCGTTATGAAACATTTCTAATGATTTTCACGTACAACCGATTCGTTGCTACGGAACATTAACTTCGCCAGTTATCATCGTACAAAAATCGTTCACCACTCGTTGGATAGCCATATTACGTTAACCACTGCGGAGTGCGTGGCCGACAAGCTGCGGTATGAGCGTGATTGTTTCAATAATTGTTTACATACAGGTGATCATTCTCAATAATTTATATACCTAACAATTTTTAAATAAAAAAAAAGAAGTACGAGGTACGTGGTGTGGGAGGGGGCGCAGAGACATAAAATGTCCCTCGTGGTTGCGTACTTGTACGAAAGCTGTATATTTTATGTACAGTTTCTTCGAAAATTCGCTCTTATAGTCATGTTGCATGACTGGGGACTTTTGGTTTATTATCTTCGATAATGAACCATTGGAATCGCCCAAAGAAAAAAATTTTTTAACCCCCCCTCAAAATTTGTTGGTTTACGTTTCAAGATACGTAGATTCAGAAAATCGAATAAAAAAAACTCTGCAAATTCTTGACACAACGGTTCATTATCTTCTTTGTACAGATCACCCTTCTGTCTAGATCACTAGGTCTAAATGTCTAGATCCTAAATGTTAGATTAATTATTATTATCAATTATCACTAATTATTAACAATTTTATCAAGTACCTACTGAAAATTATTATAATTTATTGTTAGGTATTAATAATTCGTATTTATTATTAATAATAATTATTATTAATTATGATTAATTAATACGATATAATTCTGGGGTTTTTAATACTACGTCGGTAATAATTTTTCTATAAAAGAAGTACCTACCAACAAACATTCGAAATTACCTTCATTTCCGCAGCACGAAACGCACCTCAGAACAACAAACTCGACATCACTTAAGCCATATGATGTTCCAAAGAGCTTGTTAGTATGAAAATGGACATGTATTTCAACAGTTTGATACACGATCGTGTTGTGAGGCACAATCTTTGAGCCCTCATTGTGAACGAACGGCTGGTCGTACAAAGCTGCGGATGGTCTTAAAAAATTCTACGGAACAAACTCTATCTAAATATGAAATAAAAAACACACCGTTCTATATGAATTTTTCGAGATATGAAATTTTCAAAATTTCAAAATTCGTTTTGAACCCCTTCCCCTTGACCTAGGGTTATGAAAAGTTTCGAGGACCATTGTGGGGTTGGTCGAAACCCATAAAAAAAATTTCGTAATTTTAACTCAACGCTAACTGGGCAAAGTGGCGCGGACGGCGTACGGCGTACGGCGGACGGACGGATTTTGGTTTATTATCTTCGATAATGAACCATTGGAATCGCCCAAAGAAAAAAATTTTTTAACCCCCCCTCAAAATTTGTTGGTTTACGTTTCAAGACACGTAGATTCAGAAAATCGAATAAAAAAAAATCCGTCCGTCCGCCGTACGCCGTACACCGTACGCCGTACGCCGTACGCCGTCCGCCGTCCGCCGTCCACGCCGTTTTGCCCAGTTAGCGTTGAGCTAAAATTACGAAATTTGGTTTCTGGGTTTGGACCAGCCCCACAATGATCCTCGAAACTTTTCATAACCCTAGGTCAAGGGGAAGGGGTTCAAAACGAAATTTAAAATTTCGACAATGTCATATCTCCAAATATTTAACTGAACCGTGTAATGTTTAGTTCACTTTTGAATGACCTGAAAAATTACGAATCTTTTAAGACCAATTGGATTTTTGTGCGACCAGCTGTTCGTTCACAGTGAGCGCGCAAAGGTTTAGGAAAAACACTAAACTTTCGCGCCGAAAACGGCCGTTATGTGACCCAACCACCAGACGCCCAGAATAAAACTACCTTTTTTCATCTTCCCGGTAAACTACAGTCTAGAAATTTTAACCGTGAGTCGGGGATAGACCACATTGCAATATTTACTCGGTTTCTCATCTGTAAAATTGTTTAAATAATACCTTTTTGTAATAATACAAATTAAATTTTGATGATGAGCTATTGACTTGAAATTTTAAAAATAGGTTAGAACTGGATAACAATGCAATATTCACTCGGTTTCTTGTCTGTAAAATTGTTTAAATAATACCTATTTGTTTAAACAAATTAAATGTTGATGATGAGCTAGATACTTGAAATTTTAAATATAGGTCTGAAATGGATGACATTTCATTATTCACTCGGTTTGTATGACATGGTATGAGTATGGTATGGTATATTATTGTATGTATGATTTGGTATAATACAGTATGGTATGATAGGAAAGAAATTCGTATGGTATGGTATGAGTACGGTGAGAATATGGTATGGTGCCGATTTGCAATACAGTCTGGTATAGACAGAAGGGTGATCTGCACAAGGAAGATAATAAACCGTTGTGTCAAGAATTTGCAGAGTTTTTTTTTTTATTCGATTTTCTGAATCTACGTATCTTGAAACGTAAACCAACAAATTTTGAGGGGGGGTTAAAAAAATTTTTTCTTTGGGCGATTCCAATGGTTCATTATCGAAGATAATAAACCAAAAATCCGTCCGTCCGCCGTACGCCGTCCGCCGTCCGCGCCACTTTGCCCAGTTAACGTTGAGCTAAAATTACGAAATTTGGTTTCTGGGTTTGGACTAGCCCCACAATGATCCTCGAAACATTTCATAACCCTAGGTCAAGGGGAAGGGGTGCAAAACGAATTTTGAAATTTTGAAAATTCCAAAACTCGAAAAATTCATATAGAACGGTATGTTTTTTATTTCATATTTAGATAGAGTTTGTTCCGTAGAATTTTTTAAGACCATCCGCAGCTGTGTACGACCAGCCGTTCGTTCACAATGACGGCTCAAAGATTGTGCCTCACAACACGATCGTGAATCAAATTGTTGAAATACAGGTCCATTTTCATACTAACAAGCTCTTTGGAACATCATATGGCTTAAGTGATGTCGAGTTTGTTGTTCTGAGGTGCGTTTCGTGCTGCGGAAATGAAGGTAATTTCGAATGTTTGTTGGTAGGTACTTCTTTTATAGAAAAATAATTTTTCTATAAAGAAGTACCTACCAATAATTATTATTACCGACGTAGTATTAAAAACCCCAGAATTATATCGTATTAATTAATCATAATTAATAATAATTATTATTAATAATAAATACAAAGTATTAATACCTAACAATAAATGAAATGAAATGAAATGAAAATTAATTTATTTCTTCTACAAATATAATCTAATGAAATATAATGAAATGTAATAATTTTCACTAGGTACTTGATAAAATTGTTAATAATTAGTGATAATTGATAATAATAATTAATCTAACATTTAGGATCTAGACATTTAGACCTAGTGATCTAGACAGAAGGGTGATCTGTACAATGAAGATAATGAACCGTTGGGTCAAGAATTTGCAGAATTCTTATCTTAGCTTGATAACCCCGAAACAGAAACACTGTACTGAGAGTGAGAGTTACACCGATAACCCGCACACAGATGGGTGCCAATGCATAAGGGATCTACTAACATTTTCTTGTTTACTCAATCTTTATGTTGCTTATATATCCCAACCGTTGTATAACGCTATTTACTGAAGTGTTTTCCTCAATAAATGATTTATAAGATGTCGATGGGTAGACTGACCAATTTGGGTGGACAAAAATCTGAAACTCCTTTAGGAAATTTCATGGTGATCACGAAAGTAGTGAGGAAGAAATGGGGGTTTCAGATGTCTGCCTCCCTCTGGCCCCTCTGACGTCATCACCACCCCCCTTTGCTACCGCCCGATCACCTAGCCACCCAGCCCTCTGACGTCATACACTCGTGCGTCATAGGCTCTGACGTACTAGTTGGCCTAATGCCAGCCGTCTGACGTCATACGCTCGTGCGTCATAGGCTCTTATGTGCTAATTGGCCTTCTTCCAGCTGTCTGACGTCATACGTTCGTGCGTCATAGGCTCTGACGTACTAGTTGGCCTCCGGCCAGCCATCTGACGTCATACGCTCGTGCGTGATAGGCTCTGACGTAGTGGGCCGCCGGTCACTTGTGTTCTGACGTGATCTGAGAGAAAGGGTGAATCAAGGGAACAAATTTTCCCTGTTGGTGTCTGGACTCGGTCCTGTTTCTTTTGATTATGAGTCGAGTACTTAACCTCGAGACCAGAATTGAGTGATTGATAAGATTTTATTGGCATAAAGGTACATAGCGCTAAATTATCGGTTTCTTTTCTGAATTTCCCAGACATGAAATAAAGCTAGATAATAGCAATTCCTCTTTACCTTTATCCTCGTGAACTACGATCAATTCCGGGTTTTCTATTAATGAAAAAGATATTTAAAACTTGAGAACACAACTTGTAATTTTCACAAAGGAACAAGAGAGAACAAAAGGCGCGCGAGAAACCCAAAACCAGTCCGCTACGCAGTGTTGCCACACTCTTGAATAAGAGGTTGTATGTTCCATGGAGTAGGTTCTTGAAGTATCCGTAGGCTGAGCTGCCCCGAGTGGTCAATAATTTAACGCTCCCTCCACCACGAGCGGGAAGCTTACTAGAACTGGAGAGCTCATAGGTTTACCTGTGTTCCAGTTCAAATTGCGCTGATTAGTTCCAACAACATCAGCGCTCAGTACATGTTCTTGAATCTCAAATTCTACATGTCCATGCTCTAGTTCAATTTGCACCATTCTGTTCCATAACGTTGGCGCATAGGGAAAGCGTTTAGTTCCACAGTGCTAGAAGAGAAATACAGAAACAAAGTTAGTATGCTTTAGTAGAAAGTCAACAAGAGGTTTCTGAAATATTCAAATTTCTCTTTGCATAGGGGTTTAGTCAGGACGTCAGCCAACTGGTTGCCGATTTGACCCACAGGATGTCCACATTTCCCTTTTGGAATTCTTCTCGAACAAAGTGATAACACAGTTTCACTATGTGGTTAAGCGTCCTGGAATCGTCCGTCTTAGCCACTGAAATTGCAGGACGGCAGTCTCCATATAACATAGGTTTAATCGCAAAATTACCTAAGAACAGACACGTGTTTCTAATACTCGCTATGTCTCGACACGCGCTGGACATAGCCACATACTCGGCCTCACATGTTGACAAGGCAACGTGTGATTGCTTCTTTGACCTCCACATTATCAGGTCGCCGAAAACTTGGACTGTATACCCCGTGGTAGAGTGTCCATTTATGGCATTAGTCCCCAGAGATGCATCAGAATATCCCACGATGTCCGATGTTTCCCCTGAGTATAGTAACCCAAGACCTGCAGTCCCTTTCAGATACTGAAAAACTTTTAGCACGGACTGCCAGTCTTGTCCTGTAAAGTTCACCTGTTTTCGGCTCAGAAAGTTCACTGCAAAAGCTATGTCAGGACGCGTACCATTCTGCAAATACAGCAGAGAGCCAATGGCCTGTCTGTATGGCACGTTTGGCGAGTCACCACAATTGTTCCTTTGAACCGTGAGTGACGTTACAGATGGATCCATGGGAACATTTCCAGTCTTGGAGTTTTGAGGAAGAAACTTTTCCAGAATCTCCAAGATGAAAGATTTTTGATTAATAAATATCTTTCTGTCTGCCCGATTCCTAACGATCTCCAAACCTAGGAATCTTTTGGGGATTCCCATGTTTTTCATCTCGAAGTTTTCATTAAGTTTTTGGATGAAATTCAGGGCTTTGGACGCAGAGGAACAAGCCAGGATTGCATCATCTACATACACTAAGAGAATAGCCAGATCCTGCTTGTCTTCCCATTTAAAAATGCATTTTTGATGTGGATACCTCGTAAAACCCAATTTGTCCATTACAGAGCTAAACTTCTTGTACCACAATTTTGGAGAGACCTTTAGTCCGTACAAGGATTTTACAAGTTTACATACATGAGTTTGTCTAAAATCTTCTGGAAATTCAGAGAATTCCACAACACCTTCTGGAATTTCCATGTAAACCGTTTTCTCCAATTCTCCATTCAAAAACGCAGTTTTGACGTCCAGCTGAAATAATTCTAAGTCCAGTTTGTTAGCTAGGGATAAGACCAATCTCACGTCCACTAACCTTGAAACTGGGGCGAAAATTTCACTCTCGTCATAACAATTATTATCAGCAAAGCCCTTGCATACGAGCCTACTTTTGTACCGATAGGACCCATCAGCCTCTACTTTCCTCTTGTTTACCCACCGAGATTTTATAACCCGTGTTCCTCGGCTCAATGAGGATTTCGGTACGTATTCCCAAGTCCCCTTAGATTGGTAGGAATATAGCTCATCTCGAATAGCTTCCTCCCAGAAATCCGAATCTGTGGATGAGACAGCTTCTGAGTATGAGGTTGGTTCCGTGTAGAATAACACGTTTAAATTTTGAACCTCACTATCCTCAGGTACCTCAGGCTCGCAGGTGTGCAAATCAGATTGAACTGCTTCGTTATTATCCGAATAAAACAAGCGCAGTTCTGTGAGTGCCTCAGGGAGCTCTTTAATGTAGTCTCCATAGACTACAGATTCCACACATTTGACGTCACACGAACGGACAACAGTTTTAGTCCGTTCGTCAAACAGTAAATAATCAGTCTCCCCGCACTCTAGTACGTAAGCTCTCTTAGCATTTGGCGCAAATTTAGTTTTAGCCTTTTTGTTGACATAAACCGCTAGACACCCGAATCTCTTGATATACCGGTAATTAGGAGTCTTCTTGTGGACTAGCTCAAACGGGCTCACGAAGCAGTTTGAGGCATTTGGCATGCGGTTATGCACAAATATAACGTGGTTCAATGCGTACCCCCAAAATGAAGTGGGGCACTTTGCTGAAACTAAATTCACTCTTACTTTCTGTTCAATCTCTAAGTTAAGTCTCTCACTACAACCATTCAAGTCAGGAGTCTGAGGCGGTGAGATTTGTACAGAAATATTTTCTGAACTCAGAAGCCTTTTCATTTCAGCCGTCTGATACTCTAGCCCACCGTCCGTACGAAGGCATATTACAGTGTGTTTTTCCTTCATAAGTACAGAAATTTCATTTAGACATTTCCGAAAAACTAAATGAACCTGTTTCTTATCATGAATCGGATATGCAAACGCATATCTGGAAAAATCACACGTAAACGTGACTATATATCTAGCTCCAGTGCGAAAACTCGAAGGCTGAATAGGACCCATTACATCAGAGTGTAATCTCACAAAAGGTTTATCTGCCCTCTCACGAACTGTTTTATGTGGGTTTTTAACCGATTTGGCCACTAAACAGTCTTGACATTCCGAAATGTCATCCCCAACTTTGTCACCCTTCATTTCACTAATATTCTTAGCTGCGAGCTCCAGGTAGCGCTTAGATGCATGATTTAGCCTTAGGTGCCAAAGAGCGGCAGGGTTTTCTTCAAGGCTGGACCTAAATTTTTGAGAGATTACTCCTAAGTCATACTTATACACTTCATCATGAAGACTGTCCCTTTCCTGATCTCTTTCAGATGCTCTAGGGGAAACCAAATTTCCATCAGTCTGCTCACTAAGCGACCTATCAGAGGGGTTCTCCGTTTGACTCCCAGTCGAGCCAGAGACCTCAATTTCCCCGCTTTTGCTCCCTCCCACAGTCACAACGGCCTCTTCACTTTCCTCAAACTCCGCAGCATTCAGGCCTATATTCCGAAACTGTTTTGTACCTATGGGATTGTCTAGAGCATCATGACAACCTTTTTCAGATTGTTGGTGTGAGCTAGTTCAAAATCTACCCACCACAGGTTGTCCCTAAATGACCCTGTTTTTATTAACTCATTGGTCTTGGCGTTCCGAAACTCGACCAAGTTATTGTTAAGTACGACTGTCATTCCTGTCTCCGCTACCTTTCTTACTGAGAACACCTTTCTAACCGCTTACCTTTCTTACCTAAGTCCTGGAGCATAAAGAACATTTTTCAAACACGCTTTCTTCCCCTTATTGATAAACTCTACGTCCCCTTGATATTCTACCACAAGATCCGCATCTTTACTGTCATAGGCAGACTTAAACACCCTAGGAATAGTCAATTTAGTAACATTGGACAGAAAATCAAGGTTATTAGTTAAATGTTGGGTCGCTCCAGAATCTACAATAGCTGAAAAAGTTCTCCTACCTTCTGACGTGTGCAGTGCCTCGTCATTTGACTCCCGCAAATAACGAGCTACATCGGGGATTCTTTTTTCGTTTTGACCTATGGCCACCCAGACATCAGACTCGTCCGAACCTTCCTGATTTCCGAAAATCTTGAAGTTGGAGTCATCGTCGTTCTTGAAGCGATCTGCAAGCATCCTTGCGTTACCCAACTTCATTTTCATGACATCTGGTGGCATGTTTTGGCGGGTGTCCCACGACTGCGCCCTCCTCATCTCATTGGGTGTTTGCGCCTTCGCCTTCCCCAGGCGACTTGAGCGAGGTTCAGGACATTCCGAGGAAATATGTCCCTTCTTGTCACAATTGTAGCAAGTTCTTCTAGCCTTGAAACAATTTCATGTAATATGTCCAGGCTTGTTACATCTTTCACAATGGACATTCACTTTCTGACATTAGTTTTGATTTGCCACCCGATGAAGTCGATGGTCTCCCTGTGTATCATGTCTGTTGTGATTGGGGTTTGCGCCTCTGCGCTTTGCCCCGAGGCTACCCCCTCCTTTTTCTATGCCCTTTCACTGTGCTTGACCACGGCCACGAGAGGTCCGTACCATCATGGCTTTGTTATGACCACCACTGGTCATGAGGTTCAGCTGGGGCACTCTTAGGGCGGCTGACCCGAGTCTGTCCTCTTGTTCCGCAAGAAGTGTCTTGGCGAGAGGTTGAGCTCAATAATTTCTTCTCTAACAGGCTTATTTGGGCATCCACCTGAGCGGTGTGCCTCTCCTCCATCTCCTCAAACAGCTCACGAAGCGTTTGAAGTAGGGAGGGCTCCTTCTCCTGGGGCATTTCTGCATGTCCTTCCATGTCCTCTTCTCCAGACAAAGACATCCCAAGAAGTTCCTTTACGAATAGAGTAAGGAGAAAAGCCCAGAAAAGTCGAACCCATAAATACTCTCTTAACTATTTCATAAGAGAACTATTTATAATTATTCACTCAAGCAGGTTCCGAAACCTTCCTCTCGGTTTTAAGTTCATCAACCCGTTCTCTCATACATGGGAAATCATACAGTACACCATGTATTCGAATCGATCAGGTAAAATTTTCATGTCTTTCACACAGCAAATAATCCGAATTATTTGTAATGGGAAATTCAGAAAAGTGAAACCGCAATCTATAAAAACCAGCGCTCCGGTATGCGAGAGAGTTTTTAAGAAGTAACCATGTAATCCCTCAACCTCCAGTTCCAAAATACAAGGTGTATAGCTCATATATTGACGTTTCAGCGATGCACTAATCGATCCAGTGGCAAACTCACCTGGAGCCGATCCGCGCATTCGCCTAATCTGATCAATATATCTATTTGAAGTCAAAATCCCGATAGGTTTGACGCCGAACCACTCCGCGTGTATTTTTTTTTTTTTTTTCTTAAATAAAAAGCTATGTTTTTAGGACCTTAAGACCTAACTGATGTACACGCAGACGTGTGTCCAACCCTTTACCTGACGTGACCACCAGTGATGGGCTGGAGCTCATGTCCAGTATTCCCATATGGTACCCAAGCAGGTGTAAGTTCCCACTGCTGACTTACAAGTTAGTCTGGCGACCAATCGCCACGGAACTGGTGTTGAGGCCCATTATGGAGAAACACAATATCCAAAAAAAAGAACCGATTCATACTGTCACAGTATCCAAATACAACAGTATTGTAAAACAATTTATGCTCGTGTTTTCCCAATCTACCAGGTGAGGTGTACATACCCATTCACTAAGATGACGACCTCAGGTGAACGTCGGTCAGTTATTAAAACCGAAACTGCTCCGTGTGAAATCAAACACGTAAATCGAGAATTCTCCAAGCCACCTCGAGAACTCTTTACACGTATCGAATTCCTAGGTAATTCGTTTCACATAGCTAGGACATCGTCCTCTCAACGTTCGTGCGTTCGGGTTCCAATGGGCTGGGAAATCCACGAACTAATCCATCGTGTACTTCCGAAAGTACAAGGAAAAACCTGGTTTATTTTTGTCTTGACAGCATCGATGTCTGAGGGCCCTGCGTCATAGACTTTTCGACTAGAAACTAGGTCCAGGCACACACACGGTCAAGCATTCAAAATACATTCATAACTCCTAGCTTGTGTGTTTGTGTATGTGTTAGAAAATGCTCGTAGTTCATCACTGAAGTTCGTCTCCGTTGAGGACCTACTCTACACAACCCAAAAAAGCTGAAAAAGGATCATCAGGGAAAGGATTTACCTAAGCCGAAATCGAAACAAAAACGGAACAGTGTGTGGCCGATAGTATTCAAACACCACATAGCGCTCAACCGTTTCTATGATCGGGAAAACACTCGCAACGGCCGTCGGCCGATTTATCTCCATTTATCGGATTACACTATTGCTCAATAACTCGATTATGCAATTTACTTCAACTTTCCTTGCGCAAGTTTCGCTGATTAGAAAATCTAACCTACGCTTACCGTACGCTTTTGTACTTGTACTCCGGTACCGCGCTAAATTATCGGTTTCTTTTCTGAATTTCCCAGACATGAAATAAAGCTAGATAATAGCAATTCCTCTTTACCTTTATCCTCGTGAACTACGATCAATTCCGGGTTTTCTATTAATGAAAAAGATATTTAAAACTTGAGAACACAACTTGTAATTTTCACAAAGGAACAAGAGAGAACAAAAGGCGCGCGAGAAACCCAAAACCAGTCCGCTACGCAGTGTTGCCACACTCTTGAATAAGAGGTTGTATGTTCCATGGAGTAGGTTCTTGAAGTATCCGTTAGCTGAGCTGCCCCGAGTGGTCAATAATTTAACGCATAGGTACATTGGTTTAAATTTAAGGTACATATATGAACAATATCGGCCTGTCGGCCTTAAATGTCTCGTAGTCTTAAATAGTATTGTTGATGACCGGTTTTGACTTTATTTTAGATTTACCGAATTACTGTCAAGCACTAACAACACATTTGAGAGGACATAGAACGAAAAAAAAGAACTTCGACGCCCCATTTAGCCTTAGAAAACACCTACTGGAATACGTTGGGGTTCGGAACAAACATGTTTGTGCAGCCATCGAAATTGAGCAGAAGTATGCCCTAGAAAAACATGAAAAAACTCACGTGATGTGTAATTTTTATATAAGATATAGAATTTAATCCCGATCCGCAATAATAAAAAAAAATAATAATTTAAATCCTCGTAAGCCTTGATTACTGATCTGCATAGGTACACTGATCTGATTACTGTACCTATAATACGTTTGTAATATTGTGTGTTCATTGGAGTAGGTAATCAGATGATCCTCTCCAGTGTTGGCTAAATCGTAACTAGCTCGTCCATTTTAAAATTAATTTCCAGGGTGATCCGATGATTATTTACATAAATTACACGGCCCAACCAAAGAAATATTTGGTGGTATTTTTTGGGATCTAAATAGCCATATTTTATTTTTCTGGATCAAGAAACACGAATATAACAAAGCAAAATTTTTATAGCTCTTGTTCTCAAGATACAAACACACCTGATTGAATGTGGGTTTGCTGTGAAAATCGATGTTTCTGCACGAGAAATTCTGTATACTTGACTCATTTCTTGTTTCGTCTTAGTTTCGATTTCATCTCCAATTATTGTAGTAGAGGGGTTGGTTAGAGCCTATTCTTGAGCATCGGCAACCTCAATCACCTTGACCCTTCGATTGCCTCTTGTACCTACGTCATATCCGGTGTTCTCTTGTAATAGTCGAAAGTAGTCGGCGAGCATTGACTCGTTCCAACGACCCAGATACGTGCAGTATTTCAGAGCACTCGTTAGTTAGCCTCCGAACAAAACTAACACCAACAAAACTAAAGAGATGCTTGTCAAAACAAGGATGCGAGAGGCAGTGGGGAGGATGTACAAAGCAGAATTATATATGCAAGCGGAGCATTACCTCCACACTTACCGGCGAAACAAGCAGAGCCTCCTCAATACCATCGTGAAGTCCGTACTTTTGTACGGACTTCCATCACAGTCACCAACCACCCGCGAGACTTCATGACTTTCATGAGACTTCTTCTCTTCAGCGGATCCTGAAAATCAGAAGAAAGTCACACTCCGCAGAGAGAACGCGATCGAGAAGGACGCGCAAGAACGGAATCCGATGAGAGAAAGAAGTCAGGGAATGCCAATAATTTCTTGAAGACGGACACAACGTGAGGGAATTTAAGCGACTAGTGCCAGAGAGCTCGAGCGTGACGGATTGAGGAGGTTTGTGATGGGCCTTCGTTCCTCCAGGAGCCACAAGAATTAACCCTCCAAAGACGAGAACTATTTTTTATTTCAAACGATGATTTTTTTTTTCTTGGCTCAATAGACCTAGTTAAAACACAGAAAAATGTTTTAAAAATTCCATATTTTTTAGGGGTGGGGGGGGGGGGTGTGACGTATACTCGCCACACTCGACTTTTGTGGGGTCTAATGGGTTGGGTATGAAAAAGGTAGGTAGTTAACTGCAAAGGCATTTGGTATTTGTTAAACATATTTGAACTAAATTGGGTCATTAAATGACCAGAAATGACTATAATGTAGTAGAATCATAGACTCAAAATCAAGTGAACTCAAAAACTCTGCAAATTCTTGACACAACGGTTCATTATCTTCTTTGTACAGATCACCCTTCTGTCTAGATCACTAGGTCTAAATGTCTAGATCCTAAATGTTAGATTAATTATTATTATGAATTATCAGTAATTATTAATAATTTTATCAAGTACCTAGTGAAAATTATTATAATTTATTGTTAGGTATTAATCATTCGTATTTATTATTAATAATAATTATTATTAATTATGATTAATTAATACGATATAATTCTGGGGTTTTTAATACTACGTCGGTAATAATTTTTCTATAAAAGAAGTACCTACCAACAAACATTCGAAATTACCTTCATTTCCGAAGCACGAAACGCACCTCAGAACAACAAACTCGACATCACTTAAGCCATATGATGTTCCAAAGAGCTTGTTAGTATGAAAATGGACCTGTATTTCAACAGTTTGATTCACGATCGTGTTGTGAGGCACAATCTTTGAGCCGTCATTGTGAACGAACGGCTGGTCGTACAGAGCTGCGGATGGTCTTAAAAAATTCTACGGAACAAACTCTATCTAAATATGCAATAAAAAACACACCGTTCTATATGAATTTTTCGAGATATGAAATTTTCAAAATTTCAAAATTCGTTTTGAACCCCTTCCCCTTGACCTAGGGTTATGAAAAGTTTCGAGGACCATTGTGGGGTTGGTCGAAACCCATAAAAAAAATTTCGTAATTTTAACTCAACGCTAACTGGGCAAAGTGGCGCGGACGGCGTACGGCGGACGGCGGACGGCGTACGGCGTACGGCGGACGGCGTACGGCGGACGGCGGACGGCGTACGGCGTACGGCGGACGGACGGATTTTTTTTTATTCGATTTTCTGAATCTACGTATCTTGAAACGTAAACCAACAAATTTTGAGGGGGGGTTAAAAAAAATTTTTTCTTTGGGCGATTCCAATGGTTCATTATCATTCATTAAGATAATAAACCAAAAACACACTTCTAAAACAAACAGAACATTTAAAAAATTGTTATTATAAAAAGCATTATAAAAACTAGAACCGTTAGAACTCACAATTATTCAGAGGTCTGCAGTTTTTGTTAGGGACAAATCATCAAAATACCGTGAGTATCATCTTCCGGCAGAATCTTGAATCTTTCAAATGAACGTTGTTCCTTGAAAAAAAAAAAAATTAAAAAAATAAATAAAATCATATGCATCGAAATTCCCTAATCATATAAAAATAGAAAAAAATATTCAACTTACCAGTGGTACCAGTGGTACCATCCATCTCAAGAAACTGTACACTTATGGAGAGTGAAAAAAATATACAAACACCTTCTTTGAGCAAGAGCGTACAACAGACTGACGGAACAGAACCCCACGAAACCTGGAAAACTCCTCACAAACACTAATCGACACAAACAGCGACCTGCAGAGACATGAACTAGGTTTCGCTGGAACCTGTTTGGTCTGACCTGTAGGTACGTCACACTCGTCCTTGGACGGATTGAGGAGGTTTGTGACGGGCGTTCGCTTCTCCAGGAGCCACAAAAATTAAGTACAATGATTGTACTGATTCGTACAGTAATTATTACTGTACGAATCACTACAGTTATTGAGAAGAGGTCGTGATTTCATGGATTATAAATGTGATATCCATAATCACCTTATGCATGCAGTGCTGGTTTAAAGTAATAAATTTCTCGTCATAATATGTCTTCGGCCCTACTCTTAATATATACGTTCAATTCATTTGCCTTGTCTCTTGTTTCGATGATTACTTACCCTGTTCACCAATAAAAATGTTGGCGCTGTTGCTCGAATGGAACAAGAAATAATATTGCGCTTTCCATCAAAACAAATGATTTATATGAACAAACAAAAAGAGCTTCGGAGGTAGTGACCATTGTACAGAGGAACAGCTGGCGGTCATTCCCGGCACGCCCCGAACCTCTTGGCCGCTGGACATGAATAAAACATTTTTCGCTCTTGTTTACTTGCACGGCCTCCGCCAATATCTTCCAGGCGGAGAAGGTACTGCCCTCTTCTACATGTGAAAGGAGTGACCTAAGTACAGTTTTCCTCCGAGTGGAAGACAATGAGACAACGAGAATGTACGAACAATCATAAATATCATGTCCTGCAGCTTAACACACCTAACGAGTGGTCTTTTTGAAGAGCCACAGTTGAATTTAGACGTACGAGTACTTACAAGGGAATCTGCTTATTGGAAGCACAGTAGGAAAAGCCTATTTCGTCTCTTTGTCCCAATGCGGCTTTGGGCATTGGGTAACCTTCGAGTTGGTCTCAGAATAAAAACCACACACATTAGTCGTTGGTAGGACAATTAAAAAAACTCTGCAAATTCTTGACACAACGGTTCATTATCTTCTTTGTACAGATCACCCTTCTGTCTAGATCACTAGGTCTGAATGTCTATATCCTAAATGTTAGATTAATTATTATTATCAATTATCACTAAATATTAACAATTTTATCAAGTACCTAGTGAAAATTATTATAATTTATTGTTAGGTAAATCGTATTTATTAATAATAATAATTATTATTAATTATGATCAATTAATACGATATAATTCTGGGGTTTTTAATACTACGTCGGTAATAATTTTTCTATAAAAGAAGTACCTACCAACAAACATTCGAAATTACCTTCATTTCAGTAGCACGAAACGCACCTCAGAACAACAAACTCGACATCACTTAAACCATATGTTGTTCCAAAGAGCTTGTTAGTATGAAAATGGACCTGTATTTCAACAGTTTGAGTCACGATCGTGGTGTGAGGCACAATCTTTGAGCCGTCATTGTGAACGAACGGCTGGTCGTACAAAGCTGCGGATGGTCTTAAAAAATTCTACGGAACAAACTCTATCTAAATGTGAAATAAAAAACATACCGTTCTATATGAATTTTTCGAGATATGAGATTTTCAAATTTTCAAAATTCGTTTTGAACCCCTTCCCCTTGACCTAGGGTTCTGAAAAGTTTCGAGGACCATTGTGGGGTTGGTCGAAACCCATAAAAAAAATTTCGTAATTTTAACTCAACGCTAACTGGGCAAAGTGGCGCGGACGGCGTACGGCGGACGGCGGACGGCGGACGGCGTACGGCGTACGGCGTACGGCGGACGGACGGATTTTTTTTTATTCGATTTTCTGAATCTACGCATCTTGAAACGTAAACCAACAAATTTTGAGGGGGGGTTAAAAATTTTTTTTCTTTGGGCGATTCCAATGGTTCATTATCGAAGATAATAAACCAAAATATGGATGTAAAATAGGTGCATACACTCTGTTTCTGAAAAAGTGTAAATATGAAGCTTGACGTAAATTGTTAACACTTCCGTGTTGGATTAAGTCGGCACACGCAGCCTGGAATATTTTCCAGATGGATGAAATATGGGGAAAAGAAGTACTTACTTTTCAGAAAATTTTCGAAAAAAGAAGTATTTTCGAGCTCAAAGAAATTGTACTTCGCAGTTTTGAGACGCGGACTTTCAACTGTTCCAACTCCCCCAGTTCTCCATCTCCGATACAACTGATATTAAAAACTCTGACCCTATTTCTGTTGCAGGTGAGTGATACGATCTGGTTCATATGCCGTTGGTACCCCGTCCGAAATGGAAGGTATGTTTCGCCAAAAGTCAGTGCACGGCATTTCAATTCTTTTTAGCGAATTTTGGAAGGAAATGAAGCTATTTTTCTCAGTCCAAAATTTTAAAACTCGTATTTCCGAAAAATTTGTACTTATACCAAAATCCGTTTCAGACTACACTGCCAAAAGACACCATAAATTATATGTATATAAATTTAGGTTGTATTCAAATGACCAAGCTAGTCTTTTTTTCGTGTTTATTTTCTCACGACGTTTCGGCAATGGAACAAAGCCCTATTCATGTGAGATTTCCTACAATAAGATCAGAACAGAATTGATAGGTACTTACATGCTATGTTAGGAATATTATTTATTATATTATGATACGTTAGGAATGCTACTTACATGTAGAAGTTAAACTTTTTACATTAAACTAACGAACTATTAATGTAAAAACTTTCACTATTGTATGTATAATTTGGTATAGTTACAGTATGGTATGATAGGAAAGAAATTCGTATGGTATGGTATGAGTACGGTGAGAATTCGGTATGGTGCCGATTTGCAATACAATCTGGTATAGACAGAAGGGTGATCTGCACAAGGAAGATAATAAACCGTTGTCAAGAATTTGCAAATTTTTTTTTTTCATTCGATTTTCTGAATCTACGTATCTTGAAACGTAAACCAACAAATTTTGACATGGGGTTAAAACATTTTTTTCTTTGGGCGACTCCAATGGTTCATTATCGAAGATAATAAACCAAAAACACCATGTGATGTTCCAAACACCTGTTCTTTAGCATTGGCCTGTATTTTAACCGTTCGATTCACGATCGTGTTGACGACTTTCGATCTGATCCAACTTTGAGCCCTAATGGATGGTCTTAAAAAAATCCTTAAAAAAAATAAACTGTATCTAAATATGAACTAAGTAAACAATATTTGAATTTTCGAGTTATGGAATTTTCAAATATATAATATACTCGTATATTTGTTGACGGCTTTCGATCTGCCCCAACTTTGAGCCCTCATTGTGAACGAACGGCTGGTCGTACAAAGCCGCGAGTAGTCTTAAAAAAATTCTAAAAAATAAACTCTATCAAAGTCTAACAAAATTCTCTAACAAAATTCAAATGAAAGAGTTTAGATAAAGTTTATTTTTTAGAATTTTTTTAAGACCACTCGCGGCTTTGTACGACCAGCCGTTCGTTCACTTTGAGGGCTCAAAGTTGGGGCAGATCGAAAGCCGTCAACATGCGAGTGAATCGTGAGGCAGCATGTCGATTCATACTAGATCAGCTCATTCGAACAGCACTTGGTTTTCAAATAGGTATCGAGTTAAATTATAATAATTAATAATAATAATTTATAAAAATTATCAATACGTAACCAATAATAATTAATAATAATGCTCACTACTTGATAATAATTATTAATAATTAATGATAATTCATAATATAATTAATCTATCTTTCAGTGATCTAGACAGAGGGGTGGTCTGTACAAAGAAGATAATAAACCGTTGTGTTTAGAATTGGCAGAGTTTTTTTAATTCGATTTTCTGAATCTACGTATCTTGAAACGTGAAGCAACAAATTTTGAGGGGGGTTAAAAAGTGTTTTTCTTTGGTCGATTCCAATGGTGCATCACCGAAGATAATATACCGAAAAACTATTGCGTGTTTTCAACTAGTTCAGATAAAAAACTCTGCAAATTCTTGACACAACGGTTTATTATCTTCCTTGTGCAGATCACCCTTCTGTCTAGATCACTAGGTCTAAATGTCAAGATCCTAAATGTTAGATTAATTATTATTATCAATTATCACTAATTATCAACAATTTTATCAAGTACATAGAGATAATTATTATAATTTATTGTTAGGTATCAATAATTTGTATTCATTATTAATAATTATTATTATTAATTATGATTAATTAATACGATATAATTCTGGGGTTTTTAATACTACGTCGGTAATAATTTTTCTATAAAAGAAGTACCTACCAACAAACATTCGAAATTACCTTCATTTCAGTAGCACGAAACGCACCTCAGAACAACAAACTCGACATCACTTAAGCCATATGATGTTCCAAAGAGCTTGTTAGTATGAAAATGGACCTGTATTTCAACAATTTGAGTCACGATCGTGTTGTGAGGCACAATCTTTGAGCCGTCATTGTGAACGAACGGCTGGTCGTACAAAGCTGCGGATGGTCTTAAAAAATTCTACGGAACAAACTCTATCTAAATATGAAATAAAAAACATACCGTTTGATGGGAATTTTTCGAGATATGGAATTTTCAAAATTTCAAAATTCGTTTTGAACCCCTTCCCCTTGACCTAGGGTTATGAAAAGTTTCGAGGATCATTGTGGGGCTGGTCCAAACCCAGAAACCAAATTTCGTAATTTTAGCTCAACGCTAACTGGGCAAAGTGGCGCGGACGTACGGCGGACGGACGGATTTTTTTTTTATTCGATTTTCTGAATCTACGTATCTTGAAACGTAAACCAACAAATTTTGAGGGGGGGTTAAAATTTTTTTTTCTTTGGGCGATTCCAATGGTTCATTATCGAAGATAATAAACCAAAATGCATGTTCTGAGAGTTTCAGGAGCAAAATCCAATTCTAACCGCTGAAGACCACACAGACCATATTTTTTTTTTTTTTTTTTTTTTTTTTTTTTTTTTTTTTTTTTTTTTTTTTTTGGGGGGCTTTGATAGGCTTATGCCTTTGGTCACGTAGACCTCGAAGTGGGTCTATTGTGACATTGTGCCCCTGTTCCTACACTACAACATTGGTAGTGAGGAGACGGTTTACAGCCTCCTCCCGGATGAAGTGGAGCAGGCTGTTGTCATCGATTTTTGCAACCTCGGAGGGACTGAGGATGCCCTTACCAAGGTGCTTAAATCTTTTGTATGCAAGCGCTGGACAGTTACAGAGTATGTGTTCCGCTGTCTCTGGCTCGCAGTCGCAGAGTCGACAGTCATCTGTCCTGCATATTCCCATCTTTTTGAGATGGTATTTGACTGGACAGTGGCCAGTTAGGAGGCCTGTAACGGCCTTTATGTCCTTCCGGCTGAGGGAAAGGAGAGCCCTGGCTTTCCTTCTGGAAAAGCATACGAACTGCTTGGCTTGTCTCATTTTTGGAGCGCCTTGCCAATGCTTTGTTCTCTGCTTGTCAACCCACTTCCCCACTTCTCGGGCTATGAAGCTCTCTGTAATGCCGAGGAAAGGTTCTGGTCCAGTGGGGTTTGACATGGATGCCTGTTTGGCGAGGCGATCCGCCTCTTCGTTGCCTTCTATACCCTCATGACCCGGCACCCACAGCAGCGTCAATTTGTTGCCATGGGCAGCCATCTTGAGGGAGTTTAGGCAGCTCCAGGTGAGCTTTGATTTTATGGAAAAGGCCGAGATGGCCTTTAATGCTGCCTGGCTGTCTGATAGAATATAGATCTTTGCGCCCTTTAGTCTTTTCCTGGCGATCTCCTGGGCACAAATATCTATTGCATGGGTTTCTGCTTGAAAGATGGTGGCCAAGGCCCCAAGGGGCTTAGACAGGCTAAATCTGGGGCCTTTTATCCCCAGGCCTGCTTTTTCATCCATCACTGACCCATCTGTGAACCACAGCAGTGATCCTGGCTCTAATTGAGGCATGCCTCCTTTCCAGAAATCACGATCTTTTATTATTACTCTGAATGGAAGATCAAAATTCATCCTCTCTGGCATTTTGTCAGAGATTGATGAAACCACTGGGTCTACCTTAACAAAGTCAAGGATGGACGCATGGCTATTTTTCCTGGCAGGATGTTTTATTGCTCCTGCTTGCAGCATCCTCATGGCCCCCAGGTAGGCCACCCTCTGTATGTGTAGATGGAGGGGTTCGAGGTCAAGTAAAACCTCTAGTGCTGCAGTAGGGGCGGTTCTCATTGCCCCTGTTATTCCAAGGCAGGCCTGTCTTTGGAGTTTTGTAAGTTTCTCCATAGTCTTTGCCTGACAGGTTTTCTGCCACCATACCGTTGAGGCATAGGTGATCATGGGTCTGACAATGGCTTTATAAGCCCAGTTGGCCCTCATTGGTGCCAGTCCCCACGTCTTCCCAAGCATTTTGTGGCAGCTCCACATTGCTTTTGTGCCTCTTTTTAGGGTATAGTCTAGATGCTTGTTCCAGTCTAATCTCTGATCAAGCATGACTCCCAGGTATTTTACCTCCCCTGAGAGTGGAATGCTCTTACCTCGGAGTTTGGGAGCCGTAATATTGTATTTCCTTCTGTTGGTGAAGGCAACAATGGTGGTTTTGTCAGGGTTTACATTCAGATTCTCCTTACGACACCACCTTTCAATAATATTTAGAGCGTTCTGAAGTCGCTCTGATAGCGTACTATCGAACCTGCCCCTAATGATGATGCACAGATCATCCGCATAGGCAGTAATCTCATAGCCACACTGTTGCAGCATTGCTAGGAGTTCATCTGCTACCAATAACCACAGAAGGGGGGACATGACCCCTCCTTGAGGGCAACCTCTGTTGGCCATTACAGTGGTGCTCTCATTTCCTTGTGCAGTTGTGATAACACGGCTTACCAGCATAGCCTTCAACCAGTTAATGGTGGGGTTTGGGATGCCCCTCATTCTTGCTGCCCGCTCGATGGAGTCATGGTTGGTGTTATCAAAAGCACCTCCTATGTCCAGAAAGCAGCATAGGGCTATCTCTTTAGTTTCTAGCGCCCTTTCTATGAGGGAGACGACCTCTGATAGAGCTGTCTCCGTCGACTTACCCTTTTGATAGGCATGTTGTGCCTTTGATATGGGGTAGTCTTTGAGGTGATCATCTTTGATCATCTGGCCAATGATTTTCTCCATGACCTTTAGTAGAAAGGAGGTGAGACTGATGGGTCTCTGTGATTTTGGCAAGGACGAGGAACCTGCTTTTGGTATAAACACCACTCTCACCTCTCTCCATATTTTTGGGATATACCCCAGCGCATAACTTGCAATATAAGTCTTGGTGATGATGGGAGTTAGCATCTCCAGGCCCTGCTGTAGCAGTGCCGGGAAAATGCCGTCCACTCCTGGTGACTTATAAGGTTTGAAGGACTTTATTGCCCATTTCACCTTATTGGAAGTAAATATCTTTTTGGCTTGTCTGAGGACGCTAGGATATGGTAGGCGGATTGTGTTTTCTGCATCCTGAGCCAGGGCAACTTGGTCCCTTGTTGTGACTTTGGAGCCCGGGAAGTGTGTCTCCATTAGGAGTTCCAGGGTCTCCTTGGTGTCACTTGTGTAACTTCCATCCGCCTTTTGAAGAAGCCCTAATGGGCTTGGCCTGTCCTTGGAGAGGACTTTCTGTAGCTTGGAAATTGTAGAGACCTCCTCCAAGGTGCCACAGAAGTCCTTCCAGGATGACCGTTTGGCTCTTCTCACAGCTGTGGTGTAGGCAGTATGGTGAAGCCTATATGCCTCCCACTGACCATTTCTTTTGGCCCTGTTGAAGAGTCTCCTCGTTTGGATTCGGAGTTGTCTAAGCTCCTCATTCCACCATGGAGCATCTCGGTTGCTCCTTTTGGTTTTAAGCTGGCAACTTCCCTCGTATGCTTGGGTTATTGCAGCTTGCATCTGCCCTGCTATTATGTCTAGCTCTTGGGGCGTGCTGATATCTCCGTTCACTCCCTCTAGTTCATGGCCAAGGAGTTGTTTGTAGAGATTCCAAACTGTACTTTTTGGAGTACGGTATGTCTCTTCATGTTGCTGGTGAAATTCAAGATTGAAGATGACATACCTATGGTCAGACAAGGTAATTTCATCTGACACATGCCAGTTTGTGACCTTGTCACCAAGAAAAGGGCTAGATAGGGTGAGGTCAAGGACCTCTTCTCTAGTCCTAGTGACAAAAGTGGGTACATTCCCCCTATTTAGAACCGTCACCTGACATGAATATAGATAATCAAGTAATGACTCACCTCTTGGATTTATATTAGTGCTGCCCCACACTGTATGGTGAGCATTAGCGTCGCAGCCAATGATGAAGTGTAGGTTCCTTTCATGGCAGTGATCTATTAACCTTTTGATTTCAGCGGGGGGGCAGTCTTCTTCATCACCGGGGAAGTAGGCAGACGCTACCACTATCTTCCCGCGTCCCGCTGATGTTTGTCCTTCTACTGTCACTGCCACTAGGTCCCTGGAAATAAAGTTTGGCATTGCCATAAAAGGGGTATCTTTGCCAATAAGTATGGCTGTTCTGCAACGTTCTTCTGTTCTAGAGAAGATAAGCTTACCTGAGCTTGAGGGTATGCCTCTAATGGTGTTTCGTCCAGCCCAGGGTTCTTGAATCAGGGCAATGTTGAGCCTCCTCCTTGAGAAAGTATTACAGAGCACGGCCGAGGCCGCCTCTGCCCTATGTAGATTTACCTGGAGGAGGCTCAGCCCTGATGAGGAGGAAGTCATTTCCTCCTCTTGCCCCCTTTTGTCCTCTGGTATTGGGCAAGGGGGCGATTTGGTTTCTTTTTCCGCTCCTCAGAGTCATTCAGCTGAGGGCGGAGCTGCCTTGTGGGAGCTCCCCCTCGCTGCCGCTCCATCCTGTCCTGAGCAGGGGTGGAGGAGCCGCTCTGAGGGCGGAAAGAGGGCCTTGAAAAGGGGCCTGAGGGCCCTTGTATTGGTGCAGTGCCTGAAGGGTCCACTGCACGGCCTGAGGGGCCTTTTATTCGAGTGGGGCTTGAGGGCCCCTGTGTTTTGCCTCAGACCATATTTAATCCAGACCAATTTCAATATCAAAACCGGATCAATATATATATATTTTTTTTTTTTTTTTACCTCTGATAGGAAAGTCAAATGGGGCAGTTTGGTGAGAATTATTAAAGGTTCGAATAACATTTAAAAGTGATTGTGAGGTCGCTGATAGCTCCGAACGTGCAAAATGCGACAACCTGGTGTTATCCAAATTTGATTCTGAAGGTCTCGTATGTACCGTGATGAAATTTAGCATAAATGTCGATATTCCTATGAGAATGTACTCTTTTCACTTCATCGAAAAACTACTGATGTACAATAGGTGGCAGCTGAACATCATCCCACGGCCGCACCATTTCTGCAGCTCTTTACTTGTACGAAGCTGCAGTGACACTGATATTTTCGGTGTCTCCCCCGAAAGAATAATCGTTGCAAAAGCCTACGTTATCTTGATCAACCCGTCGTCACCCAAGTCGCGAAATATGTCCTCGAGGGAGAAAGCCCTAAAAATCTTGCTGAGTCGTGACAAAAATCCTCGGCGCATGCGTCGTCTCCAGGGCGACACCTGATGCGACCCACTTGCGACATCTTGCTCAACCCATCGATGTATACAGGGTGTCTAGGGTTTCGATGGGACAAACTCAGGGAATCGATTCTGCAGATAATTTGCAACAAAAAGTGCCTCTTAGAGTTTTTTTTTAGAGGCTTCATTTTGGAGTTATTTACGATTTAAGATTTTTTTCGTGTTTTCGACCCTAACTCAGTTAAACGGCCATAACTCCCTTAAATAACTATGTAAAGTAAAAGTTGAGGATACCGTTGGAAAGAGCATTAAATTTCCTATCTCCTTGATTATAAAATCAAATTGTTTCGATTAGTCCTCATTGGTGAAAAAATGGTCAAAGTCCAAAGTGTGAGCATTTTTTAAGAATCACCATTTTTCTTTCTTTTTTTGCGCTATTAGTACGAAAGTGTTTCAGTGGGCACTCCTCGGGAAAAACTTGCCCAAAACCTCAGCTTTCGAATGGTATAAGAAAAAAAATTTTACAGTGAAATTTGACGGAGAAAATGACGTTTGAATCCTGAAAAACGCGAGTTTTTAGTTGAAATCAACGTTTCTCACCAAAAGCCGACGTGCATCATGAAAACGAGTTCGATATCGCTATTTATGCATTTTTTGACGCTGAATCGAATGGTGACACTCTTTGCCTCCGCAATTAAGAAGAAACTCGTTTTTTTTTTCATCTTAATTTAATTTAGTGATTACAGTAGGTTCTCAAAATGCCCCCCTCCTTGCTGAACACAAAGGCGGCATCTCCGACGCACACTCCTCGAGACATTCCGTAACTGGTGCTCATTTCGCATTAACCCGACACATTCCTGTACTCTGGAAAAAACAGATAGTATTAGTTTGAGTAATCACTTAGGTTGAAGCAGAGTTAGGTCATTGTATCCGCAAAAATTTTGGTAGGTTTTTTGTTATTTTGAAAATTGTCTTATTGCGTGGAATCTACTTACCTAATGATGAGGGCTTCCCTCGTGTCCGCCGCTTCTGCGTAGACTAAGGACTTTAGTGTACCCCATACGTAGAAGTCCATGGGGGTCAGATCAGGGCTCCTGGGTGGCCAGGCTACCGGTCCATAACGACCGATCCACTGCCCTGGAAAATGGACGTTCATCCAATCACGGATGATTCGGGCGTTATGGGCTGGGCAACCGTCCATCTGAAACCATAGCTGACCCCTCCGGTTTAGCGGAATGTCCTCTATGAAGTTGAAAAATTCCTCATTGAGAAGTGCCTCAAAGTCTGGAAGAAGAAATCATTGATGAAAAATATTATTTGAACTCAAATTTTACTCATTTATAAAAATGGCCACTTAAACTCGGTTTTCTGTCCTTACTCTGTGCGTTGAGAGTTGCAGGAAGTATGAAGGGGCCGACAAGGTGCTGGCCAACCAGCCCAGCCCAAACGTTCACCCGAAATTCATATTGTTGGTGGCTCTCATGGATCGCAAAAGGGTTTTCCTCTGCCCACCTGTTGATGAATATTATTTGTCATCAGTTGCGAGGACGTGTATCATTGCAGTTACACCTGCCTAAGCTAATGAAGTCCTAATACCAACCTGTGCGTATTTCGGGTGTTGAAGACACCCGTTCTGGTGAAGGTAGCTTCGTCTGTCCAAATAATGTTATCCTCAAATCCGGGTCTTTGAGACAGAAGCCACTCGCAGAACATCATTCTGGACGCGTAGTCCCTTGCCAGGAGGCTTTGGACCCGAGTGAAATGGTATGGGTATAAACCTTTTCTCTGGAGAACCTGGTGAACACGCTGGTGCGATACACCAACCTGAGAGACAAAAAAAAAACGTTTTATTTGGGTACATGCATGCATAAGGTCATTCATTATCTTTGCGCCTAAAATCAATTAGTTCGGACCTGTCGGGCTACTCGCCGCGTACTTGTTCTCGGATCGTCGTCCACAGCGTCCAAAATGCGGATTTCATTTTGGCTGGGTCTTGGGTTTCTCTCTCGAACGGCGTACGAACTGGAACCTGTTTCTATCAGCCTCTGGAATACGAGAGGAAACGTTTTATGATTGGGATGTCTTCGGTCGGGGAACCTTATAGCATACTCGCGGGCGGCAAGTCTAGCGTTGCCATTCGCAAAGCCATACATAAAAATGATATCGGCTAACTCCCGGTTTGAATACACCTGCATGATGTTGAGACAATGAATACATTTGACACAATGCCGATTAAGTGCATTCGGGCGTCTTCGTTATCTGGATTTATCGAAATGACCAGACAAGATTCATCGTGAATGCGACCTATTGAAAAAGCTTAGGTAGGTACTCGAAAGTCCAAGAACAGTAATCAAAATAAAAGGTCACTTACCATGAGTTTGGAAGCTCCTCGATTGAACATAAGTCCACTCCTGTTTTCTGAGATAGATAAATAGCGCTAAATAGCGCATAAATAGCGATATCGAACTCGTTTTCATGATGCACGTCGGCTTTTGGTGAGAAACGTTGATTTCAACTAAAAACTCACGTTTTTCAGGATTCAAACGTCATTTTCTCCGTCAAATTTCACTGTAAAATTTTTTTTCTTATACCATTCGAAAGCTGGGGTTTTGGGCAAGTTTTTCCCGAGGAGTGCCCACTGAAACACTTTCGTACTAATAGCGCAAAAAAAGAAAGAAAAATGGTGATTCTTAAAAAATGCTCACACTTCGGACTTTGACCATTTTTTCACCAATGAGGACTAATCGAAACAATTTGATTTTATAATCAAGGAGATAGGAAATTTAATGCTCTTTCCAACGGTATCCTCAACTTTTACTTTACATAGTTATTTAAGGGAGTTATGGCCGTTTAACTGAGTTAGGGTCGAAAACACGAAAAAAATCTTAAATCGTAAATAACTCCAAAATGAAGCCTCTAAAAAAAAACTCTAAGAGGCACTTTTTGTTGCAAATTATCTGCAGAATCGATTCCCTGAGTTTGTCCCATCGAAACCCTAGACACCCTGTATACATCGATGGCTCAACCATCCACGACAGGACGCTGATTGTATTGAAATGTCTTCTGTCGATCCTTCCAAAGAAAACTCGACACTGCGAACAATGCTCCTATGGTACATCACTTACCGATATCTATGTTAATGGCGGCTAATCTGATGTAATAATCATGTACCGTCCTGTTCTCTTTACGTCCTCAAGCGGGAGGTTATCAACGCATCGGCAATTTGCATGTTCTTCGAGGCCGTAAATCAAAAACGGGAAGAAGAAGAGAAAATAAATCTCGAGCCACAAGATTGCGCTGTCCTTCATACTTTAACTCGGATCTTTTTGAGCGAGATACACTTAGCCAAAATCTAATGAGACTTCTGAACGAATTCAACAATAAAATTTGACCTTGGTACAAACGAAGCGGGTAATAACAGTATAAAAATGTAGAAAAATATAGACAATTTGAATCGCATAAAAGCCAGGTATATTGGGACATAATCATGAATAGGCTTGATCGCCAGAAATCAGTAAAGTGAGGAGTACGTAAATATTCCTACTACCCCGATCGAGGCGAAATTATGTGTAACTCCACCTATTGGGTACAACCCTGTTAATTTGATCTGTTATGTCGTCAACAGAGTAGTGTAATAACGAATGAATATCCCTGTAACAACCTTAACTGTTAATCAGTTTTACCTCAAGTTTCCCAATTTGAATTCCGCCTTCGAGGCGGGGCCGTGCTCAGACTCTTAAATTTTGTTGAAGAGCAAGTGGCGCAGGCCAAATATTTTGGTAACTTCCTAGAATTTATTTCAGCGTTCAAAAGAACTGTCGGTTACGAATGGGTTTAGCTGATTAGTCCGATTGAAGAGATGGTTTCGAAGTCATTTGGATTCGGCAACTAGTGATTAGGGAAATGTAATGTACGCCATTATATTCAGGACATCAGTATAAACACACTGCATAAACACAGTTGGTTTTAATTCATTTCGACATTCACATCAATTGATGTATCAAATTGGAAAAAATCGATAATATTGGATAATATTCGGTATAATATTGGATGACAAATCCTCTAAATCCCTCTATACTCACGGTCCTCATGAACAGACGTACACGTACACACACCCAGTTCTGGTTTTTCGTCATATGTCTACAATAGCCCAAGCATTTTAATGATACTCTTAACTAGGAACGTAAATCGATTACCGATTAATCGGATTGCCCCCGATCAATCAATTAATTTTAACCGATGTATAGCTTTTGATTATTTGTATTAATTGATTATTGTTTTTTGATTAATCATTTTTCGAATAGGTACCTACATCAGGATATTGAAAGAGTATAAGCATGAGAGATGGTGACAATAGTCACGACGATTTGTCTTCAACCATGAATTTGTCTCATGTCTTTGTCATTCTAATAATGTAACAGCTGATAATGAGGATCAAGGCACCTGCGTCGTGTCGAAGGGGGGATAAAGGAGAACCTCCCAAAATATAAGATATATAGAAAAAGCTACGAAACGTGCATTATATTCTCCCGACTCCTTAATATTAAATAACATCTTAATAAACGTTACAATTTATACCTTCAAATTGTTATAAAATCTCTCCCTTACTGGGAAAAACATCTGATCATGTATAATATAACATTTGGCATGTAACCGCCTTCGGATTTACAGTTAAGCTGCATAGGGCCCTAATCAGCTGAGTGGCCCTAAAGCTAGTTTTGGTATGTACGCTCCTTAGGAATTAACTTTAAGCAGACTAGGCCCAGGATTAGCTTAGGGGCTCCTAAAGCTAAGAGACATATTATTTCACTGTATCATCAAAACACCAAAGGGCAGATCTAAAGAGATGAAGAGGAGGGCGGTTAAGTAACTCGCTTGCTTGGGGATTCGTCTGGAAGATTCAGGTCGGGCAGGTTAACTTCTGGTCCGGAGCTTAGCGGGTGGTTCCGTTCGGTGAAGGTGAAAAGTTGGGGTAACAGACAGCAACACGCGTATACGCATTTCAACATTTTACGAAATTTGAAAAAAAAAACAGTTTTCCTTAACCATTTATTATCTCCTGTTCCGTCTAGCTCACTGTTCTGTGTATACCATCCTTGTTAGTATCGTAACTATTGGAGGAACTAACTAAAACCCAAAACTGGTGTGGCTAAATCGTTTAACGATGTGATGAGTATTGTTTCTGAGGAATTTTTAAACTTTTTGTAAAACCATCAAGTATTAATCTTGTAAGTTACATTTCTCTACATTTCTCCCTCTCCGTGTGTCTAAATGATATGGCACTCCCAGCGTATGCTACCTACCGATCCTTACCTATTACATACGGGGTGAGGCCCGATACTGACTGAAAGTATATGACGTGTTCACTCTGTTCAACTAATCTGTATGTATGTTGTCTGTGGTTTGAGGGATGTTTTTGACTTTTGAGATGCGAGTGCCATCGAGCATCCAGAGTGCTTGGCAACGTTTTGATTCTATTTGGTTGTTTGATATTGTAAAATATATTTCCCGACTACTGCATGAGTAAACCAGAATTTCATTATACAATTCCCCCAAAAACGTACATTATACCCTGCCCTCTTTCTTAATCAAACATTGTACCTACATGTCTGCACGGTAGGGTGGTTGGGGCGGATAGGGAAGGACTTGACTGCAGTCGCCTCTTTGTTAGCAAGTCTTGGATACTTGCTTACCATGTCGAGAATCAATTTATTGTAACTTTCTTAATATTATTGTCAGTTCAGCATTCTACAACAAAGTTCTATCTAGGCAACGACAGAGTTAATGCGCTCATTTGCGACTTAATGTGCCCATGTCGCCAATATTCGAGCATTGCTGAATCTTGAGAAATATAACAAACAAATCGATTTTCTGTAGTTTCTACGAAATTTTGTTGATTTGTGTAGTATCAAGCAGGAAAGAAGGTAGCAAGGAACAAGTTCCTTATAAAGAGCGAGAAACAAAACTTTTTTTTTTTTTTCAAGATGGCCGCTGGGGGTAACTAGCTTGTTTGAGTTGCTCTCCCAAGTTATTCAATATTCTAGTAATTTCGCCGATCTGTTTCGCTAAATTTTGTACCTCGTCGCTACTAAACAAGTTCTGAACGTACTGAAATAAGTTTTCTCGACTAGTTGATGAGTGATAAGAAGAAAATGTCTTCGGTCAATACGCAGCCTAGGGGTAAACATCGCCGGTTGGATATTTCTCGCGTTGGTTCCAACAATGGTTCCTTATCCGGAGATCTACGTAAGATTATTGCGGCTGCTATGAACAAATCGTTATCTTCAGGTGAGCTTCTTACTCCTGAATTGATAGATAATGCAATTGACAATGTCACCGAGGCAGTTTCTGAGGTTGTAGACTCAATTGTTGGCAAAGTTTTGTCTGATACCTGTGATAATTCCACACGTTATTACCATCAGTTGCTAACGACAGTAATTGCATATGACTACTTAGTTTCGTGAAGTTCCTATTCTATCTTCATTCAAATATGATACGCATAGTTTTGTGAATTAAAGCCTTAATTTCGAAGGTTTGCATTTCATATCAATTTAATTCACAAAACGAAATGGAAAAGCTCTTCCGCCCTGATCGCTTTAGTACAGAACCTGATAGTCCGACTGCTCAACGAGAATGGGCACATTGGCTCCGCACCTTTGAAAATTTTCTCGAGAAGGCGGAGGTCGAAGAAGACGATCGTTTAAAGGTACTAATAAATTTTCTTGCTTCTAACGTATATGATCCCATTAGTGAATGCACTACGTACGACACGGCTATAGCAACTCTTGGGGCTCTGTACATCAAGGGTAAAAACGAAGTATTTGCCAGACACGAACTCTCCACTCGAAAACAACTATCTTCCGAGACAATTGATCAATACATAGAGGTTCTAAAGTCCTTGGCCAAAAACTGCGGATTCAAAGCAGTTACGGCTCAACAAACTAGGGACGACAATATTCGGGACGCCTTCATTGCTGGGTTGCTCTCCTCTAATATACGTCAGCGCCTCCTTGAGAATAAGACACTAGATCTTTCGCAGGCTGTTGAACAAGCTCGTTCAATTGAGGTAGCCATCAAAAATTCCGAAAAATATACCCACTCACTGCCTGGACCAGCCTATTCTAGCGATTCGACTCAATGCAGTGCTGCAAGTTCTGAGACACGTAAATGTTTTTTCTGTGGGGGGACCTTACACTTTCGATCAGTTTGTCCGGCGCGGGATACGGTTTGCACGAAATGTCAGAAAGTGGGGCACCTCGCTAAGGTTTGTAAAGCTAAAAGAACTTTTAAGACTTCTAAATCGACGGCATGCTTGAACCCAGTGGGAACTGGGTCACCCATCGATCAAAATGATGAATTTTTGGCCAGTACCGTGGGGGCTAGCACTTCTCCTTCACTGGCCAAAGCAGTCGTTCCAGGCACAATAGACGGAATCCCGGCTAACTGTCTTATCGATACTGGAAGTTCTGGCAGTTACATTGATGATACATTTGCTAACAATCATGGTTTCGTAGTTTTTCCAGAAACCGGGAAAGTCTCTATGGCTTCCACCTCTCTTTCGTCGGTCTTGAGTGGCTATGTGAAAGCAGACCTTGGGTTACAACACTACACCTATCGTAAGATAAAACTCTCAATTCTACCAAAGTTGTGTGCCGATATTATTGTAGGCCACGATATTCTACGCCGCCATTCTCGTCTCGATGTGGGATTCGGGGGTCCCAGTCCTCCTCTTTCGATTTCCAGCTCCACTATATTTTCCAAAGCAAAGATCGACCCCATTCGTATATTCTCTAACCTGACCCCAGACGTAAAGCCTATTGCCACAAAATCCCGTCGTCACTCTGTGGATGACTCAAAATTTATTCGGGAAGAAGTATCGAAACTTTTGAAAGCAGGTATAATTGAAGAAAGCTGTTCTCCATGGAGAGCACAAGTGCTGGTGACTAAGAACTCCAGTCATAAAAAAAAGAATGGTCATCGATTATTCCAATACTATAAACCGTTTCACTGAGCTGGATGCTTATCCTATCCCAAATGTAGAAGATGTCATTTCCCACGTAGCACAGTACAGCCACTATAGCACAATTGACCTGGAAAGTGCATATCACCAAGTACCAATTTGTTATGATGAGCGACCTTACACCGCGTTTGAGGCCTGTGGTAGGCTTTATCAGTTCACAAGACTACCATTTGGTGTAACTAATGGTGTCCCCGCCTTTCAAAAATTCATCGACAGGATTTGTGATGCTGAAGGCCTCCGAGGCGTTCGATGCTACATTGATGATATCACCATTGGAGGACGCTCAAAAGACGAGCATGACAAGAACCTGAAAGCGTTTCTTGAAGTTGCAGGAAAATACAATTTGAAACTGAATGAGAAAAAGTGTAAATTCTCCTGCACCTCCATCAAGCTTCTAGGGCATCTTATTAGCAAAGACTCCATTAAGCCAGACCCAGATCGTTTACAGCCCCTTTTAAGTCTTCTGCCACCAGATAACTCCGCTTCTCTCCAAAGAATAGTGGGAATGTTCGCCTACTATTCTAAATGGGTTCCACGGTTCTCAAATAAAATTCGTCCATTAATTGACACCAAATCATTCCCATTGTCAGAAAATGCTCTTGCGGCTTTCAATTTACTAAAGCAAGACATAGCGAACTCCCTTCTCATTTGCTTCGATCCCAAGATTCAATTAGTGGTAGAAACTGATGCCTCCGACGTAGGAGTCTCTGCAGCTCTTACCCAAAACGGGCGACCAGTTGCCTTCTTTTCGCGCTCCCTAAACCACAGTGAAAAGGGATATCCGGCTGTTGAGAAAGAGGCAACAGCCATAATTGAAAGTGTCAGGAAGTGGAAGCACTTTCTAACCAATAACCATTTCAAACTAGTTACTGATCAGGAAGCCCTCTCTTTCATGCTTAACAAGAAACACGTTAGTAAGATAAAGAACGACAAAATCCAACGATGGAGGCTTGAAATGTCTTGTTTTAGCTACGACACCGTCTTTCGTCCTGGGAAACTAAATGCTGTCGCAGACGCCCTCTCCAGAGTATGCGGGTCCATGAGCCATGATGCGCTTTTTGAGTTACATAAAGCATTGTGCCACCCCGGCATCACCAGGATGGCTCATTGGATAAAGTCGAAGAACTTGCCATATTCGTTGGAAGACGTGAAAAGAGTCACTTCCGCTTGCCAAGTGTGTGCAGAGCTGAAGCCGCGATTTTACAAGCCACATGACCACCACCTTATAAAAGCAACACGACCCTTTGAAAGGCTTAACATCGATTTTAAGGGGCCAGTTCCCTCGAGCACAGGGAACCAATATATTTTAACTATCGTCGATGAATTCTCACGTTTCCCATTTGCTTATCCTTGTAGAGACATGACGTCGGCCACCGTAAAATCATGTCTGTTCGATCTTTTTTCGACTTTTGGAACGCCTGCATACATACATTCCGATAGGGGAATGTCTTTTCTGTCCAGGGATTTGACGAGCTTCCTACATCAGCAAGGAATCGCGACCAGTACTTCCACTCCCTACAACCCAGAAGGCAATGGCCTCGTGGAAAGGTACAATGGAATTCTTTGGAAAACCATGTCCCTTGCTATGAAGACTAAAGGTCTCAATACGACGCAATGGGAGCAAGTCCTACCGGAATCACTCCACGCCATTCGTTCGCTCTTGAGTACCTCGACAAACTGCACTCCGCATGAAAGGATGTTCCAACATGACCGGCGTTCGACAAATGGGCTTGCTATCCCTTCCTGGTTACTACGACCAGGAAAGGTATTAATGAAGAGCCATATGCGCACTTCCAAGTACAGTCCCATGGTTGAGGAGGTTGATCTTGTCGAAGCCAGCCCAGAGTACGCTCTCATTCGTAGACAAGATGGGAAGGAAACAACTGTCTCTTTAAAGCACCTCGCCCCACGAGGAGATGAGTCAATTTTTGGCCAGCAACAACGATGTTTTTTCTTTGAAGCTCGACAATATGGATCAATCTCAGAGGAAATTAAACCTCTTGTTTCACGGAATTCCCGAGTTAAATGGTGAAAACGCTTCGGAGACGGTTGTCGACATCGTAAACCAACAATTGGAATTGAAAATCGAGCCATCTGACATAATCCATGCTCGACGAGTTGGTATTCCTCACGCTTCACTTCCACGTACCTCTGCTACTGGTGATAAGGTATTATCACAATCCGATAGCAGATCAAAACAAATTCGACCTCTCTTGGTGTCTCTTTCTCGCTTTGAAGTGAAGGCAGCTATCTTTTCTAACAAAAGAAAATTCAGAGGAACTAAATTTTTGATCACCGAAGATCTATCTCGACTCCGTCGTCTCCTGTATAAAGCATCAGCTGAAAAATTTGGAGTGAGGAATACTTGGACCGTCAATGGAGTTGTCAAAATCAAAGTAAGGGACAAAATCATTGCAGTCAAGTCTATGGACCATCTTGCATCTCTTGCTTCAACTGATGAGTGACTACACTGTTCCACCTCTTCACGCAAGTACCTACCAAGTTCTTTTCATGGTACATTCATTTTACAATTTGAATAATTTTACTCGTTGTGTTTCCTGTTAAGTACTTGAGAGTCGTTGCCATAATTTATTTTGTAGTATTCTACCTCACCTTGATGTTCCCAGCTAGGTGGTGATACGAACTTCTATGCTTGTGTTTTAAGATACATAGGTTAGGAGGTTATTTTTTCCTATTGAACATTTTGATTTATATTACCTATTTGTTTATACTACCTATCTGTTTAGTTATGATCATGTCATTTGTTCTGTAGGTAGTTTTTTGAACCGTATTGTCTTTTTCTGTATGATAGTTTTAATTATTGCTTATATTCTTTTTTACGATTAGTGGAGAGCGCTTCTCGCTCAATCTGAGTTGGCCTATCTTGATAATCTATCTTTGTGTGCAACGCAAATGTTTTTTATAATTTCTTCCTTCTGTCTATTGACTTCAATGTGGGTATTCCACATCCTCTCTTTATTCTTTTCATCATTTCTCAATTCTATCTTTCTTTCCCTTCCTTTTCTCATTTTAATCCACCCTATTTTTCTTCCTGTTAGCTTCGTAGTGGGTAATTGTGTATGGTTCTATGTCCGTGATTGGTGGGGGTACGACCATCATGTCAGCTGATGGGTCTGGTGGTTCCTTGCCTTGCAGTCTGCTTAACATTTCTTTAAATTCTACCATTGAATCTCAGCTTAATTTGTCTATAGATGATGACCCACCCAGTTCTGAAATTTTGAAATTCGCCAACCAATTCAATAATCACTTTTTCGTCGGTGGGCATTTTAATGCAAGCAGTTTGACTCATAATATTGATGACATACGGATGTATATCCATGAGTGCAACTTCAACGTAATAGCTATTTCTGAGACTTGGCTCAAGCCTTGTGTACCTAATAAATTAGTGGCTCTTCCTGGCTACAAAATTGTCCGTAATGATCGCAACAAAAGTTTGGGGAAATCTAGGGGGGGTGGCGTTGCTCTATATATTCGTGAGGGTCTTAAATTTAAAATAATTCTAACTTCTGATAAGTCATCAGTTGAATATCTGTTCGTTGAGATAAACATGAAAGGATTCAAAATGTTGGTTGGTGTTGTGTATCGACCTCCTGATCGTTCTATAGACATCTTAGACTTGGAACTTCCTCTTAGCTCTCTCATTTCATCGTATGAACATGTCTTACTGATGGGTGATTTTAACTGTAACCCTAGCTACGACTCTGCCAATGAGAGGAAATTGAAGTCTATGCTTTCAGCACTTGCTTTATATACTATCCCCCTTGGACCAACTCATTTTTCTGGTAACTCTTGCAGTACTATTGACTTAATTATTGTAAAGAATCCTAACAAGATTGCTGGCTCCTCAGTTTTTTCTGTGCCGGGGGTGTCCCACCATGGTTTCATTGCAGTATCGCTCCGTACACCACCTATTGCTCTACCAAAAGTATTTATCAACACGCGTAACATGAAAATCATAAAGAAAGAAATTTTGCTTGAGGCTGCAACTCGGTTGGCGTGGAATGAGATTTACAGGATGAATGATGTTGATGATATGGTTGCCCATGTTCACTCTCTTCTCTTGACATTGTTGGATAGATTTGCACCATTCAAAAAGGTTAGAGTGAAACACCCCTCGACACCGTGGTTTACTCCTGCTATTAAAAGAGCAATCAAATTAAGGGATAGGTTGCATGGACGATGGAAACAGTCTGGTCTCGTTTCAGATCATGAAGCCTTCAGAGTTCAAAGGAATCAAACCAAGGTCATGGTTAGGAATGCCAAGAAAACCCACATTTCTAAAATTTTGGACCCTAAGCTGCCTCCTAAACAGTTATGGAAAACCGTTAGTAGTCTGGGAATGAGGGTGAAGTCATGCTCTGAAGCTTTAAACTTTCTGCCGGATGACATTAATAATCATTTTTGCTGCACTCAACCAACGGTATCCGGATTTAGTCTCGGCTCGACTTGGGAAGGGTTTTCATTTCGAAATGTGAGTGAGGCCGAGGTATTGAGTGCTTTTTGGTTTATTATCTTCGATAATGAACCATTGGAATCGCCCAAAGAAAAAAAAATTTTAACCCCCTCTCAAAATTTGTTGGTTTACGTTTCAAGATACGTAGATTCTGAAAATCGAATTAAAAAAAATCCGTCCGTCCGCCGTACGCCGTACGCCGTACGCCGTCCGAGGCACTTTGCCCAGTTAGCGTTGAGTTAAAATTACGAAATTTGGTTTCTGGGTTTGGACCAGCCCCACAATGATCCACGAAACTTTTCATAACCCTAGGTCAAGGGGAAGGGGTTCAAAACGAATTTTGAAATTTTGAAAATTCCATATCTCGAAAAATTCCCATCAAACGGTATGTTTTTTATTTCATATTTAGATAGAGTTTGTTCCGTAGAATTTTTTAAGACCATCCGCAGCTTTGTACGACCAGCCGTTCGTTCACAATGACGGCTCAAAGATTGTGCCTCACAACCCGATCGTGAATCAAACTGTTGAAATACAGGTCCATTTTCATACTTACAAGCTCTTTGGAACATCATATGACTTAAGTGATGTCGAGTTTGTTGTTCTGAGGTGCGTTTCGTGCTACGGAAATGAAGGTGATTTCGAATGTTTGTTGGTAGGTACTTCTTTTATAGAAAAATTATTACCGACGTAGTATTAAAAACCCCAGAATTATATCGTATTAATTAATCATAATTAATAATTATTATTATTAATAATAAATACGAATTATCAATACCTAACAATAAATTATAATAATTTTCAGTAGGTACTTGATAAAATTGTTAATAATTAGTGATAATAATTATCACTAATTATTAACAATAATAATTATTGTCAATTATTGACAATAATAATTAATTCAACATTTAGGATCTAGACATTTAGACCTAGTGATCTAGACAGAAGGGTGATCTGTACAAAGAAGATAATGAACCGTTGTGTCAAGAATTTGCAGAGTTTTCATTTATAAAATCTGATGCGGTGGGATCTGATGGGATACCTCTGAGCTTTGTTAAACTGTTATTACCTCACATCCTCCCGTTTGTTACGCATCTTTTTAATTTCTGTTTCACCGCGTCATCATTCCCCAATAGTTGGAAAAATGCCACTGTAATTCCTTTAAACAAAACTGCTAATCCTAAATCTTTAAATGAATTGAGACCAATCTCAATTCTACCAGCTATTTCTAAACCTCTTGAAGTACTATTCAACAATCAAATTCTATCTCATATTGACACAAATAACCTACTCAATCCTTTGCAATCTGGGTTCAGGGAGGGTCACAGTTGTGTGTCTGCACTTGTGAAGGTTACTGAGGACATCCGGGAGGGTTTTGAGCGGGGTGAAGTGACCATTCTTGTTTTGATCGATTTTAGTAATGCATTTGGCTCTTTGAATTTCAGTATACTCTTGGAAAAGTGTCGATCTGAATTTGCCTTCAGCTCTAGTGCTTGTAAGTTCATTTATTCATTTCTATCAGGCCGTTCACAGCGCGTCAAAGTTGGATCCCAAATGTCTTCTTCTCTTCCCCTTTACAGTGGTGTGCCTCAGGGTTCTGTGTCTGGTCCGCGTTTGTTCTCAATGTACGTCAATGACTTTGCCAAATGCCTCGAGTTCTCTTCCTACCATCAGTTCGCTGATGACGTACAAATTTATTTAAATTGTAAACCCCATGATATCGAGCTCGGTATTTCTCGAATAAACAAGGACTTGACTAGCATTGAGAGCTGGGCTCGCCAACATGCGCTAACCCTGAACCCTGCTAAAACTCAAGTAATGCTGTGCACCACAAAACCGGTTATTACGTCCTCTCTTCCAGCAGTCGAAATTTATTCAGTTCCCATCCCATTTTCCGAATCCGTAAAAAACCTCGGCATAATTTTAAGTCCAGATTTATCTTGGTCAGCCCAAACTTCCGCCATTTGCCAAAAAGTCTATGGATCGCTTTATGCTCTGAAAAGACTTGCATATAGCACCCCTCAGGATCTCCGTTTGCTGCTGGTGAAGACTCTCATAATTCCCTTGTTTACCTATGGTGATCTCCTTTATGTGAATTCTTGTGATGCTGAATCGAGGAGAAAACTTGAGGTTGCATTCAATGGATGCATCAGATATGTCTACAAGCTTAAACCACGGGGGCATGTCTCCTCCCACATTAATTCTGTATTAGGCTATGGCCTTTTTGATTACTTGTCCATCCGTTTCTTCAGATTCATCTTTCAAGTGGCCCATAAAACGAACAATGTCCCTTCTTATCTTCATGGAATTTTTTCTGTTAGTTTGTCCCCTCGACTGTTCACTCTAGTGCAAGCATTTGCAAAAACTAAAGCATTTAGTAACTCCTTACGTGTGGCAGGAGCAAGAGCTTGGAACCGTCTGCCTCTCGCTGTCAGGTCTCTCCCCACTCTCGGAGCAATTACCAAATCACTAAAAGAACATTTTACCCACCAATAGTCTCTTCATCACGTTTCAGTAATCCTCTTTCCTCCTTCATTTCTACTGCATTTTCTTTCTACTCTTCTTCTTTATATTCTTTTCTTTTCAGTCTCCCTCTTCCTCTTTCTTCTTTCATAACACTTCTTTCATAAATTCTAGTTTTCTTTTGTTTTTTTTTTCTCGTTATCTCTTTTTTTTCTAACCCCCAATTGGGTTCTTATAAAAATAGTATAGTATAGTTGTTTTATATTATTGTCCAGGCTCGGCGGGAACTTTGTTCCTATTTGGATGATAAAAGAGTTTATTATTATTAAAAAAAAAAAAAAAAAAAAAAAACGGGACATTTAGTGTTCGGGTAAGAGTTTCCACTGCGCACAGATCACTTGGCCGAAAAACCGGACAGTCCTGTTGGAAACAGGACGGTTGATCACCACATCACAGATCTCAACATCAGCAGTTGCGTGACTTTTATAAATTGCAGTATTGGCGTAGGGTTTTCTACCGATAATAATGTGGCTGACGTCATTTAGCTGGGAGACGTACTACGACGGATGGTGATCAACACATCCTGTCCTATTCATAGACTGTGTTTCCCTTCTCCAATTGCACGATGAGCGATCATTAAATCACATGAAGGATAAAATCCACAAGGCTTCATTACATTCGTCATTACATTACATGCCGTCTTGGCAACTCTAAGGGAAGGACGTGTCAAGCCTGATCACATGAGGATGAACCGTGCAAAAGGGGTCGAACTCATTAAGGACGAACCTACGGACTTTTTGGTTTATTATCTTCGATAATGAACCATTGGAATCGCCCAAAGAAAAAAAAATTTTAACCCCCCCTCAAAATTTGTTGGTTTACGTTTCAAGACACGTAGATTCAGAAAATCGAATAAAAAAAAATCCGGCCGTACGCCGTACGCCGTCCCCCGTACGCCATACGCCGTCCGCGCCACTTTGCCCAGTTAGCGTTGAGTTAAAATTACGAAATTCGGTTTCTGGGTTTGGACCAGCCCCACAATGGTCCTCGAAACTTTTCATAACCCTAGGTCAAGGGGAAGGGGTTCAAAACGAAATTTAAAATTTCGACAATGTCATATCTCAAAATATTTAACTGAAACGTGTAATTTTCAGTTCACTGTTGAATGACCTGAAAAATTACGAATCTTTTAAGACCAATTGGATTTTTGTGCGACCAGCCGTTCGTTCACAGTGAGCGCGCAAAGGTTTAGGAAAAACACTAATCTTTCGCGTCGAAAACGGCCGTTATGTGACCCAACCCTCAGACGCCCAGAATAAAACTACCTTTTGTCATCTTCCCGGTAAACTATAGTCTAGAAATTTTAACCGTGAGTCGGGGATAGACCACATTGCAATATTTACTCGGTTTCTCATCTGTAAAATTGTTTAAATAATACCTTTTTGTAATAATACAAATTGAATTTTGATGATGAGCTATTGACTTGAAATTTTAAAAATAGGTCAGAACTGGATCACAGAACTGGATTCACGCGGTTTCTTGTCTGTAAAATTGTTTAAATAATACCTATTTGTTTAAACAAATTAAATTTTGATGACGAGCTAGATACTTGAAATTTTAAATATAGGTCAGAAATGGATGACATTTCAATATTCACTCGGTTTGTATGACATGGTATGAGTATGGTATGGTATATTATTGTATGTATACATACTGTATCATACCAAATCATACATGATTTGGTATAATACAGTATGGTATGATAGGAAAGAAATTCGTATGGTATGGTATGAGTACGGTGAGAATATGGTATGGTGCCGATTTGCAATACAGTCTGGTATAGACAGAAGGGTGATCTGCACAAGGAAGATAATAAACCGTTGTGTCAAGAATTTGCAGAGTTTTTCACTCTGTAATTCCTCGGACTCATCGATCGCAGACGAATCAAGTCCCTCGTCTTCGGATCAGCTTCCGTCGTGTTGCTCAATGGCGGGTTCGTGTAAGTTGCCAAATCTTACACGCTGCCCTCACTTTCACGACCACCGAGAGGCTCATGTTCGTCGCGACAGATGCCGTCCATTTACCTCCAACTAATCAGCCGAATGATCAGTGCGTTGCGAAGGGTTGTACACCAAGTTATATAATCGGTTGTATGGCCTACAGACAAATCCGAGTCTTACTCAGTCAATTTAATACGTACCTACATACCGATACTTCTGCGCAAAAAGGGCGAATCTGAATTTTCGCTCAAGGGCGAATCTGTTTTAGCGATTGACAACCTCGCAAGTGCAAAAAGGCGAATCTGCAAGTTGTTATGAATGGAAAACGGCGAATATGAACCCAGTCAATTTTACAAAAAGACAAAGGGCGAAACTGCTCGTGCTTTGGGGCGAATCTGCTGCGATCGAAAGAATACATTTGAATTTTATTTGTGCAATTTTATCTACAATAAAGTTGTATCTTCCAGTTCTCAAAAGTACCGTTTTAAGAGGGAAGATCACTATTTCTTTTTTTAAATTGACTTTGGCCTCAAGAAAGAGTTACAAAGGTGCTGAGCAATAAAGAGTAAAAACAAAAGGAAGTAATGCTAAAAACGGGTTTAAAACAGATGCTAAGAAACAATTATAAAAAATAAGACTATTAATAGGCACGAAGCTAAATTTTGTTCAAATATCACTGAAAAATATATACTTATAGGAAAGTAAAGAATGCCTAAATTATTTATGCACACTGGCCCTCAAGCACTCCGTGGAATTAGAAAACTACATACAAAATGAGGCCATTGCAATAGTGTCTTTTCACAAACAAAAATTCGCTGAAAGGGCGAATCTGACAGTTTCGCCCTTTTTACGCTCAAACTTTTCCAACAAAGTATAGATCGTTGGGGCGAATCTGGCAGTTTCGCCCTTTATACGCTCAAACTTTTCGAACAAATTTTGGGTCGTTAGGGTGAATCTGCATCACACTGAACTAAAGCTTATTACCTAATAATTTTAGTGAAGTGCCCCAAAGGAATTAACTTTTGAGGAATTCGTAGTAAGATAGTGTAGGTACCCACTGAAAGTAGAGAAAACTGAACAGGAGGTTATAATAACTAGCGACGCCGTTTGGGGTTTTAGAAACACAGTGCTCGATTGCAGATTCGCCCTTTTTGCGCAGAGGTATCGATACAGTCAGAGAGTTATCGATTGATCGTTTTCCTCTCGTTCAAACATGGCCAATATAATATATTATTCAGACTAAAATGAACTTGCCATTTTCCTTACATTAATTACAGTCATTTAACAGTTAAATGACTGTAATTAATGTAAGGAAAATGTAGAAGAAGGTAATGAGTGCCAAAGTAGTGTCGCCCTTGTTCGGTTTTCCGCCCGCTGCCGCTGTTCGTTTTGTATTTGTTGAACAGCTGTTTTATTGCGGGAATTCATAATCTAAACAAAAAACTAGTAAACCCTCGCAACTTGCGAGTCGCAAGGTCAGCACAATTTCAACGAGGTATGCCTTGCGAGTAATACCTTGTTTTTATTCACCCCAAATTCGAGCATTTGCTAAGACTCGCGAGTAAATACTTTACTTGCGAGGCAACTCTCACAAGGCAATACTTCTTTTTATTCACTCCATTCTTTGATTCACATCTGAAGTGCGTTGCTCAAGTTGCATTGTAAAGGTTCTTATTACTTTGTTGGATGACTACGACTCCGTAGGGAAGGTTCAGGTGACTGTCTCGCAGATACCGCGATGCTGACGTGATTATCCAAAGCACCCGGTTCTAAGTGACTTCTGTCCTGTTGATGTGTGTGGTAGCAGTAGCAACAAAAGGCCCATATTGTCCACACGAGTGTCAGGTAAATCAGTCGTCTGCTTGACAGAGGCAGACTGGATGTGTGGTCAAGGTGGTGCACAAGGCTCTGACTGTAGCACTTTGCCAATGTAACAAAGTCATACGTCACTTCTTACCGAAATTAATAGTACATTAAATGCACTATTTTATTATAAATTAAATGTATAAATTTTATACTGACGGAAACATTGTCGACAATCAATTTTCCACCTACCATTATTCAAATGTAGCAGATCAAGTTCCTTCGCGAACCCTCACGTTATTTACTTTGTCAAATCAACTAGTCAACCCAATCTATATGTTGATTCATTCGCTTTATTGTTATTTCGCCTCAATGAATCGAACCCGTCGATTCCAGCGCATGCTTGTAAATCCAAGGCGGACGAAGGTGTTACGCGTCCGAGCTCATTAATCATTCTTAAGGAGGCGCTAGCAGGGCGTTCCAAGAAGAGACCGCACCCTTCCCCAGTTATTAACAAAAGGTATTTTTCCTGTTGTAGGTATAGGTCGCTAATAACGTGGAAGGGCGGGTTTTTATTGACTCGGTTCACGTCCTGGTGATGGTTGATTCATGGAATCGCGGAACGCGGTTGGTTCAGGAAGTCGATGAAGTGGGTGTCTATAATAATTCTGGTTGTCGAGAATAATTCTGGTTGTCTGTGGGGGAATCGTCGCCATCGGGAAATTCACTAGTAGCTCAATGACGTCCACAAGCAACAAGCTGGTCGTGTTTCGACGTTGCGTAATTAATTTCTTGGGAATACAAATAAGTTACCCGATATCGAACCCCTAACATCCGTCCGAGGTAGAAAATCCGTGGAACGACAACACGTTGGGACCCTCCAAGCCGTAAACTTTACAATTTTTGTCATTTTCACGTGATTCTTTCTTATCGATGATCGATTCATAAGTAGTTCCTCCATCCACGAATTCCCGTAATAATCGTAGAGTTCCCTCCAATCATTTCTGCTTACAATTCCATTGAAAAAATCTCCAAATTCTTGACACAACAGTTACTGTTTATTGTCTTCTCTGTACAGATCACCCCATGGAAGAGAATTCCTTCTTCCGTGAGATCATCCTTCTGTAATGAATGATTTGCTGAGTGTCTCCTGCTCTCGGGGGGTTAGGCAGTATGCCCACCCAGAGGAATATCTGGTCTGCATTCACAGACCTGGCTACCCCTAGAGTGGTCGAACAAAAACATCGAGAACCAAGGACACTCAGCAAACCATTACACTCCCACCTACAAACAACACCTGGTATGCCAGGCTGTGGTTGATAGAAAAAACTCTGCAAATTCTTGACACAACGGTTCATTATCTTCTTTGTACAGATCACCCTTTTGTCTAGATCTCTAGGTCTAAATGTCTAGATCCTAAATGTTGGATTATTTATTATTATGAATTATCACTAATTATTAATAATTTTATCAAGTACCTAGCGAAAATTATTATAATTTATTGTTAGGTATTAATGGTTTGTATTTATTATTAATAATAATTATGATTAATTATGATTAATTAATACGATATAATTCTGGAGTTTTTAATACTACGTCGGTAATAATTTTTCTATAAAAGAGCCTACCAACAAACATTCGAAATTACCTTCATTTCCGTAGCACGAAACGTACCTCAGAACAAAAAACTCGACATCACCAAAACCATAATAATATTATGGTTTTGGTGATGTCGAGTTTTTTGTCAATTTTCATACTAACGACCTGTTTTTAAACCGTTTGATTCACGATCGTGTTGACAGGCTCAACCTTTGAACCGTCATTGTGAACGAACGGCTGGTTGTACAAAGCTGTGGATGGTCATAAAAAATTCTACGGAACAAACTCTATCTAAATATGAAATAAAAAACATACCATTTGATGGGAATGTTTCGAGATTAAAAATTTTCAAAATTTCGAAATTCGTTTTGAACCCCTTCCCCTTGACCTAGGGCAGGCCTTCCAAAACTGTGGTCCGCGGACCCCCTAGGGGGCCCCCAACCCTAAGTGGGGGGTCCGCAGCAAAAGAAAAATCCAGTTTTGGGCTGAATCCGCCAAGAAGAACGACGTGGAGTGTTTTCCAAGGTTGAATGATTTTTTAAAAGAAAACAACGTGAAGCTCGCGAACAGCTCTTTGAATGATAAAATATTAGAACACCTTCGAAGTTTGGAGACATCTTTTGAGCACTACTTTCCAACAGCTCGAAACAAAATATTACAAGACCATAAATGGGTCGTTGATCCGTTTTCAGTTTCGAAAAAGCCAAACAGTCTATCATCAGTTGAATATGAATGTTTGATAGACCTCACTTCAGACTCGACCATGAAATCTGCCTTCAATAATGATACCTACCCCCATTTTTGGCTCCGCATGGAAAATATAAAAGTTCAACCCCTCGTAGAGAAAGCCAAACGTGCTCTTCTTCCATTGGCCTCAACCTACATGTGCGAATCCGGGTTTTCTATCTATGCTGCTACCAAATCCAAATACCGAAGCTGCCTTGATGCTGAACCTGACATCCGCCTCCAGCTATGCAAAATTGAACCCGACTTTTCAAAATTGTGCCAGCTGAAACAAACACACTCTTCCCATTAGTTCATCTGACTCAGCGTTACCATTTTGCTCAATTCAATTTTTTGTTTCTTAGTTTGCACATTTTGTAAATAAAAAGTACGTAAATAAAGTTGAGTAGGTACGTTTTACCTAATGCTTATTTTGATGATGTTATCCCTTTCTCCACCAACTGATATTTGGAACAGTTGGCTAATTGATGAAATTGATTTTTTCCCCCTATCCATATTCAGGTAAGTACCTGATCTAACACCAACTTGAATGACAGGGGTCCGCACTTGAAATTTTTCCGTAAAAGGGGTCCGCTAGTTAAGAAGTTTGGGAAGCACTGACCTAGGGTTATGAAACGTTTCGAGGATCATTGTGGGGTTGATCTGAAACCGTAAACCAAATTTCGTTATTTTAGCACAAAACTAACTGGGCAAAAGTGCCGCGAACGGATTTTTTTGTCGATTTTCTCAATCTACGTATCTTGAAACGTAACCATCAAATGTTGAGGGGGGGTTAACAAAATATTTTGTTTGGTCGATTCCAATGTTCATTACCGAAGATAACAAACGAAAACACAGAAAGTCGAGGTTTGTTAAACCACTAGGTACGATGTTTACAACGCTGTAAACCTATGGAAAACTTGAAACACCGTAACTAGTTGGATATTTTTCTTCGGTAATTAATCTTCGGAAAACATTTTCTCAGATGTTTCTCCTGGATAACTAAACGGGATTATCAATGCAGACGAGTTGTATTATTCAGTTTATTTTACGATTTTCACAAGAGATGCAGGTAATTCTTTATTTTCATTGAATAAGTACCTATCGTTTTTTCTCTCTATCCCGCTGGTGGGTTCTGCGGTATTAACAAGCTCGTAACAATGTTGCCTCAATAAAGGAAATATCTCGTTCTCACCGACGATCCACCGCGCCGGGCTGGAGTTCAAAAGGAATGCAAATTTCACGGTTGAAGGAGCGAGGGCAGAGTTGAAGCATCTAGGCCAATGCCGAGCTTCACTTTCCATCGTTCGCCGGCTCCGTTTAGTCGTCTTATTATCCCATCTTTCGTCGTCTATCGAGCCAATCGTGAACGAATTCTCCCATACTGGAACTTCGGAGTCCTTTCGAGTCCTTATGCCGCCTTCTACTACAGTTTTAAGCCTCTCTGAGGAAGGTCGTGGAGAGGAAGAGCGATAATGTCACGCGCTCCCAACCCTGTTGATATTTCCTGGTGTTCCCATTTTACCCTGCCGGTCTCGCAGGATAAACTTCAACCACGAAGCAGTCCCATTCCTTGCGCTGGCCTTCGTTGGAGTCAATTTATGCACTTCAAGGCACGTTGCGGACTCGCTTATTTTATTGCTGCTTTGACATTACTTTGAATTGTAATAATCTCTTGTAATAACCCTCTACGCGAAACTCTATACCAACACTACCTACTTGTTTCATGGTGAACATAACAGAATCAAAAGGTCTACTAAATAACTCCGATGCATGGCGATTGAATGTGTTAACCACTTCACAAGATGCACATTTACTAGTCAACGCATGATCAAGTTACTAGTCAACGCTGATACATGAATTCCATAGACAACTAGAATGCCTAGAAATACACCAATACACTGAAATCTAATCAAACGAAATGACCATTTCAGATCAGTGACAACCCAGAAAACCTGACAAACTAAAACAATAAATTTTGTTTGTACTGATAATGGTACTTTGAAACCGCTTGAACTCTACATCAATTCTCAAGGATACAACCTTCTGTTGATTTGTTGGTGGTATAATATTTATTAGATTTTACTGAAAAAAAAAGAAATAAAACAGAGCCTTGCTGAATGAACAAGACTTACAGAGGCCACTAAAATGCCGGAGCAGTGGTATAATAATCGAGATAGTTCCTGCCTAATTAATTTATGAGATGCATGTTAATTAAGACTTTTCAGTTATTGTGGTTGCTCATTAGCAACTGTTGTTTATTGGCCAACTCCTCTGAATTATGAATGTGCCAACCTTCATTGGAATGATCTTGTTTCCCAAGTTTTGATATCACCGTAAGTAGTTTCTTGCTTAAAAAAACCAGGAGTATGTAGTTTATTCAGGAATACATTTGTGAAGGGCTTGCACATAGATCCTAAAAATATGAAACCACAATATTCATCTTTAGTCCTGGGAGCTAGCAATTTTTTCACTACCTCATAACAGAAGCTTTGAATAGCAGATTCAGAAGATCGCAACCTGTAGGATCATGAAGAATTGCAGATCCTCAAGGTAGAAAAATTTGATTTACGAGTTATACCTATAGGCAGAAAGATCATGATCATACATGAAGAGCCCTACGAGAATATAATACATTCACTATCGTGTTAGGCATTAAAAAAAAAACCTCTAAAATGAGGTTTCACTTGACAGACCGTTTCATTTTTGGAATTTATGGGTGAACCCCCCCCCCCCCCCCACCACAACATCGCCAAAACATCCCTCAGCTTTTGGACATTTCAACGCTGAGCACGACGGAGAAGTCAGAATTGCGATATCGCATTCCGTCATCAGATTAGAGCAGAATAACCATGAAGATCATATCGAGTAACAACCACGTTTGCTCCAGTTTGAGAACGGAATGAGATATCGCTATTCTGAAGTCACTATCGTGTTCAGCATACAAAATACCTTTAAAAAGAGGTGTCACTTATCAAAATGTTCCATTTTGGAGATTTACAAGGAATCCCCCCCTCCCCCCCTAAAACTCCCCAAAACCCCTCTTAGAGTGGTCCGATTCTGCCCATCTATGAACTTAGCCTGTCGATTGCCAAGACAGATTTTTTGTGCAAATTTGAACTTTTTATCTCAATCCTATCGAGAGTTATCGTCTGGAATGACACATACACAAATATAGGTACATATAATTTTTGGTGTCTTTTGGCAGTGGATTCAGGATGGTCTGAAACGGATTTTGGTATGAACAGTTTTCGAAAATTCGAGTTTTAACAATTTTGAACCGAGAACAGAAGCTACATTTTCTTCGAAAATTCGATAAAATCCAAGATAGTAATGTAACCACTCGAAACATTTTCTCAATTTATCCAACAAAATTATCCAGAATTTTTTCGAATCGCTAGTTGTTGATGGAGAAGGTGGCTAGACTTCCCTAGAGACAGTAGTCATAAGCCGCTTCTCTAAAAAAAGTACCTAGGTACATTTGGGACCCAAAACTTCAAATGCGTTTTTCCAACATTTAAGATTTTTGAATTGTCACACTCCTATAATACGAGTAGTTCTAATAATTCTTGAAGTGCGATTTGACAATTTTGACAACAATTATTTCATAAGTATTACTTTCATTTATCACAAATGCGTTATTTCATTGTGGAGGCCAGCCTGAACAGTCTGTCCGAGTAATGTATCCCGGTGGTTTGTGCCAACCTACGTATTAAAAGAGACGTTAACATTGATATTCTCTACCAGTTCTAATTGTATTTTCCTTGTTGATTAAAATTATTTTATCTCTTTTCATACTTTTTTCCCGTTTGTTATTAATGATTTTTTCCTTTTACTTCACATAATTAATATTCATTAAATTTCTTTCATTAGGTACCTACCTACCCCCCCCCCCCCCCCTAACTTCCCAAAACCTCCCTTTATAGTGGCCCAATCCTGCCCATCGACGAGCTTAGCCTTTCGATTGCCAAGACTGATTTTTTGTGGAAATTGGTTTTTTTTAGTCTCAAGAGGCCTGAAAGTGGCTAGTCAACTCCAGAAACGTGAAATTAGAATATGAATAGAAGGAGATTCTGAATTAGGAAGTTGCTTTAATCATAACAAATAATAAAGCAATTTGTCTGAGATGCGACTGGATTCGAGTGAACGTGACAAAATCTGACTTTTCCAAGGAAGTGGCGGGAAGTCTTTTTTCGATTCCGAAATCCAGTAGAATTGATTCCGAAATATCCACTTGCATGAGTGACATTTTAGAGAACATGATATTGAATAACAAGGATGCGGCTTCTGTGCAAAAAAGAGAAAGCTGGAGATTTTTTTTTCCTTCAGAATTCTCGCCGCATTGGAACGAGGTTGACTTCTTGGGCAATGCGCAGAGTGTGTGATGTAAATTCCGCAGGAATTAAAAAGGCAATTACACGCAGGAATGGGCGATTTAGATATTTCATAGGCAGCTGATATCCGTTGGTAGTTGTAATGACCGTACAGACCAAGTTGATGCGTCTGTATGAAAAACCGCTACACCCTGACCAAATCAATCTGATACGGAAACTGTGTACTCCGAGCTAAATCGCACGTTCAAAGCTCATGGTATTCTTCGATGGGAGAATACGCCTTTGGCGTGGCGTTAATGATAATGCGACTCGTACTGTCTCAAGTTGAGGGGTTTCTTTTGTTGGGATAGTTTTTCGTACACGGAGTTTAACGTATCTACCGTCCTGGTTTACTTTTGAACACGTAAATCAAGTAATCTTATATTCATCTTTACGTCATTATTATTTCTATGCCCAGCAAATTGTGTGGTGTGATGTCTATTATATCTCTACTTTTACACTAGACTTCCCCTAACACCTCTGACCCGTCCGCTTAATCCAACTTGTTCGCTTGCAGCTGTTATAATAATGGATCTGCCCACTCGATAGTGTCCTTGCTCTCTTTTGTTACGGGTGCTCGACAACGCAACTCCTCACCCTTGAAATTTATACTCCGCAGGCGACTCGGTTCCTGTGACTCACAACGGCGAATAAGTGAAGGGGATCGCAACAACGCAAAAGATTGTTTCATTCCTTGTCTGAGCCTATTTCCCCTCCAATATCCAAATGTCTCATGCGATTTTGGTTTATAAGGAGTATTGCCAACGCCACTTGGCTCATTAGAAATGATGACCTCCATCGATACCTCTGGATGGAATCTGTCAGCGAATTAGCAAAGCAACATGCAATAAAACACGAACAGCGGGTCCACAAACACAAGAATCCGGAAGTTCTTCGAATCCTGGACAACAGCAACGTCTTGATACAACAAAACCTCTTGATCTTGTGATGTGACAATGTGACAAGTGTAGTGATTGACTGTTCTCCTGAGTTACAGCCACTGTGCTAAAAACTCAACAAACAGTTTATAGCAAATTAACTTGATGGGCTGCACCTCAGTCGTTATGTGATTGAGATGCGAAATATGTATCGATTATTTGAAAACAAACTCCCATAAACACCCGTTCGAGTGTCCGATTCTGCTCATCTAAAAAACTTGTCGGAATTTCCAGTGCTAAAATTTAGAATTCCAGTGCCAAAGTTTAGAATTATAGATTCCTTTTCTTTGAAAATTCGCTAAAATCAACTCGCACTACAAATTTGAGGGTTTATGTTTCGAGAATCAGTAGCAGACACTTCAGAGTAACATAATAATATTATGTGGGAGTGATTATAGACACACCGCGTGTCTATAAGAAAACAAAATATTATTTACACACCGGAAAAGCTTTTACAGCGTGTATATGATAAAATATTCAATATAAAATATTTTGAGTATTAGTATATAATAAAATATTCAATTCATCCCCGTAGAGAACTCTCTTGTCCTCAACTCATCCCCACGATTCGTTAGAACGCGAATATCTAACTAATCTATATGGTACTAATCTGTTGTTTGGGGGATGTTTTTATTCCGCAACCCCGTCCACTTGATCTATATGTCCAACTAATCTATAATATAGATAGTAACAATGCAAAACCGCGTAAGTTGAACCCCGAACCGGCTACTTCTTAACACTAACATACGTGTTTTTACTCTCACATGGGGAAGGTAGCAAAGTTATGGGTTATTACAATAATTGATCAATTATTATCAATTATTGATCATAAGGAAGGTATCAATTATTGATCATAAGGAAGGTATTAGACGTGGGAGCCCGTGAAAATAGAACTTGTTTTTATTATATACACGCCGGAAAAGCTTTTCCGCGTGGCCGAAAACGCTTTTCCATGTGGCCCGAAAACGCTTTTCCGGCGTGTTTATAATATATTAGATGTTACAGCCACACCGCGTGTCCCGTAGCTCGGAAATATTATTTAAACGCGGCGTGCCTATAGCAATTTTCTACATTGGGGACACGCGGCGTGTATATAATATCAGTCATATTATGTTACTCTGAAGTGTCTGCTACAGATTCTTCATATTATGAAGAAGAGTATTCTGGGCTCAAGAATACCTGCGCAGAGCTCCCACAAGGTAGTGTCCTTGGGCCTGTGCTATACCCGACGTACACAAGGGATTTGCCATCGGCTGAAAGTGGAGTTACAGCAACTTTCGCTGCTGATACAGCATTCACGGCCGAGGGGGACACGGCAGAAGTAGCTGCTCACAAACTGCAAAATCACCTTCATGAAGTCATCAAATGGACCCAACAATGGAGAATCAAACTCAACGATGCCAAATCTGTATACGTGAATTTCACCTGTAAGAAAGATATACCGTGGCCAATTATGATCAACTCCCAACTCATACCCGCAGCAAATACAGCTAAATATCTAGGGTTGACGCTAGATGCCTAACTAAAATGGAAAGAGCACATCAAATTAAGAAAACCGAGCTCAACATCAAATGTAGGAAGTTATACTGGTTACTGGGGAGGTACTCAGAACTAGAGGTCCACAACCAGTTACTGCTGTACAAGCAAAATTTGCTTGTAATTTAATAGCAAACCAGTCTGGACGTATGGCATACAAATGTGGGGATGCTCAAAAAACTCGGCGCTTCGCGCCTCGCCAGGGGGGCAAGCCCCCCTGGACCCCCCGGATCTTTTCTCTTCTATACTTTGTATAGAACGAGGTATTTGCTATGCAAAACATGAATAATGTTTTTGCGTCCCGTTTCCCCTTTTCGATATTTACAGCGGTTTTGGCAGTATATAATTTATGCATAAATTAAAAGCTTTCCAACGAATGGAGAACGATTTTTGTCCGTTGAAAACTAAAGAAGTTTCATTTCCCTAGAAACGGCTCGGTTGTACATGAAAATCATTAAAAATCTTCGTGACATAATTTCGTGACTTAAAGTTCGTTACGCTTTTCAACTCTGGTAGGCCACCGCAAAAACATTATTCATGTTAAAATCCAAAATCAAACACATCCAACGTTTCCAAATCAAAGTACATAGGGGGATAGTCAATGCCCTGTGGTACATGAGGAATGCCGACCTTCATCGTGACCTGAAAATGGAAATCTTCACCGAAGCCATCAACAACTATGCGGTAAGGCATGAAGAACATGTAACATCACAGACACGTAAATCCGGAAATGATCCGGATCTTAGAGAACGTTGAAATTCGGGTTATGAGCTCGGAGCAGCCCGAAGGTGATCCTTGAAAGTTTTCATAACTTTGGTTCAATAAGATAAAACTTTCATCTCGAACATTTTGAATGCAACGGTGTAGTTTGTTTAGGCAATCGCGAGTTCATTTATCTTCGTGACAACAACTGATCACCTTCTGGATTCGTCACCTTGTTCTTTGGAATCTCCTCGAAAACATCGGAGACTGTCCTGACCAGCCCCGTCGTCCCCACTACCTGTCTTCTAATCGCCAGCTTTGCCATCTCGCCAGTTCGCGATATATCGCTCGTCAAGTCTGACCTATATTTGTATTTTTCGTCCAAGACGCACCATCCTCCACGAGGCGGCCGCCCCTTCTCGCACCAAGTGCCGACATCAGCCACCCTGATGTCATACTGACTCGAGGAACTCTCCAAAATTCACTCACGGAAGTCCGAATTCGGCAATTTGGAGACATTTAAGGTCAGTCCGTTTCATATATTTTATTTGGAATCGGAATTCAATCAACTTCCCCACATTGGCCATCGTCGCATCGTCCGTCGTCACGTGTGATTAATCTATAGAACTGTACAGCGAACTCATCTATTGACTATTTATTCTTCATTTATACTTGATTCTTCATCTTTTGTTTTGCATGGCATGCCATTGTTAGGTAGGAATTATTTCGATTCATTCCAATAATACAGCAATTGAATGACTGCAATCGTATCTCTATACATCCTTCTCAGTCCGAACAACTGGCTTACTATTGAGGTACAATTTATTTAAAGAATTTGGTTTTTAGCTCTGTGAGCACCACACTTTCCTCAACATTTCTCTGGTCCTTCGAGCTGCTGATTGTATGATTTTTTTTGTACATTTATGTACTTATAAGATTGAGAAGGAATTTCGTTGCCTTGCAATTTGAACAATTTATTATATGCTGTGTCTATATTACGATTTTCTAATTATATATGTCTAATTGTTGTGTATAATAAGTGTTTTACGAGTAATTTCAGTAATAAGAGTACGTAAATTTCATCTCGTAGGTATTTTTCATATTTTCACAATTTGCTGTTTGAAAAATTTGGGGGTTGAATTCATATTCAGGTTCCTTTCTACTCGCAATCCTACTGTAAAATTCACATAATTACCCACATACCATCCTCATATCACTCTCACAAAGTTTTCCATTCAAATCTTCAGCATGGACGCTTCTTCCCAGGTACACGTGGATGTCCTATTTTTCAAGGCAAAAAATATCGCGTCAAAAATTCACAACATTGTTTTGAAGGGTCGGAGCGCTGCAACGGATGAAGCTGCTAAATTCATATTTAAAGGTATGGCGAAGGAAATCAAGCCTCATTACGATTTCTTTTCTGCACTTAATAATGAAATCATGGAGTACCATGTACTTGCAAATACCCACGATACCTACCCCTCTCCCGAGTTGAAAAAACTTTTCGATGATACGGATAGGTACTACTACGAGTCTCTGGCGTTGATCGAAGCCTTTTCAGCTGCAACACCTACTTCTACTGTTATTCAGCAAGATCTACAAGCACACCCAAGTAGTTTTCGTATGATGCGTGCGTCTTTGCCACCGATTAAATTGCATCAATTTGATGGTACATTGAGTTCATGGCCTTTGTTCAAGGATCAATTCCTGTCTGTTGTTCACTCTGACAAGTCTCTACCTCGGGTTGAAAAATTCAATTTATTGATTTCCAATCTCCATGGTGTACCTCTGTCATTAATTAAGGGCATACCTATTACAGAGGAGACTTATCAACAGGCATAGGACATCCTTATTGAAAATTATGATAGTCAAAGAATAATGGCAAATTACTACCTACAGCAAATTTTGAAATGCAAACCGTATACTGGTAAGCCAACCGCTTCGTCTCAAAAGAGATTTATTACTGAAGTTTGCGAAAATATAAGTGCATTTAAAAAACTTAACATTCCAGATTCGTCAGAATTCATTTTGTTCACACTCGCAGTTAGATGTTTGGATGAAACCACTCGTCATAATTTTGAGAAGTCTAACGTGGATGAGGAATTTCCCACATTTGATGCTCTTTTTCGATTCGTCAAGACTGATTGTCGAACTCGTGAATTGTGTGGAATGAGTACCGAAGACTCATTACATTCTTCTCAAAACTCATCCAATTTCAAAGTATCACCCAAAAAATCATTTTTTGTAGCTGATAAGCCGTCAACTGGGAAAGAATCAAACAAATTTTCCTTTAATGCCAATACTTCCAATTCATCAAAGTGCCCTGCTTGCCATAGTACGTCCAATCACTCTTTGCATCGCTGCTTTAGATTTCGAGCAAGCAGTCCTCGTGAGCGTTTGGATTTATTGAAAAATTGGGGTGGTTGTAGAAATTGTTTATCATCACAGCACCCAACAAAAAGGTGCCCATCAAAACTAACTGTCACGACTGTAATAAGCGACACAATACATGGCTCCATCTTGATGTTTCTGCCAACGTTGGCGACACATTACCATCAGTGACTTTTGATCAGCAGGGTACATCGGGTTCAGCTGTTTCTGCACCAGCACTCCTTGGCACTCCTGCGTTCAATGAATGTGTGATGCTGGGTTCAGTGGTGGCTCTTATAAGGGATTCATTTGGCGATTTCAAGGCCGTTCGGATGATTTTGGATAGCGGAAGCCAGTTTTCATTTATAACAGCAGATTGTGCGTCCAAGCTTGGGCTCACACTCAACAGGTTCCATGGATCGATCAGTGGGATAGGAAGGGTCACTCTTGAAGATCATAGCCCCAAGGGTATAGTGGATTGTAGTATACGCTCCAATATGAATCAGGATATAATTTTCCACACTAAGGCTGTAGTTTTGCCTCACATCACTAGTGACCTTCCCGCAAGTTGGCGTATCAAGTACCAAAAGTACCAGCTTGCCGATCCCAACTTTTGGAAACCTGGACCAGTAGAATTTCTACTTGGAGGCGATTTATTCTACGATATTCTGCAAGGAAAGCCAATCCACATCGCCCCCAACATTCCAAAACTCACGCCTACAGCCTTTGGTTTAGTGATAGGTGGTCGCTTCCAAAGACCCATGAAACAAAACCATTCAATGTCCCTTTTTGCTGGTCATGATAAGGAGTTGTCAAGTGTCTTAAACAAGTTTTGGTCCGTTGAGGAGGTGGAAGAAAAATGCCTCATCTCCCCAGAGGATGAGTTCTGCGAGCTGTACTTTCAACGTACGTATCAAAGAACTTCATCAGGTCGGTATATCGTAGCCCTACCCTTCACACAGTCACCTCCAAGCTTGGCATCATCACGCACTGCCGCCATGGCCCGTTTTAGGAATTTGGAGAGCAAATTTGCTCGCAATCCTGACTTCAAGAACTCCTATGTCCAATTCATGGACGAATATCAACATTTGGGTCACATGTCCATTAGTAACGAGTCAGCGGCATACACGATTCCTCACCATGCGGTTTTCAAATCAGATGGCGCTAGTTCCAAGATCAGGGTTGTATTTGATGGTTCATGCAAGGCATCCCAAGGAAGCTTGAACGATTTTCTTCTTCCAGGCCCTAAACTTCAAAAGGACATCGGCTCTTTGGTACTTCGATTCCGACTACATCGTTTTGTTTTCACAGCGGACATTGTTAAGATGTTTCGCCAGGTACTTGTCCGAAACGAAGATCTCAAGTACCAACACATTCTGTGGCGCAGTGATCCGACAGCCAAGCTGGAGGATTTCACTTTGAACACCATTACTTATGGTACCACTTCAGCACCATGGCTAGCTATTAGGACCCTGATCCAATTGGTTAAGGATGAAGGTGAAGCTTACCCAGAAGCCTCAAAGGTTATACTTAATGAGACGTATGTCGACGACATCTGCTGCGGATCCAGTACTCTTCAGGGAGCGCTTGAATTGAAGTCTCAGCTTATTGACTTACTCCGAAAGGGTAAGTTCGAATTGAGCAAATGGTCATCGAATCATCCATCATTATTGGAGACCAACCAGAAGCCGTCTGAACCAAGTCCATTGCAGTTGGGACTTGATGATCACGCTATCAAGATATTGGGTCTCCAGTGGGATTCCAACCAAGATGTTTTCACATACCACATTGATGCTCCAAATATTGTTCTAACAAAACGCTCAATAGGTACTCTCGTCTATTGCACGCATTTTCGACCCCTTAGGCTACCTATCACCAGTCGTGAGCTACGCCAAGATAATCCTCCAACAATGCTGGGAGGCCCGAGTGGATTGGGATGCAGAGGTCCCTGATTATGTAGCCACAAAATGGAAGAGTCTCCTTGAGCAGTTGCCCCTTTTAGACCAAGTCGCCATTTCCCGATTCATTCCAACATCTGATACGGATAGTCTGCAGATCATTGGATTCTGTGATGCATCAGAAAAGGCGTACAGTGCCATGATATATTTACGCTCAGTAAGCCCCAAGGGCATTCAAATCTTTCTTCTCAAGGCCAAGTCAAAACTCGCTCCACTGAAGCTACTCACAGTGCCCAGACTTGAACTTATGGCAGCACTGCTCCTTTGCAGACTTTTCTCATCACTTACCGAATTTCTGTCTTTGCTACCCATCAGTGGATATTACTGGTTTAGTGATTCAATGGTGGTTTTAGGATGGCTTCATACTGAGCCCAGTGCTCTGAAAACCTTTGTGGCTCACAGAGTGGTCGAGATAATAGAAACCTCGAACTCTGCAGATTGGTATCATGTAAGGACAGCTGAAAATCCCGCTGACTGCTCTTCAAGAGGACTCTTGCCAGTGGACTTTGTTGGACATCCCCTGTGGACATCAGGACCTCCCTGGCTTCGACTTCCTGTAGAGGACTGGCCCATTGATCCAATTGCTGATCTCACCAACGTTGAATTGCCAGAAATGAAGGATAAAAGCGTCAGTCACTTTGTTGCCAAGCAACCTGCCACGCTTCTCATCCCATGGATGGAGAAATTTTCCTCATTTGCACTAGTTGTTATTGGGGGCGACTGGAACGCACGCATTGGTCTCGAGAATCAGTACCCTCTGGAGATGTTTTCAAGCTGTAATCTTTCTCATACGAGATGCTCACGGGATGAGACGCTCAGTGCCCAGGGACGGAGGCTTGTGGAGTTCATGGAGGAGAGTGGTCTTTTTGTCGTCAACGGGAGATCGCGGGGTGATTCGGAGGGGGAGTATACCTTCATTTCGCATGTTGGGAGGAGTGCTATTGACCAGGTATGGTTGGACGTGAACCTAATTGATTTAGTGGACAACTTTGAAGTATTAGACATAGGTTCTGGCGCCGACCACTTGGTTTGTCGCTTGTCTCTGCAGGGTCTTGGGGGCGCTTCCACGGGGGCGAGGGTTCAGAGGGACATTTTAATGGAGGAAAGGTTCTTTTGGTCGCCAGAAAAAGAGAAAGACTTTGTGAACGCTATGTTGGCCTTATCCGCTGACCTGGGGGGAGTTCCCAGGGACCCAGTAGTTATGTATCTTTTCATGCTTGAGTCGCTTCGCGAAGCATCCTTCAACCTGGGACTGGTAAAAAGTCTGAAAAGAAAGAGGGTTCTTTTGAGGCACCAACCTTGGTTTGACACGTCTTGCAGAAGCGCCCGCTATGCCATGAGGAAAGCCTACAGGAAAGCCAAACGACGTGGTTTCTCGGAGTCCTTGATAAACGAGTATCTTAAATTAAAAATGGACTACAAGTCAGTGCGGAAAAACAAGAAAGAGGAATATTTTGGAAGTCTGAAAAAATCCTTTGCCAACTCGCGTAACTCTAAAGAATTTTGGCTGGCAGTATGCAAACTCCGTAAAAAGTGTCCCAGGATCTCAAAATTAGACATGGTAACTATCGAAGCCTTTTATGACTCCCTAACGCCCTCCACTGAACCTGATTCTGAAGGCGCTGAAACGTGTTTTTACGGTACCTTTGATCCATCTACCGACGGTGAGATTGTGATTTCTGAACTTCTATCTGTCTTAAAATCCCTAAAAAACCAGAAGGCAGCGGGTCCAGACGGCATGGTCTATGAATTTTATAAAAATCTGCCGGACTGCTGGCTTGCCTTTGTTGTGGAGTTGTTCAATCTTCTGTTGGTGGAGGGAAAAATACCAGGTGTTTTAGCCCAAATTAGGACGTTTCTGCTCTTCAAGAAGGGTGATGCCACGGATCCTGGTAATTACAGAGGAATTTCCCTGCTCAACACTATCTTAAAGATTTTTAACGCAATTTTGCTGAACAGGTTGCTGGGCTTCGCCGATGCGAACCGCCTCCTCCCTGAAGGCCAAAATGGGTTCCGGAAAGGTCGAGGATGTGTGGATAATATTTTCACCCTACAAAGCTTGATTGCCATCAACACCCGACTGCCCAAAAGAAAAGTATTTGCTGCCTTTATTGACTTCTCTCGCGCGTTTGACAGTCTGGTACACAACAAACTTTGGGCTAAATTGTACAACTTGAATATCAGCGCTAAATTTGTTAATATTCTCAAGTCGCTCTACAATAACTCGTCCTTTAGACTTCGCCTGGGTGGGGAGGACTCAAAGCCTTATCGCGTCTTGGAGGGTGTTCTGCAGGGTGATGTTCTGTCGCCACTGTGTTTTTCACTCTTCATTTCGGATCTGGACTCCTTCTTCCGGGCCAGGGGGCTGCGGGGTCTGAATATAGACGGTACTCATGACGTCACTTCGATCCTATATGCGGACGATCTCTGTTTGTTGTCTTACAGCTACGTGGAGATGCAGAAAATGCTGGAAGCCCTTCACAGCTACTGTGAAGAGAACGCCCTACACATAAACCACAACAAGTCAAATGTTTTGATCTTCAGAAGGGGGGGCGGAATCTCTGCTCGCTACAAGTTCATGTGTGGAGGACAAGAGATTCTTGTCGCTAAGTCCTACTCGTACTTGGGAGTGAAATTTGTCGGCTCGGGGCGCTTTTCTCAGCACGCTAAAGACTGTATCAGTAGAGCGGAGACGGCATCCCGTGCTCTGCTTCCATTGTTGCATCAAGCCCGCGGTGGTCCGTTCTCCTCATGGAGAGCTGTAGTGAACGCCTTGGTGCTGTCATCATCTCTATATGCCGTTGAGTCGTGGGGGATACCTCTTTGCGGGGATCTTGAGAAAATTCAACTTCGGGCATTCAAATCTTGTTTTTTCTTGCCCAGTAACACGCCCGACTATCTTATCCGTACTGAGCTGGGTCTGCCTCATCTGGAGGTCAGGGTTGTTGGATTGGCTCTGGGTTGGTGGTCTAGGTTGTGCGGTATGGAGGGCTCCAGGCTCCCTAGGCTGTGCTTTTCTCGTCTGCTTACTCTCCATGATGCTCAACCTGACCCACTGTATAACTGGGCTTCTCAGATGTGTGAGATTTTCTCCAAATACAATGAAGGAGCGACGTGGTCCGCCCAGGACCCCAGGATTCTCAATAAGGGCCCTTTCCTTGAACGCATTGAATTGTCCCGGAGACGTTTGGATCAGGAACGGGTGGAGGTGTCGTCGTACAGCCCCGTTTATAGAATGTACTGCCCATCTGATGACAACCTTCCTATTTACCTGAACTCCGAACTGGGTATTAGCGTTAAGCGGCTACTCGCGCAGGTTCGGCTCTCTGGGAATTGTTTCTCCAAATTGAGCATTCCAAAATTTATCGTTAAATTTAACAGTCAAGAAGTTTGCCCTTTATGTAACTTATCCGAACCAGATACCATTTTGCATTTTCTTTGTGTATGCCCAGTTCTCCGAGGCGAACGTTTTTCTTTTTTTCAATTATACGACTTTTCGCATCACGAACTGTCCTCAATACTGTCCCTTCAGGATATTTCTGCATGTAAGAAAGTATTTTTCTTTGTTAGTAACTGCATCCGTACAAGGGCTTTCTTTTTAAATGAAGGCTTCCTTTGTTAAAAATTGTTTAGTTGGTAGTTCCTCTGTTGTATTTAAATCTTAGGCGGTAATTGTAATATTCTTCTTTTTTTCCTTTCAATTTATTTACTACATACACACTTCCTTTATTATTATTTTACTGATATTTTTGCCAACCTTGTAACGCCGGAAGGCTTATACAAATAAAACTTTTCATTTCATTTCATTTCATTTCATTTCATTTTCAATTTTCCTCATTTGGTAAGTTGGTCCGGGTCACAGCTTATGTTGTCAGGTTTCTGAGGAACTATGTTGGTTGGCCATCAGGAAAGAGCAGGATCACAGTAGAGCTTTCCCACGCACCACTAGTTCAATTGTTGAAGACAGTACCCCCCGTTTCAGTGCGAGAGTACCAGTATGCGTCCATGACTCTGATCAAAGCTATTCAATTGAATCACTTCCCAATGAAAGGACTAACTCTTGACAGGAACAAATTATCAGGTAGCCTACAAAGCCTGAACCCATTTGTTGGTAGAGACGGTGTTGTCAGGGTGGGCGGTCGACTGAGCAACTCCCACTTGCCTGAAAGCCAAGTGCATCCAATTTTACTACCTGGGAAATGCCATTTCACCAGAATTCTTATTGACCACCATCACCTTATCAACTTGCATATAGGACCATCATCGCTGCAATGCATTCTTCAGAAACAATTCTGGATTACTTCTGCTCGGCTAGTCGTTAGACAGCGGGTTCATCGTTGCGCCACTTGCTACAAGCTTTCTCAGGAGCCTATAGCGCCGTACATGGGTGACTTGCCCAAATGTAGATTTCAGGTCGGAAGGGCGTTTCAGGAGGTGGGTGTGGACCTAGCTGGACCATTCCTCATCCAAGAATCTCTTCGCAGAAAGGCAGCTCTTGGCAAGGCATATTTGTGCGTCTTTGTATGCATGACTTCTAAGGCCGTTCACCTGGAGGTGGTTTCAGCTTGCACTACTTCTGCTTTCCCTCGCCTCTCTAGATAGGTTTCTTGCTAGACGAGGTTGCCCGATTCGCATCCATTCTGATTGTGGATCGAATTTTAAGGGCGCTAGCCGGGAAATGATGGAGATTTTAGATTGGTACCACAAGCAACAAACTTCTGATGCAATCATTCAGCACCTAACACCCCGAGGCATTGAGTGGTCCTTTAATCCCCCAGCATCACCTCATTTTGGCGGTCTCTGGGAAGCTGCTGTTAAGTCTTCCAAGTCCATCTTCAAGCGCATTTCCACTAGCACTCCCTTCAACTTTGAGGAGCTCACCACTCTCTTCAGTCGCATTGAAGCAATCCTTAACTCAAGGCCTCTTTGCCCCTTAAACAATGACCCTGAAAGCCTTGAAGCCCTGACTCCCGGCCATCTACTCATTGGCGCTCCTCTCTCTGCTCGCCCAGAACTACCACTTCTTGATCTTCCAGAAAATAGATTGTCACGCTGGCAGCTTGTGCAACAACGAACCCAGCACTTTTGTAACCGTTTTAGATCGGAATACTTCCATCACTTGCAACAGAGAAACAAGTGGACGAAGAGACACCCGAATCTTGAGATTGGGGATCTTGTAATCCTCAAGGTGAACTCGGCTCCGACCAATTGGATACTAGGCCGCGTGCAGGATGTGTTTCCAGGCAGAGATGGTGTGCTGCGGGTCGTCGAAATCAGGACTGCCCATGGCGTTTTCATGCGACCTGTCACCAAGTTGGTATCTCTGCGCCCCATTACCGACCCTGAACCTTTTCCTTCTCCCTTACTTGAAGTCTAGAAAATTTAAGCAAAATTTTGGTGGGCGGGATGTTTAGGCAATCGCGAGTTCATTTATCTTCGTGACAACAACTGATCACCTTCTGGATTCGTCACCTTGTTCTTTGGAATCTCCTCGAAAACATCGGAGACTGTCCTGACCAGCCCCGTCGTCCCCACTACCTGTCTTCTAATCGCCAGCTTTGCCATCTCGCCAGTTCGCGATATATCGCTCGTCAAGTCTGACCTATATTTGTATTTTTCGTCCAAGACGCACCATCCTTTTTCCTCCACGAGGCGGCCGCCCCTTCTCGCACCAAGTGCCGACATCAGCCACCCTGATGTCATACTGACTCGAGGAACTCTCCAAAATTCACTCACGGAAGTCCGAATTCGGCAATTTGGAGACATTTAAGGTCAGTCCGTTTCATATATTTTATTTGGAATCGGAATTCAATCAACTTCCCCACATTGGCCATCGTCGCATCGTCCGTCGTCACGTGTGATTAATCTATAGAACTGTACAGCGAACTCATCTATTGACTATTTATTCTTCATTTATACTTGATTCTTCATCTTTTGTTTTGCATGGCATGCCATTGTTAGGTAGGAATTATTTCGATTCATTCCAATAATACAGCAATTGAATGACTGCAATCGTATCTCTTATACATCCTTCTCAGTCCGAACAACTGGCTTACTATTGAGGTACAATTTATTTGAAGAATTTGGTTTTTAGCTCTGTGAGCACCACACTTTCCTCAACAGTTTTCCGTACAGATTTGAATGAGTACAGTTTATTTCAGAAAAATTCTGATGACTATCCATAGCTTTGTTCGTTCATAAAGAGGGCTCAACGGTAAAACCAGGAAAAAATCAGTTCAGATCAAAATATTAGTCTGAAGTATGACTATGACTATAGTGCCCCACTGTGGCCACCACAGTCATAACAATGTAACTTATCACTTATTTACATTTTTAGTGCATTCTGTAGATTAAAATTTCCCCCTCTCCATCATCCATGTTTTCTTATATGTCCTCCAATACAAATAATTTAATTATTCATGCTCCAACCTTCGCCAGGAATTCAACTATTTATCACGACTTCAAGCTTGAAACTCCGCAGGAATGCCGTGAAGCTTCAACGTGCAGATTCGTCACTCACAATGCTGGGCAGTACAAAAATCTAGCAAATGAAGGCTTCATCCAACCTCTCAATCGTAGGCTGCAACGACCTCGCCATATTTTGGACATAATTGAAATGTGAAGTGTTGCTTTAAAAGGTAGTTTTTCTGTTTGACCAAATTGCTATTTAAGTACTTTTTCCATGCCTAAAAGTACGTGTGTTTATAAATCCAGCGTGAACCCTTTGTCAATGAGGTATATTTAATTTCTAAATAGTCTCAATAAAATACAAAAAAACTCTGCAAATTCTTGACACAACGGTTTATTATCTTCCTTGTGCAGATCACCCTTCTGTCTATACCAGACTGTATTGCAAATCGGCACCATACCATATTCTCACCGTACTCATACCATACCATACGAATTTCTTTCCTATCATACCATACTGTATTATACCAAATCATACATACAATAATATACCATACCATACTCATACCATGTCCTACAAACCGAGTGAATATTGAAATGTCATCCATTTCTGACCTATATTTAAAATTTCAAGTATCTAGCTCATCATCAAAATTTAATTTGTTTAAACAAATAGGTATTATTTAAACAATTTTACAGACAAGAAACCGAATGAATATTGCATTGTGATCCAGTTCTGACCTATTTTTAAAATTTCAAGTCAATAGCTCATCATCAAAATTTAATTTGTATTATTACAAAAAGGTATTATTTAAACAATTTTACAGATGAGAAACCGAGTGAATATTGCAATGTGGTCTATCCCCGACTCACGGTTAAAATTTCTAGACTGTAGTTTACCGGGAAGATGAAAAAAGGTAGTTTTATTCTGGGCGTCTGGGGGTTTGGTCACATAACGGCCGTGTTTTTCCTAAACCTTTGCGCGGTCACTGTGAACGAACGGCTGGTCGCAAAAAATTCCAATTGGTCTTAAAAGATTCGTAATTTTTCAGGTCATTCAAAAGTGAACTAAACATTCCACGATTCAGTTAAATATTTTGAGATATGACATTGTCGAAATTTTAAATTTCGTTTTGAACCCCTTGCCCTTGACCTAGGGTTATGAAAAGTTTCGAGGATCATTGTGGGGCTGGTCCAAACCCAGAAACCAAATTTTGTAATTTTTGCTCAACGCTAACTGGGCAAAGTGGCACGGACGGCGTACGGCGAACGGCGTACGCCGTACGGGTGACGGACGGATTTTTTTTTATTCGATTTTCTGAATCTACGTATCTTGAAACGTAAACCAACAAATTTTGAGGGGGGGTTAAAAAAATTTTTTCTTTGGGCGATTCCAATGGTTCATTATCGAAGATAATAAACCAATAAACTGTACTCATTCAAATCTGTACGGAAAACACATATTATGTCTTATATGTCCATCAAACGTAGAGAGCGTCAGGATTTTAAGTATCGCCTTCAAGAAACCTTCGTTTTTACTTCACTTCCTGGCCATAAATCGGTAGATGTATCGCGTTGTAACGACCGAAAGGTACCTATCCGAATTTACCTTGTTCCCGTAAGGTGCTTTATACAGATTTACCTTTAGACTGCAGAAACACTGATAGTAACCTGCCCAGTGATAAAAACAGGAGCCCAAGAGTGATGGCGAGGCGTGGTTTCGGTTGTTTACTATTGTTCATTATGAAGCCTTGCCTAGAGTTTCCATGTAACGGTCGAACAATGAATCACGTTCAATATTAGAAGAGGATAATACCAATTTGGATGTAAGCCCATTCGATATAGAATAAGCTTCATAGATACCAATATCAAATGGATGAAAGCCACTTTGACGAAAAAGATTTAATTGGACATTACGGGGTGGGTATAGGCCATTTTGATGATAAACCGATTTTCAGCGAGCTTTTGGAGGTGGATTGAAACCGTTTTGGAAGGAAAGCAACTCAGGGGGTGCTAGGCTTTATCCCATCGATTCATTGCCCATGATAATGAAAGCTCCTCAATTGTACAGAGGGCGAACCAACGCCTTTCCATAAGTCTCATTCTAAGGGCATAGACATTTCAATCGTTCTTTCCCCATCTTCCCGGAGGCTACCGTTGTCCGACGCGTAAAAATAACTCGAGCCGACCTTCCTTTCACGACGAAAAGCGTCGTTTCCTCGGAGACAACGAACATGTTGACCACCCGGACAAGGACAGGGATTTTCCTGGGTCCGATGAAGAGTGTCCTGCTCCTTCAGGACTTGCTCTTGACACAGTTGTCTGTGATGAATGAGCTCCTCGAGCAGAGAGAAAACGAACGAGCTGCGTAGACAATGGCTTGTAAAACTGCCCTTGCTCGGCGAATGTGGGTGACGTTCATTAAAGACCGCTCGTTGTTATATGGAGGCAGACAATCAAAGAAGGCTTGGTCCTGTTAACCTACTTATGGTCAGGGAAACTCCAAAGTTTTGAAGAGGAACGTAAAACCTGAAATATTACAATTTTGAAGGACTCATTTGATCAGCTTCAAACCCGTAAAAGAACGGTTTATTGGTCTACAGGCTGGTGCAGTACTTCGTTCAGTTGTAGTTTCCTACGAAAATCCTACTTTGTTGGCAACCTTGACTCGGACGGTTGATCATAAAATAGGAAAATCGGCGGCCGAAAGAGCGGATACAGCACCGTTAAATAGACTCCCACAATTAGTAGATTGTTTGTCTATGATCATCTCTTCTGCATATTTATCATCGTTATTCGATACTAGTTTTGGGCTAAATCGTGCGAAATCATCCAGACACTTTGATAATACTATGAGAAGACATGATTTAATGACATGCAATCATTATAATATGGGTAAAAAAAGAATTAAAAGTCTGACCAGCTATTACCACAAGTAAGACTGAACCTAACTGAATGTTTCTGTAGGTTATTGGGAGTTTTAGTCGATTTAATGGAAAAAGGATTTGGCTATTGCCGCCAGAAGGGGATTTCAATATCTCGAGAATCGAGGAGGTAAAGATTTCGCCTTGATCGATCATGTTTTAGGCACAAAAGTGTAAAAATAGACCATGAAAAGAAATTTAAGGAGCCCTGTAGAGTGGTGGAAGGCAATTTCACAATTTCAGCATAGGGAATACGTAGATCGGTATAAAAATTAATCTTTTCGAAAAGCGTTAACCAATGCAGAGGGCAGAACTGATGAGTTATAATATAACTATTATATTATAATTTTGAAGTATAAAATAGAGAGAAAACGAAACATGAACGTGCATAGTGTGAATTGTATGATTTTGGGCTAGCATGAAGGAGAACGGTCTAAGGAAGTTAAACGACATTCCCTAGGACATTTTGTTGACCCTTGGAGGCTGATGATGGAAGATTGAAAGAGTGGCATTTCTGCGGGTGCAGTGTTCAGCTGCACAAGCTCTTTTCTAATTATTCAATATTTTACCTAATCGACACCTACGTAAAATTACGACTTATGTAGGTAGGTACCTACAAAAAGAACTTCTATGACTAGAAGTCTCTGTGAAACAGAAACGCCTCATTTGTAAATCATAACGCCAGCAGCAAAGTGTAACCTCGAGAAACACTTATGAACTAAATTATATATTTATGATTCAATATCGTTGTATGGTATCTTTGAGCATTGTTTATTTAGGACAGATTTAATAATTATGTTATCGAATACAGAACTCATCCTCTAACACGGGCTTTAGCCCATATTGAGGATTAATTTCCATGTAAATTAAAAAGAAAGATAAAAGCGTACATTTATGTTTGAGATATGATTTTATTCTATTATTGTAATTATTCTGTACTTGAAATGGAAATAAATAAATAAAAATAAAAAAATTACATTGCGGAAAATAGCCTCAAAATTTTCTCAATGGAAACGTCTAATACGGCCTCCACAGTCATTCCAGTGACCCTATTTTTTCGCCGGTACTTTATATTGACTTACCCAAATATAAATACGTACAATTACAAAATCGATTTTCTCATTAAAAACCCCAGAATTATATCGGTACATCTTATTTGTAATTATTCCATCGTCTCTATCATTTAGTTTCTGCACAAAAAAGATATAAACCGGTGTGTCCAAAATTATAAGTTGTAATTAACGCAGAAGATTCGCAAACAATCGTGACACACAACAAACTTTGATAAACACCCGAACCATAAAACTGATGAAGCGACTTGTTTATACGTACCTAGTGTCAGTTTTTGGTTTATTATCTTCGATAATGAACCATTGGAATCGCCCAAGGAAAAAAAAATTTTAACCCCCCCTCAAAATTTGTTGGTTTACGTTTCAAGATACGTAGATTCAGAAAATCGAATAAAAAAAAATCCGTCCGTCCGCCGTACGCCGTCCGCGCAACTTTGCCCAGTTAGCGATGAGCTAAAATTACGAAATTTGGTTTCTGGGTTTGGACCAGCCCCACAATGATCCTCGAAACTTTTCATAACCCTAGGTCAAGGGGAAGGGGTTCAAAACGAAATTTAAAATTTCGACGATGTCTTATCTCCAAATATTAACTGAACCGTGTAAATTTTAGTTCACCTTTGAATGACCTGAAAAATTACGAATCTTTTAAGACCAATTGGATTTTTGTGCGACTACAAAAGAAGATATGTCGACGTGCCTCACACTTTTAGGGGGGAAACAATTCCGTCAGTAGAATCACACAAATATTTGGTCGTCACACTGGACAGAAAGCTGACCTTTGCTGCACACATTTCTTATCTCTTGAAGCGATGTACCCCTAGAACATCCCAGATGAAATACCTGCTTGATAATAAAGACGTGCAAATTGAAAATAAAATGCTAATATATATACAAAGATTTCATCAAGCCACTCTAGACTTAAGCTCTACCGATATGGGGTACATGTTCCTCCTCGCAGTTTCGACGATTGAAACAGCAACAAAATCGATTAATCCAGAAGAAACATTTAATTTAATTATTCATAATTAAAACAATTTAATTATTCATGCTCCAACCTTCGCCAGGAATTCAACTATTTATCACGACTTCAAGCTTGAAACTCCGCAGGAATGCCGTGAAGCTTCAACGTGCAGATTCGTCACTCACAATGCTGGGCAGTACAAAAATCTAGCAAATGAAGGCTTCATCCAACCTCTCAATCGTAGGCTGCAACGACCTCGCCATATTTTGGACATAATTGAAATGTGAAGTGTTGCTTTAAAAGGTAGTTTTTCTGTTTGACCAAATTGCTATTTAAGTACTTTTTCCATGCCTAAAAGTACGTGTGTTTATAAATCCAGCGTGAACCCTTTGTCAATGAGGTATATTTAATTTCTAAATAGTCTCAATAAAATACAAAAAACTCTGCAAATTCTTGACACAACGGTTCATTATCTTCTTTGTACAGATCACCCTTCTGTCTAGATCACTAGGTCTGAATGTCTATATCCTAAATGTTAGATTAATTATTATTATCAATTATCACTAATTATTAACAATTTTATCAAGTAAGTGAAAATTATTATAATTTATTGTTAGGTAAATCGTATTTAATATTACTAATAATAATTATTAATTATGAATAATTAATACGATATAATTCTGGGGTTTTTAATACTACGTCGGTAATAATTTTTCTATAAAAGAAGTACCTACCAACAAACATTCGAAATTACCTTCATTTCCGTAGCACGAAACGCACCTCAGAACAACAAACTCGACATCACTTAAGCCATATGATGTTCAAAAGAGCTCGTTAGTATGAAAATGGACCTGTATTTCAACAGTTTGATTCACGATCGGGTTGTGAGGCACAATCTTTGAGCCGTCATTGTGAACGAACGGCTGGTCGTACAAAGCTGCGGATGGTCTTAAAAAATTCTACGGAACAAACTCTATCTAAATATGAAATAAAAAACATACCGTTCTATATGAATTTTCCGAGATATGAGATTTTCAAATTTTCAAAATTCGTTTTGAACCCCTTCCCCTTGACCTAGGGTAATGAAAAGTTTCGAGGACCATTGTGGGGTTGGTCTAAACCTATAAAAAAAATTTCGTAATTTTAACTCAACGCTAACTGGGCAAAGTGGCGCGGACGGCGGACGGCGTACGGCGTACGGCGGACGGCGTACGGCGTACGGCGTACGGCGGACGGACGGATTTTTTTTTATTCGATTTTCTGAATCTACGTATCTTGAAACGTAAACCAACAAATTTTGAGGGGGGGTTAAAAAATTTTTTTCTTTGGGCGATTCCAATGGTTCATTATCGAAGATAATAAACCAAAATCCGTCCGTCCGCCGTACGCCGTACGCCGTCCGCGCCACTTTGCCCAGTTAGCGTTGAGTTAAAATTACGAAATTTTTTTTATGGGTTTCGACCAACCCCACAATGGTCCTCGAAACTTTTCAGAACCCTAGGTCAAGGGGAAGGGGTTCAAAACGAATTTTGAAAATTTGAAAATCTCATATCTCGAAAAATTCGTATAGAACGGTATGTTTTTTATTTCATATTTAGATAGAGTTTGTTCCGTAGAATTTTTTAAGACCATCCGCAGCTTTGTACGACCAGCCGTTCGTTCACAATGACGGCTCAAAGATTGTGCCTCACACCACGATCGTGACTCAAACTGTTGAAATACAGGTCCATTTTCATACTAACAAGCTCTTTGGAACATCATATGGCTTAAGTGATGTCGAGTTTGTTGTTCTGAGGTGCGTTTCGTGCTACTGAAATGAAGGTAATTTCGAATGTTTGTTGGTAGGTACTTCTTTTATAGAAAAATTATTACCGACGTAGTATTAAAAACCCCAGAATTATATCGTATTAATTATTCATAATTAATAATTATTATTAGTAATAATAAATACGATTTACCTAACAATAAATTATAATAATTTTCACTTACTTGATAAAATTGTTAATAATTAGTGATAATTGATAATAATAATTAATCTAACATTTAGGATATAGACATTCAGACCTAGTGA